>LQNS02278149.1:3665092-3681829 GCA_001587735.2 Parhyale hawaiensis
ATCACATGCTAAAGGAATGCGCACCCGGTCCCGGCTCTGCTTCCCATCAAAGTAGCGCAACAAAAGGTCCGCCTTGGCAGCGGGGTCTGCAACAAGATCACCACCAGTACCAATCAATAGGATACGAATAACCCCAAATACTGGACAACAGCTGAACGGATACAAAAGGGTTAGTCTGTCCACGAGTCAAGAATTAAACAGTGACGCCATGCATGATACAAGACCACACGGAGCGTATAGTGTCTGCAGCTGTGCAGAGGTCAAGAGACAATGCCAGCAGTGTCCCGAGCAGGCGAGATAGCGAGACGCTTGAGAACATCGTACGATCGGCTGTTGCACTAATGCCAAATGAGCGATAAAGTCGCCTGGCACTGCGGTTCTCAAAGCCAGGGTTGCGAAGTCGGATGGACAAGTCCGACTCTAACTCTTGGGTTCAGCTCGAGTCGGACTCCAAACTTGATCCCAAAAATGTCCCGTTCCGACTCCGCAATCCTGCTCGAGAAAACCTGCGTCATGACAGGCACGCAGAGCAGAGTTCAGTAAAGCCCAACCGACCTAATATGTCAGAAACGCCAGGTACATACGTTGGTTTCGAGTTGTGGACAGAATTTCAGGCGTTAACCCGAAATCGACTACCCCTTTTATTATTAGAGTCCTAGGTTAACCACCGCAGCAGCTGGCACGAAGGCGCTATACAAGCAGTGATACGCAGATTTATTCGGTATTTCTGCCGGATATTCAATCTAATTGTAAACTCACTAGGTGAGTTCTATACTTGTCTCAATCTTGGCAGAGTGCGCTACTACTGGCGGGAAAGAGGCACAAAGAGACAGTGGAAGACACTCAAGTGGACAGCCCCCTTCGTGGCCCTCCGCACGAGAAAGAGAGGTGTCACGCGTACTAGGTCAGCTATCTCGATCGACAGCTCACCTCACGGAACAGAAAGGGAAAAATAGAGAACTTACTTAACTTTACAAACTAACCTCGTCACCAGGAACTGCGTAAAGTTGCAACATCCACTGCGGATAAGGCACTAGAGACGCTTGGGGTCGTGAGGCCCAAACATATTGTGGCAAGGATAGGTCCCGCCAGAATATACCCCTGAGGGGATCGATTACCCCTATCTGAGGCTTCAGATAATTCAATCCTGTTGCTCAGAGTGGAATTTTCAGCCTTCGAGGTGTAATCAGGTTGCTTTCAACAACTGTAACGTGATCCAAAGAGGTGAAACCAACGCTGCTCTCTGAGGTTTCAAATAGGTAGGGATGGAACGAAGCTTCGGCTCCAGCCGTAGCCAGAGGCATGTTTTGCTGAAGCTCTGGCGTTGGTAAATTATTTTTAGTTCAATCTGTCGAAATTCTGCCATACTTTTAGGGCTTTCGTTCAGTTTTCATACTTTTACAACCATGCTATGGATGTACCGAACATGCCTCTAGCTTCAGGCCAAAGCCAAAGCTTCGGTACATCCCTAGTTCCAAGGAGAGGTCAAGCCTATGGGACTTAGCTTAACTGGCTAGCGCAGCACCATTCGATTACACCAATGGTCTTCCGTTGCTACAACAAAGTCGAGCATGGTCCAGATGAAGCTCAAATTTGGACAAGAAAAGTAGCGCGAGTGTGGCTTGTGTCACTCACACAGCGTGTTCCAGTTCACTAGTAAACAACGTTCCTTCATCAGACACTTTTCTGTTAGTGTCGCTATTGTTACAATGCACCAAATTTGAAGATGTAATAACTGCCGTACAGTAGCCAAGTCTCGCATTCATTGTTAATTTAAACGGCAATTCTTACTACTGTAGTTCAGTGACAGTATCTGCATTTGAGGCACTAGGTTCCCTATGCCCATCTGTCTTCGCTACCTACTAGTGCACTGATGATGTAGGAAATTTAGCTGATAATAAATATCATGAATAACAACACATACAGTGATGCTGCTCCATAGAATGTGTTCGATGCAGGCGCGAAAACACTGCAGTGTTACTAAATACTAATATATTTACGCGTTTTGACATTTTAACGCACACAGACGGCAACTGTCGCTGCTATTGCAGGGGCAGTAGATATTGCCAATCAATATATCTACCGTAAATATTTTCTTCCCACCATAGAAAGGTTGGTAAACTTTCTATTTTCATACCGCTTCGTTAGTCAGGCGAGGTCTTCCGTCACACCAAAATTCATCGACTGGAGGTTATTCTTACGAATAATGAATCTTTCAAGTTGAATTGCACAGCAGGTGACGACCGCAGGGTTTACTGCATTTACAGACGTGAACGAAATCACAGTTTCCAGGAGTAGTTTTCGTATCAACGAGAGTAAAGTCTCAGTTTCCCGATGACCGAGCATAGAATCATGAAGTTTTCAAGAATACAGTTTCCCTATAATCTGTACCTACTGTACGAACTACATGAATGGTGTGACGTAGTACGGACGGACGAATATCTTCAGGTAGAACGAAGTAGGTATAACATAAATCATGCTCGTTGTCGACGCTACTCAGGACAAATGACCCCATGAATTTGCTATTCCAACCGACGTTTGCTTTGATTCTCACAAGCTTAGACCAGAGCGGCTACTACGAGCCAAAGAGAAGAGGAAAAGAGAGACTTGTTTAATGCTGAATACAAATTGGAAGCCAGGCACAGAACACCAGGACTGCACAGGGAATGAGCAGCAAGATAATAAGCAGAACATCACTAATAGCCCTGTTTTTCATGTAACTATTAAGTTGGTTCTCTTGAACGAATAACACTATATGAAGTGTGACATATATATACCGGTATATATATATATATATATATATATATATTTCGTTATGGCCTGATAGAGGTACATCCCCTTCCGAGAACCTTGGATTAGGTAGGCAAGGACTGGTTTTCCTAATATTCTATATGTTTTAACGGGTTCACAGTGCTGGGAAGCCATTANCCATTAGAACACTAAGCGAACCAGTCCTGGAGGACCTAACCTCTGTTCTCGGAGGTAAACATTCATTGGAAGGTTACTATCGAGAAGTTGGCGTGCGCGAACGTATATTTGATTTTCCTTCAAAATGAGACCATTTTGGAATAAATCTACGGATTTTTTAACACGTTTCTCACTATTTGAAGTTGAAATACCGTTAGATGGCCAAGATTCTTGGTACCTCTATCGAGACATTAGCCACCTAACAGGCCGTTTATAAAGATTCATGGCCATCTAATAGCCACTGGCATGAAAGGAAGGGTTAATATGTTGAATAGTTTTAGCTTCAAGGAAGTTGAACTTTTCTCGTAAATCGAGGGTAAAAAAATACATAATCAGCTAAGCCAAAAGCACAGTGCAACAAAAGCTACTTAACGCCCAGATACCGCGTGCAGGACTTTGACCTACAAATTTTCCGACACCGTCCGTAAAACTGAGAAATTGTAGCAGCCACAGCAGCTCTTGAAATTTTCTACAGCCTACACATAGGGGAGGAGTCTGGGAAATGTTCTTATTTTCAATTTTTCTTCGGTACCTACCACATTATCTGAATGGAAGCAAAGAAGTCCGTTAGCTACATATGTATATATCTACTGAAGTTTCTGGAAGTTCGAGACAAATTTAAAAGATCGAGTTTCACTTTTGTTGCTATGCCTGACTATAGCTAAGGAGTCAACAAATCTTCTTTCCAGCAGTACCACTATGCGCAACGGAAAAAGTAGACAAGTTCTGTTGAAGTAAGCATGTTTGCCGTCATTTAAGAACGGCACAGGTCACTAGAAAGAAGATAAAATCGTTCCATGGTAGGCAGGCTTCTGCATATGCAGCGAGTGCCACACAAGATGCATTGCTGATATCCCCCTCGCTCACCCCCTCCACCACGCACTCAATGAGCGACCTTTGTACCCGCACCAGCGATAACGCGACAGCAGGGTCACTGCCACAGCCGCTGCTGCTGCACAGACACCAGGCCTCTTTGTAGGGCGGCTGATGGTCCCCGAGCGGCAGAATCGGGGGAGGTTTTCGAAGAAAATCGAGCCCGAGTCGGAAACTGAAGCCCGCTGGTCTCGGGGCGCAGCATGAAATATAATACCGTTTTCCCGTCACTGTTCTCATGAAACAACAATTTTTGTACCGTACAAATAGCGCGATTTGATTATTATTACCACATTGATATTTCCCCGCTATTTCTGAAACAAAGACAATCAATAGCGATCTAAGATATATATATATCTCGGCAAAAAGCCGGCACCACAACGTTGGTACGTCATAGAACTCATAAGAGCCCAATTAGTTTAGACGTGGTTAGTGCGCTACTACTGACAGGAAAAGAGGCAACGCATCTCTGAGAGACGAAAAAGAAAATGAAGAGAAGGCAGAAACACTCGTGCGGTGGGTCCCTTCGTGGCCCCCCAGAAGAGATACGAGTCCCATGGGATAAATCGCTAACCAACAACCGGCGGTCCACCTCAGGGAACAGAAGGGGCAATAGAGAAAACCTACCGAATCTTACAAACTTAACCTTTCCAGCAGGAGCTGCGGCCAGATGCAACATTCTTTGCGGATATGTTATTTAAGAAATTCTGGGGTCGTAAGGCTCCAAATACTCTGATGGGGACAGGGTCCGTCAGGATAACCCCCTGCAGGGGGCGCGATTTGAAAACTGGACCATTGGGGACGTCGCAGCGTGTGCTATGGTGACGCTACGCATCCTCAATCGTGATGTTAAGTGTCCCTCTTCGCAACGTCACAACCTGACCTCTTTCGTGACATCACAACGTGATCTCTTTCGTGACGCCACAACTGCCCCCCTCCCCGCGTGACGTCACAACATATACTCCGTGTGACGTCACAAAATGTCTCTCTGCGTGACGTCACAACGCGGCCACAAGGGTGCAGTGACGTACCGTAGGTACTGTACGTCACCAAGGAAGGCCAGCACACGTGTTCAGATGGTAATTTCCGCCCAGTAAACTAATACTGCAGTTCAATAGCCTTTGCCAATTGCACCTACGCAGCTTTCGGTAGAATGAAAATTCTGAAATGCAGCATCCGCTTGCAGCGCTGGTAAAATAACGGCTTTTACAAATTACGCCGGCAGCCCTTCGGTGTTGATATCCGCGGTCGTGCCTCTCTGTGTAGGCTGCCGCCTACCCGTCTCGTCGATCTTCAATTTCAAATGGACTACAGAAGAGACGAGCGCCGCATTCCTTCTTCCGTAAACAAGACGTTCAGCCAAACAAAATAACCGTCGAAATTGCCAAAGCGGTCTTCAATTTGATGTCCCTATGCGCGCTGATCCACTCTCGTTCATGAGATCCACGTTTCTATCAACATACCTACTTCATGTCCTTTCCTTTTCCTCTCATGAATCACAGTAGTCGTGTCATGGAAGGCTTAAACAACTCATATAAAAATCCATAATATTCTGCTTGTGGTTCAAAACGTATGTGTGTCCGTCTATTCATTTGCACGTAGCACTTTCAGCGTTTTTAGGAGAGGGAACATTGAAATTGTAAAAGGCTCCGATTTGGCAAGAAGGAATATTAACAACAGATGCGCTTGTTCTCACTTTTTTAAAACTTTCCAGTCAGTTTCGAAGTTACGACTTGTTCAGTTTAGCTAATCGTATCATGCATAAGACTACCGATTTTTAAATATAACTTTTATTGTACTGGTGTCACATGACGATCCTATCATAGAACTAGAGCACTCAGAGAGAGCATACCTCGCCAAGCGAGGCAACAGTAGCAAAAATTTCAAATAGGCTCTGAAACTATAATTTTCTTTTATAAACTCTAAAATCTAATCATTTGTGTCTTTTGATAGGAATAACAGCTTGTGCAATTCTCTTGAAGATCCGTTCATAACTTTTTGAGTTATACTGCTAACAAACGTTATGACAAACATGACTCAAACATACAAACGAACAAACCGATCTGAACAAAAATTTAATTATTCGTGTCTTTTAACATTACTAACAGCCCTTATAAATTTCATAAAGATCCATTCATTATTTTTCGAGTTATTGTGCTAACAAGCATAAAATTAAAAACAGTGACAAACGAACGAACAAACGGATCATTACCAAAATTTTGTCATTTACTCTTCGTTATATACCTAACAAGTCATGTTAATTTCATCAAAATCAATCCATAACTTTTTGAGTTATGGGGTTGAGAATAATGACGCAGACAAACAAACGGATGGACAAAGCTTCACCAAAAGTTAAACATACCTAACAATCCTTGTAAATTTCGTCCAAATCGGTTCATAACTTTTTGAGTTATCTTGGTGTCAGACAGACAGGTAGACACGACGAAAACACAACCTCCTTATCGGAGGTAAAAATATAGCCAGGATGCAGTACGAAGTACGCTTTTAAGGACTACCTACCATTCTTACGCATTTTCAGGGCAATTACGATCTCTGAAGAAGTGACATAGACTGACAAATATGGTGTTATAGCAACGTGGAATAATTCGCTATTGAAGAAATTAGCCGAGTCTGGTTCATTTTGTCGTAAAGAACAGGAAAAAGGATGGACTACTGAATAGAAAAGCCACGGTCTCGCTATAGAATTGAAAACATCCGATACATCGATGGAAGGTGACAATCAGGGTGTCTACAAGAGATCCAAAAGTGACTTCAATTACTTTTCAAAGCCTTCAATTATCGTAGCAAGCAAGAATTCAAGCACCTTCTATTTCTCAACGAGCACAGTTCTATGGTGACCATGCCTAAGCCTCACCCCTGACGACGATCAGTGTTTAACTGTTCGAAAGCTTGGGCAATAAAAATTAAAACTCAGAAGATATTCTAAATTATCCGATAAATAATTTTACTCAATGGGTAGCTGTGCTTTTGAAATAAACACCAGGAGTGCAACTTAGTTCATCCAACAGCCACCTTTAATCAAGAACCCAAACTAGGTAGATACCTTAACTAGAGACCGAGGGAATGTCAAACTCCCCTATGGTAACACTCGCCCTATGTCCTAGAGAATCTACAAAATAAAACGTGACATTTCAACGGAGTCCATTTTAATTTTCAAGCATCTTACCTTGAATTCAAGCACTTTTCAATTACTTTTCAAGCACTTGGCTCATTCAATTACTTTCGAGCACCTCAATTACCTTGTAGACACCCTGGACAATGTTAAAATATGAAAGATTAAATTATGTTACCAGCAGACGATGAGACACGACTCACAACTCAACAAAGGAGTGTATATAGGAATGAAGAGCAATGAAAGACGTACCTCCAAAGAATGAGATTGCTATAATTACTTTTTGATGTCTGAGTCTTAATCGATATACAAGTTCGAATCCTTTCCAGGTAAAACATTTGACTGATCCACCAGCGATGTCAAATTGGTTAGATAGATTATATGATGCGCGCCGAGATAGACCGGCTACGTACATTAAGCACGTTGCACACGAGAGTAGGCACACGGGAACGTTTCACGTTCTTGGAACAATGTTTTTGTACGCTTGACAATGGCTTAACCCGTTTACACATCAATTCCAAGCGTGTGCCTTTGAAAATTCAAACTTTGAAAGAGACATTCGAAACTGAACAAGGGGTAGCTACTCGCTGAAGAGGAATATCTGCGGTGTCGAATACGATTTTAAGCAGGTCTTGAATACAATAATATTATACAAGTCGAAGCTGCACCCACGGCTGCATAATCGGAAGGGTAGGGAGAAACCCTCCTGTGTTTTGACTCTTCTGCACAGAAGACTGTAGGTTAGACGGAGTTCGCCAAGGTTAAGTGATGAGGGCGTTATTTTGATGGTGAAGGCTCGACTAAAAGAGCTGCGTTGGGCTAAACTAACGTAAGATTTAAAAGCATAGCCTACGATTACTTGACTTTGAGTAGCGAGAACATTAACAGCGAAGTTTTGTCGGGTCCCAGTACTATTAATAGTAGTAAATTACTAATGAGATCCGTAGAAATTTCACGGTTACTGTTCTCACTATCTATAACGTTGCGATCTAAAACTACGCTATTACAACTCATTTTAGCGTCAGTTTTTCAAACTTAAACTACCCCTTAAATAATGCCCGTCGCTTAATCCTGTCGAACTCCCTCGAACCTTAACTCTGCTGCTCACGAGAGTCGAAACATTGGAGCGTTTCTTCCAATGCTTCTGCTTACGCTGCCTTGGTTGAACCTTCAACTCTGCTAATATTATGGTAGGCCTATTCAAAAACTAGGTACTTAAACTCCGAGCTGCGAATACAGCTATGCCGCTACACCGAGCAGCACCCCCTGCTCAGTTTTGAATCGCTCACTTTTTATTGAGTTTCAATTCGTAACGGCACATATTTGGAATCAACGTGAGCTCAACAAACAACTTTTTGTGTAGCTATAGTTACCAGTCTTTCAGCTGATATATCTACGGTAATTTCGATGCTTTGTATTGAAAATTACACCCGTTTTTCTGCATCATGTCAGGTTTCTTGTCCTAAGCCGACTATAATAAAAAATCAATCTTCACACAAAATCGATAATTCAGTGGTCAAGATTGAAAGAATGTCGAAACAAATTTCATTGAATTAAGACTGATATCGATGTGCCGATTCCAAATATCACACTGGTTTCCTTCAATCAGGTAAATTTTCTCAACTATCGCAACATTTTTTTTTTTCAAGTTTTCTTGTACGTACTTGTGCGAGTATTTTCGTTTCATGTAATTTTGGCCATAGCTATCGTAGTGCACGTGTTTATTGAGGCCATACACTTAATAAATAAAAAATACAAGTAAACAGACACGTAAAAGCATTAGTCGATGGTTGAATAAGCTGCTTTGATCGAGAGAAACCAAGGTGATATTTGAAATCAGCACAACGATATTATTCTAAATCTAATTTAATTAAATACGAGAATCTCCTCAGAGGGCTTAGGATAGCCCATGGGCTATAGGCTATCGGGTTACGCTAATTTAGGTTCGCCCATCCTGTGCTATGGGGAAGCAACGATCGTAAGGGAATCTTATGGGCTAGCTTTGCTTTTAGCTAGGCATTCGGAATGTCAGTCTTTCGTGCCCACTTTGCTTCCTTCAGATTTCCTACTCCTGCTGATCTTTCGTCTGTTCTTCCTCTTCTTTCCCGAATTGCTGGGCGTATACGAGTTGATCGTGTGTGGGAATACATTTGTGTATGGGTTAAACGTGTCTTTTGGACTTGGCTACTTCTATGTCCCTTCTTTCTTCCTCCCATATCGTCTTTGTTGTGGAAATGGAGTCTCAAACTAATGAGTATAATATAAGAATACTCAAAGTACTCAAGCCCTATTTCTGTGGTGGAATTAGTCAGATTGGATTTCTAATAATCGGTGTCGCACAAAACTCTGACATGATACAGAGAAACTGGTATCATTTTCGTTTTCAGTGCATCAGAATTATTTTGTAACAGATGAAAAAAAGTTGAACTGTATTTTGGCGGTTAACCAGTGCAGGTCAATTTGCCCAAAGAATCGGCATCGGCAAAAGCGAAAAAAAGTGGAGATAGGACTACCGATGCCGATTCCAGGTCCCCAAAAAAGTGGCGATTACCGATGCCGATACCCTCAAAAAGTGCCGATTTTTGCCGATACCAATTAGATAATCGGCAAATCTCTAATTAAGGACGTGTAATATGTCAACAGAAACATGGAACCCATACACGAGGGTGTTCCTTCATAGGACGGATGCGCTTGGGAACAGCAAGTCGGGAAAAAACGCGCATGGGAACAGCAAGTCGGGAACAACACACAGAACACAAAGTGGTGGCCCCTAAGTAGGAGAATGGAATGGAAGGCAGCAAAAACATCCAAAAAGCCTGGCTAATGCTTAGGTAACCAATAGTATGCCTCTAGAGCACTACTCCCCATAATATTGTTGGATGAACCTAACTAACCCAACACTATGGACATCCTCTGCCTGCCGAGGTGCTTAATCTCAATAAAGATATGAACGGCGCCACATAAATTATGGGAATCAGACGAACAGAAAGTGGAGACCATCTGACCAAGGACTAAAACCACATATTTCAGGGCAGCATATCAAGGATATATTATGTGGATGTTATTGCTGTACAATAACTTTTCAAACACCATGTAGCCAAAGTAAAAAGCTACAACGACTTTCAAAAACCCAGTAAATAAAAGATACAATGACTTTCCAACACCCTGTACACCAGTGTATAGGTATACAAGTTACATCAACTTTCAAAAGACCCTTTAGCTACGTAGCCTATATAAAAGCAACTGACTTGTAGGCAAAGGGAGAGCATCAGCCATGGCGTTGAGATGGCGAGTAACACCGTCCAGAGAAGGTGGCTGGTAGTGCAGCAGGTACTGTGAGAGGCCACACACAACCACCAGGTTGTTGGTTGTTGTTGGCCATACGCGGTTCCGAACACTATTCCTGTTGGTGGGAAATTGAAGAAATATGTATCAAACTTGTGCTTTGAATTCTATCTTATATAAATTCAATAGCAAGGTAGCTACTTACTGGAATGATATTGTGGATAAGCAACATACGTTACAAATCAGTATCTATCTTCCTTCTACTGAATAAGCCAAAGCAATATTTTTTAATGCATGTTTCAAGTAGTATGGATAGGTAGGTATCTACCACCCATTGAAAACGTGAAGCTCCGTAAAGCAGGGCTCAAGCCACATTATTATCACCCACAATTTTTCATTATAGTCTATTAGTATTGTCCCGCTATTTCTGAAACTACGACAATCAATAGCAATCTAAGATGAATTACTCGGCTTACAGCCGGAACCACAACGTTGTGCTCAGGTGGCAAGAGATGAAGGACGAAAAGAGAAGAAGACAGAAGAAAGAAGCGCCCATGCGGACGGTCCCATCTGTGGCCCTCCGCATGGGTGAAGGTGAGAGCCCCGCAGAAAATGTGGGTCACCTCAATCGGCGGTCCACCTCGCGGGACAGAAAGGAAATACCGTATAGAGAACCTACCTACCTCTACAAAACTAACCTTCTCAACAGAAACTGCGACCAGATGCTACATCCCCTGTGGAGAAGGCACTCGTGGCCCTTGGGTGCGTGATGCCCAAATATTTTGGGGCAGGGAAAGGGTCCTCCAGAATATGCTCCTGAGGGCTTTTCACCCACAAGCAAGGCGAAGAGTGGTAGGTAGCTACTGTTTCCGTTTATGGTTTTGTGTGCATGTCTGACCATCTGTTAGTTTGTTTGCCTGTCCACCAGAAAAGAGTAGAAGGAGTTGAGCCATCATCAGTCAGGTGGGTTGACCTACTTGTGAAAAATGCAAAAAATTATGGGTTAAGTTGCCATAAAAAATGAGACTGTATTATTGCTGTTGCATTTGTAAACTCCTGATTCAGCACTTTTTGCATGTGATTGTCTTTCGCCACGAGGTGTTCTAGTTATGGTACATTCTTGGTTTTACCACTGTAGCCACATCATACGGACATCATCAGTCAGTGAAACTGTTCATTATGTTGCAAAAGGATACGAATATTTGACCTCAGCATTCCTGCTCGAAAGTCGCGTCGGCCAATACAGGCAGGAAAAAGATGCTAAGTATCGCCAAGGGGAAATTGGAAGAAGACAAAAGAAAGAAATGACCATGTGGAGGGTCCGTTCCATGGACCCCCCCCCCCATGAGAACAGATAGGAGACCTATGGGATTGGTCACTTACCGCCAGTAGGGAGTCCACACTACAGGGTAGAAGAGGAAACACTGAGAACCTACAGTAGCCTACCTAACCTAACAAACATTTCCAGCAGCAACTACAGCCAGCTGCAACATCTGCAGAAAAGGCACTGAGGTCAGTCCTGGGGAGTGATGCTCATAGCTACATACCTATATTCTGGTAGGGAAAGGGCCTGCCAGAATATGCCCCTGAGGGGGACCTCAGTTACAACATGAATCCAATCATGAAGTTTGCTTGCACAGTAGATCAATGCTGCTTAAATTTGTGTTTATTTATGCCGCCCTAGACTTTACACCTTCACACTCAAGTGAAGCAAATTCACCCTAATATGATCAAAGGCTACACAGACAAACACACTGGGGCTAATTACAGTATCATGGTAAAGCAGTAAATCTCACCTGAATCTAAAGTATCCTCGGATGAATGCCACACGGTAGGAGGCAATAAATTCCTCCCAGGATAGGGTGGACCCATCATCTTCCTTAGGAACACGAGGACGGGCCACAGCAATACGAGCATCAGCCATGTTAATTTCCCTACAACTAAAGACTTCAAAGCTGGCTCATAAAGCTATAATTTTATTGCACCTTCAAGTGTTATTCCACAACACATTAAGAAAAAAGAATAGAATTTCACCTGTCTGCACAGCTCTCCATTAATGCACAATTATACCTACTGTAAATGCCTGAAATGTAGGCCTAGTGAAAAAATGATTGATATCTTACATTATCAACAAGAAATAACTCATATGAAGAAGGCTCAAGTAGGTAGGTAGGTAGGTCTCGGGTTACATCATCCCAAGTTGCATCTTTTTTTTTACTGTCATATCAGAGGCTAGTATATAACCTTTGAACTCTCAGGAGGTAGTCTAACTAACAGAAGCCTCTCTCCTCCCTTGTAATGCCCAGTAAGTCAGTTTAACCAAATGGAGGATTTGGCTAGCTCAAATCCAACTTCAATGCCCGACCCCAGGGTTTGCAGACTCCAGGTCCTCCAGTTTTTCCAACTCTGACTCCTGACTCCGACTCAACTCCAACTCCTCCAACTCCAACTCTTTGCTACAATTAGCATTTAGAGTTACCATTAATTTAGTCCAGCTGTGTTTTTACCAATATATAGCTCTGCTTAGGCTACACATATTGCAAACTATAGTATTTTTTCTTTTTTCACATTGCCGTAACAATATTCAGCATACAGTAGGGTAGAAAGGGGTGATTTCGCCGCAAAAGCAGTTTTTTTTAATGTCACAAAAATACGGTGAGGATAATGGCAGTTGTTAGTGCAGTTTATATAGTCTACATTCAGGGTTTTGGCCATAAGTGTGCAGTATTGATTTTTCTTCTAAAAAAATTTTTTTTTTGACCTGTAATAAGGACTTAAAAAAAAGTGGTACGCGGCGGCGAAAACACCCCGCTATGGGGTGATTTCGCCACCCCCATTTTTTTGTTAGGTAAAATTGGGTGATTTTGCCGCGGGGTGAATTCGCCATGTTTTTTTTTTCATAAGCTACTTTTATTATTTACTGCCCCTCCCCCTCCCTATATCAATGAAATGCATCTCAAATAGCCTAATTTGATCCTTAGTAACTCCTCTACCACTGGACACTTCCAGATTTCCTGTATGTCAGTTTCATTTTGAGATATATATAGGCTCTATAAGGAAAAAAAAAAACACCCGCGACGAAATCACCCCGTCTTACCCTAAAACCCTAATATTTCGGAGTCCTATAGCCTAGGTCCACCTCAAAATTTCTGATACAGTAAAACTCCTCTAATCCGCACCCCAATAATCCGAAACCCTCCCTAATCCGAACATCTCATTACTGTTCGAAATGCTATCTGAACAAGTGAGCATTTTTCGGATTAATAGGGTAAAGCACGGAGTTGCTACAAATACCTCTGTAATCCGTGCAAGGCGCTTCTCATTTTTCGGATAAAAGAGGTGATGAACGAAAAATTTGCGCGAGGTGCTGCGCAGAAGGTACGAACAATCTCTCTATAATCCGTATTAGTGCGGAATAAAGAGGTTTTTTTCGGATTTGTAAGTACCCCAGTAATCCGAAATCCCCGCTAATCCGTCACCCCCTTCCCCCCGTGCTGTGCGAATTAGAGGGGTTTTACTGTATTCCAGAACTTTTTCCCAGTCCGAACTTTTCTCGGAACGCTCCGAAATTACAGGGAATAGCCAAAAAATTTTGGAAACCAGGTAATTCCAGAAAATGCCGAGGTATTGGGGTTTTACAATCTGAATATCGACACGTAGTTATATCTCGGAAAACGTCCGGAATAAAAGGGCCTTCCCGAGGTTTTCAATCACCCCTGATATTCTGGAAATTTCAATATTTCGGAATATGCCTTCGTCCATGCTGTCTGAAATAATAAAATATAGGGGGGTTTAACTGTATATACTTGGTCCAATTTGGGATATTGAATTTCCATATAGGTAGCTACAAAGCTATTTAGCTACAATTAATAAATGATCATCCAGAAAAACAGGTTAGGCTATACATGTTAAGTAGCTAACTACTGAATGCCCAAAATATACACCAGCAGTAAGCTTAATAAGTTGCATGCCATTCTGAGACATGTGATGAGCAATCATTTATTAGTGCCCCATGGTCCTTCAGGACCACCAATATCACACTTGATATTTGTTCCTTTAACATTCAAAAGTAAAGGAATTGATATTAAAACAAGTTACTTAAACCTACTGGACTTTTTCAAAAGTTGCGGATATTAAAAATGAAGAAAAGGGTGTAGACCTTGTGTATCTAGACTTCCAAAAGGCTTTAGACAAAGTCCGTCATCAATGGCTAATGAAAAAATTTGACATCCAAGAAGACTATTTATAATGGATCAGGGCATGGCTTATGGGTCGGCAGCAGTGAGTGAAGCTTGAAGGAGAGACGAGCGCTTGGACGCAGGTATCATCAGGGGTTCCACAAATTAGCGTGCTTGGCCCACATCTGTACTCAAATTTAAATCATGATCTCGCTCTTACCATCTGTAGTAAACTCAGTAAATTTGCGGATGATACTAAACTATGTCATCCTGCCATGAAATGTGCAGAGTTCCAACGAGACCTTGATCCCCTCATGGAATAGAGCACAACGTGATGAGCTTTAATGTTGACAAATGCTCAGTAATGCACATAGGGCTGGTGAACCCATCAACCTCATTGAAAATGAACAGGTCGGTATTGGCTGCTGTCACCCAACAACGTGACTTGGGAATCACTATTACAAACTACAAGAGGGTGAAAATTGAAAGCAGAGTACTGGGATTCATCACCAGAAATTTTGAATACAAGTCCAAAGACATCATCATTCTCTTGTACAAGGCATTCGTGCGGCCACACTTGGAGTTTGCTGTTCAAGTCTGGTTGCCCCATCTGTGTAAATATATCGATAACATGGAAAGAGTCCAACGCAGAGCAACGAAATTGATACCTAAGCTGTGAAACAAGCCAAATTAATGTCACCTAAAAGAACTGGGTTTGATCTCTCTTGAGCAAAGACGACTCATGGGGCAACTAATAGAAACATTCAAGTATTTGAATGGCTGCAATAATGTAGCTACCTACAACGGGACTCTTTGAAAGAGACCTCAATGATCATTTGCGAAACAACGGTCAAAAACTCAAGCATAAAGCTTGAAGAACGACGTTAAGTCAGCAGTTCTTTCCATATTTCATAATCAGTATTTGGAATACACTCCCGACGTTGTTGGTGTGGAGTCTGTCAACATGTTTAAAAATCATCTTGACATACATTGGGAGAGACATCCTCTACAGCTAACAACTCCTCCTTCAGGAGTCACAAACTGTTGAAGGCCAAGCTTCTGAGGCCACGATAATCCGTCTTCTCTCGCCTGCTCCAACTACACAGTTTGACATCTCTAAGCTCCGCATATCAGCAGCTCTTGAGCATGCTTGCGTGCATTCATGATCATTTCTTTGGCTCGTTGATGGTGCATATGTGTTTTCTTGCTGGTGCTGGCACGCGGGACCATACATGCCTCCCTAGTCGGGCTGTCCTGCTCTGGACTGGCCTGGGCTTTGGATGCTGCAGAGGTGGCTGGGATCCTTCCACCTTTTTTTCTGATTCTTTTTTTTCTCCAGTCCTCTATATCCTGCTAACATAATGGCAATAGCTCATAGAGGGCCGGGGCATAAGTTCTGGTGTCTCTTTGGGAATAGACGTATTGCTTCATCTACTGCCTCCTATCTAATCTATCATCATCTTTCTCTGTATTCCATAAGTGTGTCAAAGGAAATATTTCTATGTCAGAATAAATAGACTATGGTTTTGGAATCATATGAATTTCATGAGCGTACAAAATGGCCTAGATGGCACAAAATGTGGTGGAAGTGTCATAAAAATATTTTGTAGTCATTTGCAATGGAGTTCTTTACCAGTTGTACCATTTAAAACTGAAATTATAAAGTTAGTTTACAAAATATGAATATGTAGGTAGCTAATTGGCATTAGGCAAGACTCTTCTTGCACCATTATGTTACCCACAGTCAATGGCAAACATGGATCAAGTCAAAAACAATAGCTGCTCAGATTTGCATTAGCTACCATAGCTACTAGTTATATCTTATCAATATTTTAGTAACTTGCAATAAAAAAAAAATTTATATTTATAACATGGTGCTCTCAGGCTCTAAATTTTGGTTTCGACTTGTAGAGCAATTGTGATTCCAACTCCCACTCTGACTTCTCTCAAATTCAACTCTGCAACACTGAATCAAACACGCAAGTAAAAGAAAAGAATTGTTTTCCATGATTGTTTATTACTCATTATAGCTCTGTAACCACAGTATATACATTTAATTATAAGATTTTATGTTATAATCATTTCATTATGCTGTCTATTACAAAATTTTACACCAAAAAAAAGGTTCATTCCAAACTTATGTTCCCTATTAGCTAGCTACATGGAATAAGATTATCATAATAGTTAGAATGTTCCAATGAACACTTTTGCAGTGGTGAGCGGTAGCCAGAGTATCTCTGTCGTTTGCACCAACATCGCGCGCTTCAGCGTTGCTCCAGACAGGAGGATCATTTCGAGTTG
>LQNS02278149.1:3727310-3751026 GCA_001587735.2 Parhyale hawaiensis
TGGTTGTTCGAATATAGACTAAGTTATAATGAGGTACAGTAGATAACGTCAGCATAGTCAATTACATGCAGTAGGTTACTGAAAGGAACGAAATAGCTATTCGATAATGTAATGTAGTAGTAGTAGTAGTAGTAGTAGTAGTAGTAGTAGTAGTAGTAGTAGTAGTAGGAGAAGTTTTTACTAGCGCTTCAGTGACACACTGCCTATATCGCGCCGAACTATTCCTGTGTTTAACCACAGGCTTGTGCGCCGGCTAGGGCGCGTTTTAAATTGTCAGTGATTTTTGTCTCGGCTTTTCTGCCGGTAGGTCTCAGAGTGGTCTCGATTAATGTAATCATTAAAATATTATTATCCCGCGAAACACATGAAATTGCTGTGTCATTGTCGGATCCATACCCAGTGTTGCCATAAACGTGACTGAGGTAAATTTACGTGTCACTTGTAACAGTGCTGATATAGAAAATAAGGATAATGCGAGTTAATTATAGTAACTGGATCAGGTCAGTTATCCTTGGATTTATATCTTTATATTTATAATTTCCGCGGAATCTGATTTGATAAAAAACAAACGTCTCATGTCATGTTCTCTTCCAGGTGCAACCTTTGTTCTACTTAACTGAAATAAATGGAAGAGGCGTACACACCTTTCATTCACCTGCCTAGCCGACCATTCCGATGAACAATATGGTGTGGTGTATCTAGTGTGCACCACAAGTTGTCTTGGCTACACGAATTTATATTTGTAACTTTGACTTGTGTGTCTCTCCAGTCGTGCGCTACAACTAGCGGGATACAAAGCGTAAAGAATAGGGAAAAAAAGAAAAACAAGAGAGAGTAAAAATGTCCCAAGGACGAGGTCGGCAATCTCGATCGACCGCCCATCTCAAGGAACAGAAGGGGAAATTTAGAAAACCTACCAACTGTATGAAACTAACTCTCTCAGCAAGGGCGGCGGTCAGCTGCAACATCCGCTGTGGAGAAGTCACGGACTAACTGAGAAATAATGCTAAACACTAACATGAGAATGAGTTATCACCGAATTTGTTGAGAGTCACTGGTACAATGCCTACATAACATTTATTATTATTATTATTATTATTACAGTTTGCAGAAAACTATAGGATAGAGCAAGATGTCGCGCACTAGTGAACACTTCGATTACAAGGTTTACAAAGTAGGGTGAAACGGGAAGTTTAGAAGATTTAGACCAGTAACCATTTTTTCTACGAGTGAGAGAGAAACGGAGGTTTCTGACAAAAAGAAAATTCATAAACCATGTGGTGCCCAGCAAATTATGAGCGTAGCGCCCTACAGTATACATCTTATTCGCAACATTTTTAAAACTAATACATGAGACAACTGGACAAGCTATACTTGTGGAGCATGATTATTTATTCGCATATTCCAATGTAATATCTTATCAAATTTAGACCACACATAATACAATTTGACATGCGATGCGCATCTTATGAGACGTGACATATTTATGCCGCTTATGACACAAAGACAATAAAATTACACATCGAAATAAACATAGTACCTACGTCTACAAATGCGATGGACGTTACGCAACAGTGTGGCTGTGGTTGTATGACAGACTGAGAGAAATTACACATCAGAAGAAACATCGTACATTTACTATTGCGCTGCGCGTTACGCAACAGTGGATCTGCGAATATTGATATTTTGGATGTATTATAAAACTAATAGCAAAAGTGGAAGATATTAGTTATTCAGATTTCTGCTATACTGGATGTATTAAAAGGCTAATAGCAAATATAGAAGAAATTAGTTATTGAGATTGCTACTACGATCGAACAGAAGAGTATACCTCTTTCACTTAGAGAATTTAGCGCAATTCATCTAGGGAGTTTTAGCACAATCATTGAAGTCGCTCGAAGTGCGATAACACTAGCTTGAACTGATTATACCCAGTCACATCCTGTATGGAATTGGGAAGAGCATTCCAAAGCTTCGCTCCAGAAATGGAACGAGCTCGGTTACCAGCCTCGTGTAGCGCACTTGCAGATGCTCTCGCCGAAGAGCGCGTCCGCTGATTTCACTGTTTGGAGTAAATTGCACAACCTCGGCATTTCTAGGAGCGCCATCCAGCGAAAGAAAATCATATTGGGCCTTATCTAGCTTGAATTCCGTGCTAACTCGTGGCCAATGGAGCTTTGTGTTTGGTGAAGTTTCCATTGAGAACAACTTTTGCTGCAAACAATATTGAAGAAAAGATAGGCCTATATGATTTTCTTTGAAAATTATACTGCTGTTAAAGAGACTTCCCCTTAACGGTCAGTGTCAGCACCAGGCATTTCTTCTTCAGGGGGAGGGATGGAAGATGACTGTAGTTCATAAAATATGGAGGAGCTTCATAAAAGTACACAGATATGTATGATGGCTAAATGGTAACAATATTGAAGGCCCAAATGTCGCGAGTTTAATTTAATGGAGGGGGGGGAGCTTGGCCCAAATTTGGGAGGGGGCTTGGCCCAAATTTGGGAGGGGGCTTGGCGCCGAGGCTGATACCTCCCCCTCCACACACCCCCACAAAAGGGGCTAGATCCACCGGTGTACGTAAATCACTTTCTTTCGAAGCCGAGGTTCCTTCGCTGTAACGTTCTTGTTTTTACCCTGTTGGTCTATCGTTGACAGTCAAATCCTGGCCAGAACAAGACGCAAAAAGCTCACGTCATTGTGAAAAATTGTTTCATTCACTGTCTTCTACACACTGGACTAGATAACATATTACACTTCAAGGAGGATAATGAAGCAAAATAAGCGTTAGCAATATAAAACAGCCCTATTCAGAGCAAGAGAAAACTAATACATCACAGTTTACTCCTAATTTCGATAAAAGCGAATGCACTTTCAACAAGTTACAGACAGAGACCCAACAAAGCACGCTTGGTAGTGTATGACTGCAGAAGCTTGGATAGAAAAACAACTTAAACACATCAGAGGCCTCACTCGCCTCTCATGGGGTTTTGATACAAAGTAAATGGTATTTACAATATACAGAAGTAAGCTATAATAAAACGGTACAGAAACTGAGGGAGCCTAAAAATTGATTGCATTTCACTAGTTAGTTTCTCGACAGTATAAACCTATCCCTAGAGACGAAGAAAATAGTAACACGAAGCACGTCAGGCAAGCAAAAAACCCATGCACAGCAGAAGTATTAGAAAAGGGGTTTACTAGCGCGGCGATCATCACACACGCCTCGTGCCGAATTCTCAGCGACTTTTATCTCGGCTTTTTCGTCGGGAGGTCTGAGATTATGGACCAACGCATGTGAGTTTCGTTGGTCTCAAGCGGACAGTACGGTACTGCAGTCAGGAGAGAAGGCGCACGGCATCTCTAACCAAACATAGCACGGCAGTTCGCCCAGCTACGGCTCACAGGGCAGGAGACAAATCAATGAAGAAAACAGAAGAAAGAAACACCAGAGGCGGAGGCCTTACTGTGCTTCCCATGCACGGGGGTAATTTGGAGCCCCATGCGGTAGGTCACTAACTACAATTCGGCGGCCCACCTAGCGGAGCAGCAGTGGAAGTATAGAGAACCTACCTAATCTTCTCCGCAGAAGCTGCGGCTGCAACAGCCAGTGCGGAGAAGGCAATTGTGTCATCTCTAAGGGAACCGAGGCCCATATTTATTCTCACTGAGATAAGGTCCGCAGCCAGTATATACCCCTGAAAGCAAAGCGCACAGCTGAACAAATTCACTCAGCCACGCTGCAGCGGCTAAGAGGCGAAAAACGAAAAGAGAAGAAGCCCATCGAAATAGTAGGTTCGGAAACAGAAGCTGCCACATCGCGCTGAAAGTCAAATATTTATCTCAGCATTTTGTGCCGGAAAGTCGGAATTTGAAGGTGAACTAAGACAAAATAACTAAATAAATATAAAATAAATGTTTTCTCTCGTCTGGATGCTTTGCCCAACATATTAACGACGCAGTACCCGAGCTTTTCTCTGTTAAGGCTAACAGGAGGAGAAAATTGACAGTTGGATTGTAGATTTACATACATGGATAGTCAGTGTCAGCCGGTTATTCAAGACATGATACAGGTAACACACTTTTGCAGAAGATGCTCGTATATTTTTTTCTTTATAATTATTTTCCTATTGAATATTCAACAGACAGCGATCAAACTTCGTATAGTATAATTTCGAAGTCCGGTCGAACTCAGATGAATTTTAGTACAATAATCTTGGCCAGGTGCACCCTGTCTGACAGGAAATAAGGTGCGAGGATCTCTAACCCTACAAGGCTCGGCTGAACGAATTCGCACAGCCATGCGGCAAAGGCAAGAAACGAAAAGAGAAGCTAACAGAAGAACAAAACACCAATGCGGTGAGTTGCTTCCGTCTCCATCCCCCCACCCCCCACGGGAGCAGCTAGGAGTCCCATGGGATAGGTTGATCACCTCGCGAAACAGAAGGAAGGGGAAAGTATGGAGAATCTATCTAAAATGACAAAACCTCGACAGCAGGAACTGCGGCCATCTGTAACGTCTCCTGCGGAAGAGGCACTCGGGTTTGCCCCTGAATAAGTGATGCTAACATATATTGTGACAGGAAAGGGCCCGCCAGAATACTATACCCCTGAGGGCCTCCCCACACGGAAACAGGTACAGTTGCGCGGGATCAGTTGCTCAACACTATCTGCGGTCTTCATCACGGAACAGAACGGGAAGTACAGATTATCTAATTTCGCGAACCTCAGCAGCAGCGACCGCGCCAGATGCAACGACCCAAGTGGTAAAGCAATAGGATTACCACTTGGTAAAAAAAAAGAAATTATGACAGGGATAGGGGTCATAACTCACGAGAACATATCCCGAGGTACCGGTTGGGGACTTTTAAATCGTACTTCCCAGGCACAACCACTACCATTCTTCCGAAGGGTGCAGCGTATCTGGACTTCAGACGGGTGACGGGTTTCAGGGTTTAGGTAGACAAAGTTTCGGCCGACAGCTCAATCCTACTCTTGAGGTTGATTGAATCGATTTCTTTGAAGTACCTATGCCGCACACTGAGGTGGCAAGTGATGAACAGCTGAACCGTGTTTGATTAACATTAATGCTGAAGATTCTTTAATCTGGACAGCTGTAGCTCCTCCGAGACTTAAAAAAATTTGAGTGTTCAATCCACTAAATTGGATCGAGATCCGGCAGTTGAACAGCAAGACTGAGTTCTCGAACATCTCGGGCATAAATGCTTTGCAATGATTAATGAATGCTCCAAGCTCGATCTCATTTGGTGAACTGCACGCTCTACACCAAGCTTCAAGAAAGTTAAAGCTAATCAGATTAGATTTTATCACTCAACATGAGTGGATTGAATACACAAGAGTTATTAAACAGGCAAGAGAGGGCTGACACCAACTCCTATTCATTCACTAAATCTTTACAACTGTACATATATACACAACCAGGGTGACAGAGCTGGACATTTTGGTCGCCAGGATTCAGCGTTAGAATTGGACCCTCCCTTGTCCCATGAGTCGGAGAAAATGGGCATATAGTTTTAGAAATGGAGCCAGGAATTCTTGGGGTCCAAGAAGGCAGAGTCGTGCCCACAGTAGCAGCACACTTAAGTTCTGACCTCACACCACTTGTATCGCAAGTTCGAGGCCAACCCAGCCACGCGAACGCTTAGCTGATCTAGGTGTGCTGACTCGGCAGTGTTGGGCGAACAGAGCGGCCATGAGGACCTTACCTTCCTCAGAGATGAAGAGTGGTAGGGGTCGTTGAACTATCCTTCAAAATGGCGCCAAAGTTCTTGATGACCCGTGGTCGGCTAGAGCCGCACTTCCTCCCCTGGGCCAGTGGGCCTATATCCGCAGCACAAACCAGGGCGTGGGGATTTCCTAGTCGAGGGTGCTGCCCAGTTAACCTTACCTTTATCAAAGTCGAAACTGAACTAGGTCCATCCGACTCCGCAACCCAGTCACACAATGGCGCATTAAATCATTCCCATGGCACCCCTATTGGCGGGCTTATATTCCTCCTTCTGCCTGCCTTCCTCATCCCACTCGTCATCATTGACATCAAAGTTACGCACGAGCCGCTCCAGGTTCCAGAAGCGGCCGAGAGCACCCACGTCCAAGACTCTCTCTTGGAAGAACGTGACATAGCGGGGCTTGAGGTGGGGTGTGGAGGCCTTGTAGAGAGCACAGCCCGAGTTGTAGTTGTCCTCCCATATGATGCAGAATAGCACTAAATTCCAGCGTCTGTGGGTGGAGGCACACAATTGTAAAACTAATGTAAATAAATGTTAGAAATAGAAATTTATACATCGGGTCAATAACATTTAAGGCGTGTTTGACTTGTTCGCGTCGATGAAAGTAATTGAATGTAACTGAACTTCTTCGCCACTTTAATTGTGGATTTCCGATTCGTTGTTTTGGATTGAGTTTCAGAAAGTAATTACAACCTACTTATACTTGAGATAGGAAATGGAGAATAGAAAGCCTAGTAGGCCTGTTGTAGTTCCGGACAAGCTGTAGTGGAACGAATAAGCTCGTCTCATCCGCAGCGTGTCTATTCAAGCAGTATTTGGTTCCTTTGCAAGCCCTGGCAAGGAGCCTGGGGCCTCATACACATGGTTGAAGCAATACAAGGCTATTTAATTACGTGTGACGTAATCCGCCATGCTTGCCACGCGATTAAACAACCTAGTATTAGTTAAGTCATGCTTCATACAGACTGAGCCTTGTGCAGCCATGCGGACTGCAGCACAGAGTGGGCTTGTAATTTCATATTCACAAGCCTCATCTACCAAAGGCCAGAGCAAACGTTCCTTTATTTCTTGCGTAGAGGCCACTTTCCTAGAGAATTATACCTACAACGCTACCTTACCTGCTGGTGCCCGCTAGCACTGTGATGCTACAAATTTAATATTCCCTCAAACGCAGCAACGAGTGTCACATTGTGACCCACTGCACTTCGCGCAAACCCTCTCCCATTTGGTACCTGTCAGGACTTAGGACCTATCTGAGGCGCGGCCCCAAGTATGTTATAACTTGAACCAGGGCCTGCAGCACTTGACAGCAACCTTTCTCCATGCGGTTAACGATTGTAGCGCTCAAGCTCCACCCACCCTCTGAGATCGCCTCTTGGCGATCTCAGTGCAGGATTGGCATTAAAAAACCCATCCAATAACCAAAAAATAAAAAAACACCTGATAAACAAAACAGGTAGCGTTTTTTTTTAAGAAGCATTTTAGAGCAAATAAAAGCTGGATACCTATGAATAACTGTTTAAATATAGTCAACACTACAAAATCATATATAGCATTATATTTGGTTGCACACTTCCAAAATATGATCAGAAGCTGATCAGTCACCCTTGAGTAAAATAAACTGGAGGGCTTATTTTTTCAAATGAGAAAAAAAACTGACAACTTTTAAGTTCAAACGGATCAAAGAAATGTAGCTATTTATAAGCTAGAACCACAACTATCAAAGCATACTTTTGGTGGATAGCCTGATTGAATCATCAGTTATCTAGGTAATAATCATGATGATTAATTACAATTTTTGCATCAAAAGCTTAAACAATTGCCTAAGGTGAAATTACTCAGATTGATGTGTTAGTAGGTCTTGCAGTAGTGAACACATTTCTTACACCTGTATGACGTTTTTGCAAATAAGTGAAGTCCCAATGTTAATTAATGTTTAAATGCATCCAAATAAGCTCAAGGAATCCGTGAAAAATATGCTTGTGACGAGCCAAGGGCGACGGAACACGCCCTCTTTCTCATCATAAGGAGACTTGACACCGTTAAGACTTTGCCCAGTAGTTCCTTCTGTCCTTTACTATCTGATTGTATCATTATCTTACACTACACAAGTGGGATTCTTATCTAAATCATAAAATTCTCTCGCAGTATGATTACTATATTATCAAAATCGTTCCAAAGTATATAAAAAAGATTCATTACTAAAGTCCTTTTTCTTTTCCAGATCGATAATTAAGCCCCCGTCAGCCGTCCAGCGCCACGCCCTGCTGATCGGTGGTCCGCCGAGCCAGCGCCACCCTCAGCCAGCTGGCGCGGCCGTCAGGCAGCCACCCCGCCAGTCAGTCGACTGGCGGTTACCTCGGAGGATGCACTGGTCCAGCTCTCCCTGCCCACGTCACCATCTGGTCGCGACGGGAAGGAGAGAGGAATACACGGTGTCAAGTTCCCTTATGGTGAGAAAAAGGGCGTGTTCCCTCGCCCTTGGCTCGTCACAAGCATATTTTCTCACTTCCAGGTCACTTGACACCGTTAGGACCTATTATTTTATGGCCCGAACGGGTGAATACATGGATGTAGAAATGACCAGAGATCAAATTGTAAAGGCAGAGACTAAATGCATCAAACATATTAAATCACAGCCTGTTAAGAGTATGATGCTAGGTAGAGTAGGTAAAGTTAGCGAGCTACGTAGATTTACTTCTTTGGGTTTTCAAGGTACATATGTATTCGGTTAAACGAACAACTAGGGTCGTGCCCTCGAAAATGAGAAGGCACAACAACAATGGTGAACAGTTGTACCGTATAACATGAGGTACATAGATGTTACGAACACCTTCGTATTAGAGGGTGACCGGACATATGCGCACACGACAAATGCTCACAGTGACAAAAGCCCACACGATAAAAGCACACACGACAGATGCGCACACGACAAAACCTCACACGAACAAATGCGCACATTGACAAAACTGCACACGATAAATGCCCACAAGACAATTGCGCACCAACTATTTTTTCGTTCTACTGCTTCCTACTGTAGATGGCGCTGCCCAGCAAATTGAAAGACTACGAATACAAAGAATTACCAGAATCTTCCCCAGAGATTCTAGAACTATGTATTATCCTGCGTTAGAAGTCGTGTGGCCGGCTGTGGGGAAGTGAATAAGACAAAAGCAAACATACATTCTAAATATACAGTATGTATTTTGTTGTTGATCTTGTCAATTAGTGTACTATTCGATTGAAGGGTTTAACTATTTCAACAAATGGCTACCCATGCAAAATTGTTTGAATTCCAGGTTAAAAGATTTTTAAACAGTGTGAATGATAACAGTGATAAATTGCCTCAGGAGCGTACCAAGTTTAATATGGTTTTGCTCATTTTGGAAAATAGTCTGAGAAACTGAAATGTGAACTTCGATTTATAGCTACTTCGCAAACACCGCGCTGAAATAAGTTTCGGAATAATTCTCAGCGGTGAGTCCACTATTACCTTATTGTTCAAGTTTGAGCTTGTTCTTTTCAAGCCTTTAATCCCTACAGCTGTAGAGCTGTTGAGAACAGCTGTTGACTGGCGGGGTGGCTGCCTGGCGGCCACGCCAGCTGGCTGAGGGTGGCGCTGGCTCGGCGGACCACCGATCAGCCGGGTGTGGCGCTGGACGGCTGACGGCAGTTTGATTCTCGATCGGGAAAAGGATTTTAGTAATGAATGTTATTTATACACTTTGAAACAATTTTGATAATAGTCATAGCTACTGCGAGAGAATTTTATGATTTAGTTAAGGATCCCACTTGTGTAAGACAATGATGCAACCAGATAGTAAAGGGCAAAGGAACTACTGGGCTAAGTCCTAACGGTGTCAAGTGACCTGGAGGTGAGAAAAAAAAGGCAGAATTCATGTGAATAGTCAAGTCTTCTGTAATTTATAACCGAAACAACAAGGTACAGTAACTACTTATTTGGCTCTTTCCTACTTATCAAACTTTACTGCCACACAACCTTGTAGAGTGCTTTTGTACAATAGTTTATTAGTTTGCAAATACCGTAGTTCATAACATTTCTTTGAACAGACGGCTTGAACTACTGCTCGTGTTAGCTTTGCTTAAGATAGCATGTTGTGAATTTTGGCTTCCTTGAGCTTGATGATCAAGAATCCATAAGGCATAATGTTTATCCTTACTCTTTCCATAGCTTTGCTGCAAACATGACTTGGCTTGCTGAGTGTTTTACTGCCCCCCAAAAAAAGGTTTTCTACCATAGCGAATACTGATTGCATAGATTGAGATTCAAAAGGTAGCTTTTTTTATTTCAGAGCAAAGTAATTGCATGTGAAGTAGCTAATTTGCTAACTAATGTTTAAACATTTAAATTCAGTCATTGGTCAATAAGACTATAGTCCCAAGAATGTGAATTGTTTCTTCATTCAATATCTTGTGCAGCACGCTTAACCTGTTTCAGCCGATTTTTTTTAGGAGAAATGAATCAAGTTTTGTAGCAGCTTCAGGTTCTCAATGAGATTACTACAGGAAAGGCTGTCTTAGCTATTTTCTAATATTATCACCATATAATTACTTGAATCAATACCAACTAAACTTTATAACAGTTTACTGGTAGAGATAAACAACAAGTAGCTATTTCCTCCAAATTCTGTGTTTGATTAACTGGGCTTGGAAGTGATGAAAGTGTCAACCAATATACCATGTAGAGAGTGCTACACAAGAGAAGGTAGAAGTAATTTTAACAGTAAACAAAGATGCCTTGTGGAAGGGAACCTCACACACGATAGTGAGGAGGTTGAAAGTTTGGAGCTAGCAATTTTGGATTTTTTCACATCTAGGTCACAACCCACCTAACTACCTAGAGGAAATTGTGGTAATGATGTTCATTTCCTTCTGGCAATTTTTGGGTGGAAAGATAAGTGTACAAATAGACACATGCAAAAAAATATGGACACTCAGGACGACAACATTATCTCTTCTCTCTATTCACTGATGACAATTACCTCTCTCACTTTGGTTCTGGGTGATAAATAGTCAAATTCAACCTCTTCACATGCGAAACACATAGGTACAGCTTTTTCTTTTTTTCAAAATACAGTATTAGATTCTCAAGAGTAGTACCTAGCTACTGATTAAAATGTAAAGTAAACCTAGTTTGTCGCTGCTGTGACGTCACAAGTAAAAAGCAGGAACTATTGAGGCTGAAATGTAACAGTAATAGATATCTGGAGCTGCAGGAAATTCGCCACTATGACTATCAAGTCGGTGAGACAGAATAATTTGCAGTCACAAATAATGATATTTTGCTCATATTGACTCATCATAGAATTACTTGTTTGATCATGTCTCCCTATAGATTTTTCAGTCAATACACAAACTAATGAAAAGCAGATAAATGCTGAAACTTTATCCACACCTGTAATGATAACTATTAGCTAGAAGCTACCCATTTGTTTTTCTTAGAATGTGCTGATATTGGCTACATCTATTTACCCTCTAGGTTTAAATCTGACAAACTTTAACTACCACTCTGTATAGCCTATGCCAAATGGCTTTCATTTTCTGCACATTTTTAAAAAAGCTTTTGTTTCTGCAGAATTTTTGTACACATTAATGATTTTCTGCAGTCTGAGTTTTGGATCTGGCCAGAAAAAATAATATGTAGGAACTGGTCAATATGAAAGATGAACTGAACATTAGATATCATATATTCACCAGTCATCAACTGTTCCATTTGAGAGAACCTACTAATATTTAATATCATAAATTTTTACCATTATTTGATTACCAATGAGCTGTTGGAGGCATAACCTCTCAAGGTAGTTGAATTGGTGCAGTACAATTAACAAGTATTAATTTCATAATTGGAATGTTACTTCAATAACCTCCCCCCACCCAAAAAAAAAAAACAAGAAAGCCCCCTAAACAAAAATAAAATAAAAAAACACAGGATTTTTCAAAACCCTGCGTTTTTTCCAACCCTATCTCAGTGAGGAGGAAAGAAGGGACAAGTGGTTGTCAGAACGCCTGACTGGGATCTTCATCTGATGAGGATTCCAAAAGGGACGGGTAAGTGTGTAGGGAGATAGTCGAAGATCGGGAGGGAAAAGAGACATGTGAAGGTGCCCTGGAGGTCTTTTCAGAGATGTAAAACGGAAAGGGCCGTGAGAACAGAATTACAGTACAAGCAAACACATGAGAGAGGGTTTGCTTCTCCGCTTGGAGAGGGCAGAAAGGAGAGACCACGAGCCCTATCTTGTGCTGGTAAGAGGCGAATGCCACACAACGCCTCGACCGCAATTGCGCAAGCGCAGAGCGGAAGGAGCAAGGTAATTATATTATAATATTGCCTCAGTTAGGGAAATGGGAAGGAGAGTGGTGCAGAGAATCCTTTTGGCCTTCGGGTAGTGGCAGATTCCACCACCTCCTGAGAGCCAACGTCATAGCATCCAACAAACAGGCGGCCACAGGAAGCAAAGAGCGTAACGGGAGGATTCATGAAAAATTAGCACCAAAAAGTGACATCATCGACGAATCCATGGCTGAGCAGCGTAGGAGTATTTTAGCTAATTTAACCAGAAAACTCGTCTTAAATTGCAAAATATGTTTCTAGCGTATAAATTAATCAAGAGAATATATACGAATTTAGCAATTATCTATAGAAAATAGCGGTGCTTGCTGGTGGAAACTTTCACAGCACTAGCGCCGAATTTGGTCCCTTTTGGCGACCTGATTTAACTTCTTTTTCTTGACTGGTGCTTATATTTGTTAGTAAGGAATAAATATGTTCGTGAAGAGCACTGTGAACTGAATATGAAGTCTNATATAAGCACCATTGTAGCCAATTCTGTACGCGAGAGAAACCACAGTAACAGTTAGCCTATTGCTCGAACTTTCTGTACTTGGCGACAACATTTTACGATATTTTGCAGCTCAAGTAGCTGGCCAATCATGAGTGGGAGATTGAATGAAATAAATCGAAAAAAACGGTGATAAGTTCAAGAAAACAACATATTAAGGCCTGAGGTCACACACTCAAATAGTTCGATTCGTCGATGTGATGTAAATTTGCTTCGTGCGGTCACAGCTAAGTTTTATTATAGTCCTAATGAGTCCTCCCGTTGCATTCTTTGCTTCCTGGGCGGCCAGGACGACGCCGCCATCAACTAAGTGTGACACCGACGTCAGGCATTTGGATGAGAGTGCGCCTGATGCGTCGCTCTCCGTTATTGACGATGACAGTATAATGGGCTGAATGGCCGGGGACCAAGGCTAGAAGAAGACACGGCCTGCTTAGAAAATATGGAAACTCCTCAGCAGGTAGCAGCCAGGTGTCGTGAAGGAGATGGTGGTAAGATGTCATGCGGTGGGTGCTTGTGGCCGAGCTTTGGACAACTTGCATTTTCTTTATGGAGGAGGCGAAGACCTGGCGTACCACACAGGAGCAGCGTAAATGATAAGGGACCCAATAAAGACCCAGTAAATGAGGACAAGTTTTTTTTTGTCATTCCCAGCTGCTGCCAGCAAGAGCTTCAGGGATGCTGAGTAAAAAAGACGCCCGGTTATTGGGAGCTATCTATTGTCTCGAGTGGAGTCTCCATGGACACCCAGGATTTCAAGATGACTCTTGGGAGAGAGGGCAGAGTAACGCAGGGTAACCGGGTCCAAGCGTACTTTGTGACTGTCCGAGGTAAATAGTGTGTGCTGAATTTTAGGAAGGGAAATAGCCAGATTGTGTTCTGCAGCCCAGTCGGCGACTTCAACCTCGCGGGTCGAAAATTCACGGACCGCATCAGCCATATCAACGGACTACTCGAGGATGGCGAAATCTTCACATAGGTGGTGAGAGCTGCGGCAGTGGAGAAAATGAAAATATCAAAGAGCCGAGAGGAAATAACAGAACCATGGGACGCGCCGTAGTGTATGCGCCAAAAGGGAGAGGTGAAGTTATAGCAGCAGCAGGCGGCCAGTGTACCTCCAAGGTGTCCCACCATCCAGCGTATATGATTAAATAAAGTAGAATACTGGACAATATCCATAAGTTGATCGAGATTGACCGAGTCGAAGCCCTTGGAAAAGTCCATGGGTCAACACAACGCTGCGTTTTGAAAAGTTTTTGTTGAAATCCAGCAGTGATAGTCTACGTCGGGGGCTGGAGGGTCGAGGTTGTGGATCTACCTGGGCTAAAACTGTGTTGATGGTCACCAGCTGAAAGCTGATGTGCCTCTCCAGCAGCTTAGCCGCAAAGCAAACGAAGGAAATTGGGCAGTAGGAGCCACTTGCCGGAGTGATATATGGGATATCGAGAGATACATGGAACCTATGCACGAGGGTCAACGCGCACGGGAACAGTAAGTCGGGAAAGAAGACCACCAGAACACAAACTTATAATAAATAAAAGTACAGAAATGGAACGAAGCAAAGACGGCACGAAAGAAAAACAGTCCAATAGCCTAGCAGAGGCCAAAGTAACCTATGCTGCTCGTTCTCCCGCCCTTCTAGGGTTGCTGCTCTCAGTACCATGGGATGGGTACAAACAGGCTGAAAGGCAAATAAGGTAAGGCTCGTTAACCTAGCCCAATGGCACCGGCTAGAATGGATGCCTTTTCGTGGTGGCTGTTCTTCGCTTGACTTGTGCTGCTGTACCTTGATATTCCAAGAGCTTCTGAAGTTCTGGGCGGTGGTAGGACTCGGGTGGACCAAAACCTCCACACTCATTCCCCTGTCCGCCCTGTCCCGGGCCTGGACGGGCAGGGCACCCGTGGTTGGCTTTAGTCGCCCGGGAAATGTGGTGGATCACCTGGCATTTATTCTCACAGGTGAGTGGCAGCCCGGCCGTCGCTGCTCTAATTACTCGCCTCACAAGAAAACTTGAGTTCCTCACTAGATAGGTATGCAGCGTTCCGGTTCTCAGCAGTGGAGCTACATCGCCCGTCGAGCGCCTCGGCCTATCGCCTGCTGTTCCCTTGGGCGCGCCAAACAAGCTGTGGTCCGCCGCCCCCCATCCTTCTCTCCTCACTCTTGCTGGAACGTAAAGAGCAATCCCGAGCCAGCAATACCTAATAAATACCTGTCCAACCTGCTGGATATTACGTACACATTCAATACCTACATGACACGTACAGCGCACGAGATAACACTGAAAAAATCTTGGATCTGGGGGGTTGCCAGGTGTCTGCCGTTCGTCAAGGGGCGAATCTGCTCGGTCAGACAGACTAAGGCAAACCAACAACAGCAATCCTATGGACTGAGGCTCACCCCATGTCACCTGAGGTAAAACAGTTCCAGAGGGCGTAATAAAAGCTCAGGTAACACGTGGGATCTTGGGGGACGAATCTCCGTAACATAGGTTACAATCATCGCAGACCCACTTCCCGGAGGAAGAGGATTCATGGAAGACCTACTTTACATTTCCAACTAAACTTTGAAGCAGAAATTGGGGTCAGATGCATCAATCCCGCGGAAAGGCACTCGAGTAAATCTTTGGTGGCTTGAGGCCCATAGGCATTTTGATAAGAATAGGGTCCACTAGCATACCAGCTGAGAGGTTATTTGTTAACAAGGTGAAATCCTACAATAGTACAAAGACTATGAGTTAATGGCCTAGTTGTGCAAAGAGTCTAAGTTGGATAGTTTACCCTCTCGACTTTGTTATCCTAGATACCGACATAGCAAAGAGTACCTACTAACCTGAGTGTATCATTGTCGAAACACTTCACCATGTGCGCCATTTTCTGCTCAACAGATTTGTTCTTGATTCTTGTGCCCAGCATAGCAGAACAGTTCATGTGCTCAACGAGTCTGTTCTTCAGGTCATGATGGGTAGGATTGGTAGCACTGTGAGGATAATACCGCATTCATTAGAATCATTGTTGAAGACTACTTTTCACACTTTGCACAATAGGTATGTCAGGTCCAGCAAAAAAGTTAATTCAGTCACTCAAAAAATTGAAGTGATCTAGTAACTCTTTTTGCAACGAGGTGTAGAGCATCTGATGATTATGCAGAGAGAGCTACAGATCAGGAAAGCTAGTTACCTAGTTGTGCCTGTAGTGCAATGACAATGAAAAGTGAATTAAATTTTGGCCAATGTAATATTTTTGGTGGTGTCGTTTGGAACTCAAACTTTTCCATCTGTGAGGTGATGCAAGTTGCAATATATATACATTGCGATTGCGAGTTATTCCAATTTTAAAGTAGCCTTGCTGTAGTACAACAATGCAAAGAAACATAAAGATGCTGATGAAAAATAATGTCATCAATTGTTCAATCGCGACTTTACACAATGAACTTGCATCCAAACGTTAAAAGCTGTTCTAAGAAGTTCCAATTCTAACAAGATCGAAGCTTTAGCTCAATTCACATTATAGTCTTTTGTTACCCGTACAAAAACAAAGCACCCGAATATCTTATTGCATTTCTTAAAACAATACACGCACAGCTTTTGGACCTCTAGTTTACTCTAAATTTAAAGAAATAGCCAAAATGTTACGTGACACTGGCTGGACGTCGGCTAATATTGGTAGATAAGCAGTTGCGCTGGCTACAATGCAACAAAATGTTAGAACCAAGTGCACATGATACAGGGACCAAACTCCTGATGTAATTCATCAACATGAATGAATCCTTGATGAAAAAAAAAATCTGTCGTCTACCGTTTTATGAAACAGTAAAATAACCGTTATCTGCCCACTGGATATCACCTAATACATTGTTGTAAGCCACCCTATCCAGCACACCCACCTGTTCCGAGAAAAAGCCAGTGCATGGCATCCATGTACTGAGGATCATCGAGTATGGAAGTCGAAGAGAAAAAATGGTACCAGGTTGAAAACGGTCAGGGGTAGTAGAAAGATTAAAAGAAAAAGCATGGGTGCTGAGAATGTTTCTAATACCGCATGTGAATCGAAGGAAAAAAGTGAATTCCTCTTGGACGGGCGTAACATAGTGGTCAATGGCGCATTTAGCATATGTTGGATGCGAGTGGGGCTCCCCATGTCTTAGGGCGAATCAACTAACCCTGGGGCTCATCCCTAGCCTCCTGAAGATAGCACAATTTCCATGCCGTGTCCACGACCCCCCCCCCCTCCAACACAAGGGCACAACAGAAGGAGATGACGTACGTGAGGTGCAGAGCAGCAACAGACAAGCTGATATACACGGCAGCCTTCACAGGACGCTCCCTCATCTGCCCGCCGATAGTGATGAGAGAATCCTTGTAGTCGCGTCCCATCTGCACCCAGTAGTCCGCTGTAACGGTAACGATATAATTGTTGTTATTATTCGCATAGAGGTCAATGTGAAAAACTAAGCCTCCAGAAAACGGTACACATTTCCTAGAAATACGTTAATTCTACCATTTTAACAATCTGATAAAATTAAAGAGACTGTGTTCGGTACTTAAGCATATAAAAAGTAACACACGGAAATTGGTGTGTGACTCAGTACTTTTCATTCACCCCTTATGACGATCTAGGCCTCCCTTGACACAATAAAGAAAAAGAAACATGTACCGTAATATGTCAAGAATATGTGAACTCTAAAATACGGAGTACCGTGCAGAGGAGCAGCAAGTTGTTTTTTCTTCCAGAGAGGAAGATGAAAAAGACATGGAGAATGACAAGAAGAATGAGGCGTTTGTTTGACAAGTTTAAAAAAAATGGCAGGATAGAAAGAAGTTTCTGAAACAGTGAAGCCAATTTGGAGATTTAATTAAACTAGTGATGATTAAACCTTTGAAACTCAAATTCAACATAAAATTTATGCTGATGAATTAAACAGAGTTACGTTCTTCACTGTTTGCAAATACTTGTACCGGTATATATGTTTTCTGAAATGAACTCTAGAAAAATACTTAGCTAGGTATTGTTTTCAGCCATTATGGAAAATGCACTAATTTTGTTTTAATCGATAGAGAGATGCTTCTTTACCACCGTATGACAATACAGATGGGTATTTCTTCGGATAAATGAGAAAAACAAGACAAGAATTGACCAAGTAGATGAACAGTTCTAGCTGTACCAACATTCAGTCTATTAGTAATATTATAATTGCAATGGTTTTATTTATTTTGCTTATTATAGCCCTAGTAGCTGCTATAAGCCTCACTCGCCACAGAATCGTTTGCGACCCCAAGAGAGGATGGAAGAATGAAGGGTGAGATAGTATGTCGATAGAAATAGGGAACCCATGCACGAAGGTACTTACATACTGGATCGACAACCATGGTAATATCAAGTCAGGAAAGAAGAGGAAGATGAGAACAAAGCATCCTATCATCAGTAGAGTACGCATAACCGTGGTAGTTGAAGTAGCTCAACACACAGTAACCCCTTTGATCCAAAGAGAGAGAGAAAAAAGAAGAAACGAGCAGTAATTCGACAGAACATTGAAACACATTCATGGGGGTGTTCTCAAAATGGATCATGGTGCACGGGTACGTACAGTAAGTCGGGAAAAAAAGAAGAACAAAACAATAGGTAGGTACATCAGTAGTAGGACACTCACCCCATCTCTCCAGCCGTCCTCCTTTCAGCCTCTCAGGAAACTTAGGGCGAGGTAATGCGCTCAGTAGCCGGGTAGGCAGAGCTCTAATGGCGGCCATATTGAACAGTGACACCTACTTAACGGGAGCCGGAGTCAACCCAAAACCAAGGTTTTGGTATAAAGTATTAACCTGCTATAGTTTGTCCTACTATTCTTTCTGAAATGTATACTGTATCGTGAAAATTTGGTAAATTACTGAGTGGACTGAGTGAAGTAGTCATTGTCTCAAGGTCTGAGGTTTGTTTCCTTGCCTGGGAAGAGAGTCTGGTGATGCTCGGGATTGCAGTATCAGCGCTTTTGACACCCAATGTTCACTGCAAGGACACTGACCTAACCAGTAATGCGGATGGTCGCAGTGCGCGTAAATGATGCTCCAGCGTCTGATGCCGTAGCTGTGGCAGTCTGTGCTAGAATGCAGCCGTGTGCTCCTCTAAGTACCATATATCGCGCATCCATCTCCAGGATGAACCAGTGCATGGGGAAATTTCCAGTTGCAATATTCACTCCAGCAAGCCTCACCTTCGCAGGCTGCTCGTATTTGGAATCTGTACAATTTACCAATGGTGTCTGCGGAGGCAATAACAGCTAAAAGTTTTGATAAAAATTCTTTTAACTGCACGTCAAAAATAGTTCAAAGGTTATTTTTTCAAAGTAAAGGGAAAAATTATAATGAACTAGTGTATCAGGCCGTCAAAACTAGTACGTAGAGAATTTTCGGCAGTCCTCATTTCTGCTCATGGGTGGCCATGATTCTTCGATAGTCATCTCATGACACGAGGCCCACTGACAATATTGAAAAGTTGTGCAAGGCCAATTCCATGAGCACACAGCACTGCCAACCGCTACTATTGCTGCCAGATGGTAAAGCTAAGTGCCAAGATCAATTCTTGAGATTACAAGAAATTGTTTATTATGGTTTCATTAAGGCTTTTTCGGCTTAAAACGATTGAATTTGCTCTAAAATGCATGGCAGTAGGCATCCCTCGCTACTCACCATCCCAGTTAATCTCCATACTGCATTACTTTTATTATAATAATTTTTGTTGTACAAGCTGGAGTAAATGAATGCGTAGTTTAACCGTCCCCCTAATTGCAACTACGGTGTTACTATTGTTATTAGAGTCGTAGATTAACCACTGCAGCAGGGGGCATGAAGGCGTTATATTAGCAACGACACGCAGTTTTACTAGGCATTTCTACCGGGGAGTTTCAATCTGAAGGTGAACAGACAAGTTGAGTTCAATACTTGTTTCAATTTTAGCCGAGTGCGCTACTACTGACCGGGAAATAAGGCAAAAAGCATCTCTAATACCCATGCGGTGTGGATGAACGAGTCGCTCAGCCACGTCACACAGGGCCAAAAAACGAAAAACCATTAGAGAAGAACACAGAAGAAACAAACGTGGAGGAAGTCCCTTGAGGGGCCCCCACAAATGGAAGCAGGTTAGAGTCCCATAAGATGGGTAGCTTATCACCATTCCACGGTCCATCTCGCGGAGTAGAAGGGGAAGTACAGATTCCCGACCTAACTATATAAGCTTACCTCTTCAGCAGGAGCAGCAGCCAGCTGCAACATTTCCTACGGAAAAGGCACTCGGAACGCCTCAAGGGTTCGTGAACAATTATCTGTTTCAAAAGGGTAAGAGATAGGAATATATATGCAGTATGTCGATGAAAATTGAAATCTATGGACAAGAGTGTTCTCATGCAGGATATACGCGCAGAGGAACAGCAAGTCAAGGAAAAAAACATGAACAGCAATAGAAAACACAAGTATGAACATCAATATGGAAGCAAGCAAAGCAGGCAAGGACAGACGTCCCGAATGCCAGCTAAGACTAAAGTAATTTATGTATGAGGTCACAGCGCTTTAGAAGATCTGCCTCCCGTGGTAGAGAACCCGCCAAGTTAGGAGGGCTATGATGTCACGTACGACTCGGTTTTAGTCACATGAAGCAACACGCGGTTGAACAGCCATCGGTAGAAATAGTTAAACGAGGGCAGCGGTCATAGAAATCAGCCGCCATGAAGGCACAACTCACGTTAACCCTACATGGATGAAATCAATCGTCGGTATCTTACGGCATAGAGAACGTACCTACTTGAAATGCTAAAGAAGTACGACGGTGCTTATAAGGTAACGGGTAAGAATAAATAAAGGGAAGACTCTGTGTTTACATACACTAGCGGACGCCTCATAAGCTAATGCAAAGCTATTTCACCATAAGATAGAAACACGTGGTGTGTAGAGGGAAGATTAGCGACCCTTGGATGTACATACTTTTTTCCATTTTCGCCATAGAAAACTAGTTATACAAAGAAAAGGGAAAAAGTATACCAAGCATTGGAAAAGCAGGTTGATGAAAAAATGTGTATGTATTAGTAGAAGTCAGGGCCACGTAAGGGAGGTAATAGAGTCAATTGAGTGGAGCCAAATACTATCAAAATTATGTGGAAAAAACTGACTAGAACACGGCGCATCATAGACAAACAGGACCCAGGGGTGGTCTGTCTCCCCTTATGTTGTGCAGCACAACACCCTGTGAGGTACACGGTAACGCCGGTCAGCTCCTGAGCGACTCGCGTGGGGAATTTGTCAAGCTAGTAGTTACCTACTGGTACTTTTTTATGGCTACCTCGTGTCAGGCTAACATACTACTATTAGTACGTAGCTACTATACAAGTCTGTAGCGTGGACTATGTTTTCAGAAATTGATGGCGTACTTTCCAGTAAATATCCAATATGCAAACTGTGTCATGAATTATTACCAATATAAAGCAGTGTTGCGTCGAAGTCAGAATGTAGAACTTATGACTTTTCAAACTAACAAGTGCCCAATTCCCACCCTGTGCACCCAAGAATATTAAAGTCAGTACAGAAATACAAGTTTTGCTTTAGACAAGGACAAGCTACTAATCTGATTCTAACCGCTAGGACAATTGCGTGTCTTACGTAACGCTTCAAAAACCAAGGACTCTCAAAGCAGACTAATGCCAAAGTCAATTAAAGGAATTTCCTCGGCTTCACGCTTCACTCCGAATGTACTGTAGTATTTATGTAAAATAACACTGGAGTGCAAAGATCTCGTACTTTTAATTCACTCCCAAGTTGGAAAAATTCGACAAACGTTATATGTGACACCAAACTGACTAAATGGCCAACACACGAGCATTGGTCAATGTATGCCCATACAAAAGCGTTCAGTTTACATAGGTTAAGTAAACAAGTCTCAACATTTTTACATTTACATGTAACATGACTGAAAGACAGCGGTATAACAATTTGCACTCCGAGAGGCTTCGACATTAGCAGCAAACTTTCAAATTCAGTAGTACCTCAACTAGTGACTGCTTTGCGAGCGTCACTCAAGACCATACTTTGTGCCGTTTCGAACTATTATTCAAAATCAAGTGAACACAAACGCTCCAATTATAGTTTTCTCCACACAACTGTTCCAAGCAGGTCGTGATGCTAATAGGTGCCAAAGCTGCACAGCTTGAGCGGGCCATCTCAAAGCTCAACAGTATCGGGCGACACAATGATACCGGAATCACAGGCTCCGGTACTCCTATGTCCCAAGTTTTCAGAGTTCACAGAAAGTGTTCCTCTAGATATGGAGAATTTAGTCAGCACTGCAACCAAGCTCACCATAAACAGTGGTGAATATTCGCTAGCTTCCTATTTAAACAAATGGGTAACAACGGCACAAAGATTTCCCTGTTTCTAAGAAAGTAAAGATAGCAAGACAACACAAAATCAAATTCATTTTTACAAAGAGTAGCTGATGGTAGAGATAGACGCACAATTAACTTTCGCTGTTGAAGACACCACGCCAACAGATACCAAATACACAACATCCTGTGGTGGACACGCAAGAGGCAGTCAAAAGCTGAGGTGCCAATATACTGCACCAGCCCGAGTCCATCAAGCATTGGGATCTTCTTCCCAACTGCCCTCTTCCACCAGCCGCTTTATCTTCCTCCTCTTGGAGGCACTGAGTTCCAGTGGCAGCTCGACCATAGGAGGCTCGGGAAGGCCCACCGTATTTGCAAACTGAGGAGGGCAAAAAAAAATTAGATTTCCAGTCCCAGGAAAATAACAATAGTGATGCAACTACAAATACTGAAGAAAAAATCATCCATTGGGACTTCTTCATAATTTTTTAATGACATAAACTGCATTGTAAGTCCTGCGTCTTTATGAAATGAGGCATCACAGTTGCCAATGGCATGGTTAAAACAGGACTCCTATTGTTCATTGCTCTGAAAAAGTTGCATGGAATTACCTTATAGCCTTGGCCACGGGTTACTAAGTCAACTGGTTACAGCCTGTTTTGTTTCATGGGAGTCCTACTAGCATCTACACCCATATTCTTTAAATGGTTCAGAAACATCTGGCACCATTTGGCCCGAACTGTCCTTGAACAAGCTCGGTATGACTATAACAGGCACGTGCCATTAGGGTAGGCAAGGTAGGCAGTGCCTACCCTGCAGGAAAGGTGCTCGCAGTTGCATTTCAAAAACCAACAATCATGATGATTAACTAGTACATTTATATGCAGAAAACACACACCTATTATCGCATTTTTGTACATCAGGTATGCACGACTTGCCCCGGTCTTTTCATCACTGTGAGAAAGCTACGGATATTATTGTGCGATGCATGTGTCGTGGCAACGATGAGAACCAAGGGATGGTAAAGGCAGAACTCAGTGTGCCTTTGGGCAAAGAGGTTTGATGAACTATTAAACCNTTGTACATCAGGTATGCACGACTTGCCCCCGGTCTTTTCATCACTGTGAGAAAGCTACGGATATTATTGTGCGATGCATGTGTCGTGGCAACGATGAGAACCAAGGGATGGTAAAGGCAGAACTCAGTGTGCCTTTGGGCAAGGAGGTTTGATAAACTATTAAACCTCCATTTACTGCAGTTGTTGGTGTGCACCAGCACCCAGGCGTTTCGCTGACAAATTTTATTGACTGAGTTGGCTAGTTAGATGTCATTTCTATCTATTTTCAGTTTATCCTTTATTACAAAAGAAGTACCTATTATATTATTAGCTATATTCAGAAGCTCAAGTCTCTGTTTCCACAACAAAGGCAATAAATGTCACAGAGGAGGAAAGAAGGGACATATAAAGTGCGTTACCTTTGATTATGCAAATATTTTTTTGCTTATTTTTCAAGATAGGTGTCAAACATTTGAAATGTTAATAGTGAGTTAGTGCACAGGTATGTTGTAACTATAAAAACAATTAGAGAAAAAGAAAACGGAACAATTTCCCACGTTTTGGCAACACTTGCTGATCGCACGGGGTTCTGCTGTTACCCCAGATTATGCAACATCACTCTTTAGTCAACTTGGGCAAGAAAAGCGGTCTAACCAGTGAAGAAAAGATGAAGGTGACCTCGTTATTA
>LQNS02278149.1:3751078-3765132 GCA_001587735.2 Parhyale hawaiensis
CAAGATGCGAGGTTCTGCAGAAGTTAGGGAAAGTGAAAAAGGCAATAAGACGACCACTTCTAACAAAAACTCATAAAGAAAGTAGGGTCAAATGGGCTGAAGAGAACATGAAAACTGATTTCTTCAATGTCATATTTATTGATGAATGCAGAGCCCCTCTTGATGGTTCAGATGAATGGGAGTCTGGATGGGTGTTCCATGACTGACCTCAACAAACAGTCAGACACGGTTTAACTGTCAACAAGGTGGTGGAGGTGTAATGTTTTGTGCCAGGATAGTAGGTGACACCCTTATTGGTCCATTTGAAGTGACAGAAGGAGTTAAACTGGATGCAGAAAGGTACTGCCTGTTTCTTGAAAGCAACTTGATTCCATGGCTTGATGAGCAGACTATTGCACGAGGATCCAAATAGGTATTTCAGCACAATAACGCTCCCTCACGCTGAGCACGGTACGCTGCTAACTAGCTTACAGATGGAGGATTTAAATCAAAAAGGTTTATGACCTGGTCAGCGAATAGCCTCGATTTAAATCCCATTGAGAACATCTGAGCAATGATCAAAAGGAAGGTCTATGAAGGTGGTCGGCAGTTTTCGAGCAAAGCAAGCCTGTGGAATGCAGTAAAAACAGCTGCAGATTCTAATCCATCATCTGAAATATCAAACCTGACAATGTCTGTTGATAATCGCCTTAAAAAAATGAAAAATGGAGGTGCCATGTTCAAAATTAACTTGTTTTGTTTACCACTACTGCACACTTATTTCAGTGTTTATTGAATTGTTTGGTTATAAATTCTTGGTTTTGGATGAGTAATACAAATATTCCTGTTCACTTGCATATACTTCCTCTTTAGGATGTTTTTATTAACTTGTTGCATAATCTGAGGTAACAGTAAAAAACTCGTAAATAAGCAAATTGTATGATAAACTTAGCAAATGGCTAAATATCCATTTTTACAAATGCTGTTTATATTTGCAACACCGCCATACATTTGGTTAATATTGATGTTTAAAAGTTCGACACTTACCTTGAAAAATAAATTTTAAAAATTGTACTTGCATAATCAAAGGTAACATACCATACTGTAGTATAACGATCGTCATGTATAACCTATGCACGAGGGCGTTCAAACACAGGATCAATACGCATGGGAACAGTAAGTAAGGAAAAAGATGAAGAACAGATGGAAGAAAGGTCAGTAGAAGTACAAGATGGGAAGGAAGCTAAATGGGCATGAAAGAGTAAAGACAGACGTCCCGAAGGCCAAGCTAATAGGGTAACATGTCTCGTACCCGTCCACCAAGCACTAAAACACTTCCTGTGTGAAAACTAGCTGTGCTAGAAAGCCGTACATAGGCTTAACCTGTAGGCTAAATAGTGCCGCACCATCCCTGAAAATGACAGGCGAAAAAAAAAATGGTGGTGGTTTTCACATTTTTTCACAAAAAACATGAAAAAAGTGTGAAAACTACCACAATTTGTTATTGTTTCATTTTTTTCGCTCACCATTTTCAGGGATGGTACTGCACTATTTAGCCTACAGTTTAAGCCTCTGTACAGCTTTCTAGCACTGCTAGTTTTCACACAGGAAGTTTTTAGGGCCAAGTGGACGGCTGCTAGCATGGTAGACGGGTAGGTACTAGACATGTAACCCTAGCTAAGTCAACCTACACGGTCCCTCTGGTGGCGCTGTCCTCCATAACACAGGATGGACGCACCTAAACTAACCTAACCCTCTGACCCATTCTATGCCCCCCCCCCCCGAGAGATTACTACAAAAGAAAAGTGTTTCTCTGAATATATCTTAAAGCCAGCCTTTGATGAAAAATTATAAAACACAGCAAACCAACACCAGAATCAATTATCTTAAACAAAAGAAAGGAATGAAAGTTGTGAGAACTTCTGAAAGAGCGTGGTACAACAAAAACGAGCCGGTATGCAATAGGCACTCAAGTTGAAAAAGCAAGTTAAAGAATATTTTGCACAATTGGGCAAATATTCTAAACAAGAGAGAAAAGTAAGAGTTTTTGTTTTCAAAAACCTGAAGTTCATCTCATACTGCATGTCAAGCTGATGAGATTACATATGGATGTTTAGTGAAGAGCTATAGAAATCTTAGTCACTATAAGTTTCGAAGCGAATTTCAGCGAAATTCATCATGCACTACGGCTGGGAGGTAAATCAGTTTCAACTCGGTTAGGTTTTCAAACACGGCCAAGAACAAACGTTTCCCGGGGCTGTGAAACTTCTGCAACTAATATTAACCATTCTTCCTGCCGCTATTTCTTTAGATAGGTCAATATCTGCGGTGAAGTGAAAGAAAAACTACACTTGAAGCAGAATGACTAATCAATGGCTTTAATCCTTTGCATCAACATCTATTGAAAAAGAAGAAGTAAAGAAATTGGGCACAGATTTTTCTTTTGACTTCTATGAGAAAGTAACAGATCCTTTGCTACAAACAGAGATTAGATTAGATTAGATAGGCGGCAGTAGACGAACAAAAAGGCCCATTCCCAAAGAGACACCGGGACTAACACCCCGGCTTCTTTGAGCTATTGCCATTATGTTAGTAGGATATAGAGGATTGGGGAAACGAGAGGAGAAAANCAGTTATTGCAGTCGCTCAGGTTGCCTTTCTTTGGGAGCTTAATGATGATCCCTTTGCTCCACTCGGTTGGGACAGTTTCTGTATGCCAACACCTATTCAGCAGACCTGTCAGTTCTCTCACCAGAGCATCACCTCCATTCTTCAAAAGCTCTGCTGGTATCTGGTCTATTCCTGCACTCTTATTATTTTTCAGTTCTCTCAGGACCAACGCAGTTTCGCCTTCCGAGATGTCTTCCATATTTACCTCTAACTGGGGGACCATAACCTCTTCATCAAACTCAAACGTCTCTGGAGGCTCCTGCTGATTCAACACATCCCTGAAGTGCTCCACCCATCTATCGTCCTGCTGCTCCTTTGATGTCAACGTCCTCCCATGCTTATCTTTTACTGGGACATTACAAGTCGACCTTCCTCCGAATATGTCGTTTTCAATCTTATACACCTTTCTGGTATCATCGGTCTCCATTGCGTGTTGTGCCTCCCTTCCTTTCGCCTCCAGCCATTTCTTTTTGTCTTGTCGGCAACTACACTTTCCCTGTATTAGCACCTATTTCTCTTCTCTCATCCTGAGAGCTGGCCTGGTTCCTCAGTCCCTTGAAGGCTCTTAGTTGGTCTATTAGATTAGATTAGATTAGATAGGCGGCAGTAGACGAACCAAAAGGCCCATTCCCAAAGCGACACCGTTACTAACACCCCGGCTTCTTTGAGCTATTGCCATTATGTTAGTAGGATATAGAGGATTGAGGAAACGAGAGGAGAAAAAACGGAAGACGAAAGAGAAAAAAGAGAAAAAGAAAATAAAAAATAGAAACCCGCCGTTCTTTGAGCTATTGCCATTATGTTAGTAGGATATAGAGGATTGGGGAAACGAGAGGAGACAAAAACGGAAGACGAAAGAGAAAAAAGAGAAAAAGAAAATAAAAAAAATAGAAACAGAGGGGGAGAAGAATCTCCGTCGTGAATGCCCCCAAGCATGATCGATTGCCGCTGATATACGGAGCTTAAATATAGAGATGGAGTGGAAATGAGAAGAAGTCAGCATAAAATGGCCTGGGAAGCTTTGGTCGTTAAGTGCTTGCGACTCGTGGAGGAGGAGTTCGGAGTATGGATTTCCTCCGAAAATAGGCAAATATAATTTTTAAATGAACACAATATCTCCATATTCTCACGTTCCTTCAACTATTTTTGTGCCTACCCAGGGCACATTCTTGCGACACGTGCCTGGAAAACGCTCTGGTGCCTCTTATTGCAACACTTCATCCTGAAGGTATGATGCAAAGTCCTCCACAGTTTGAGCACACTAAACATTGAAACACCGTAATAATTGGACTTGTGTAGAGCTCTACTGACTGTTTCAATCCCGCCAGAATATGAGAAGGATGCTTTAGATGACTTGTACGTATGTAAGATTCTTACTAAACATCTTAAGCATTCCTTAACTTCAACATGGTATGACAAAGTCTATTCGAAGTTCTTAATACCTAGATTGTACACTTAAATCTAACTAGCACGGCATATAGCAAAACTTAAATTACTACGGACAACCCTCTTCTAAAATATAGTTACATGTTAATTAGGCCTAAATGAGAATTAAATTGAAGTTGATAATTAGAAATTTAAACCATGAAAATTCATACAAGTTGAAGCTCAAAATGATTAAATGCATTTCTGCATCAAGTCCTCCACATTCTACATTAGCTCCAATTTGTTCAATGCACCTTGTAGGTACCTATACACACAACGGTATGTATGACGTAAAATTTAACAATTTAATCATTTTACTTTTGATCAATGATCCATGCTCATCAATGTTTCGGGCAAAAAATGCACTCCTTGCATTACAATGAGCAGGTTTTCTGTTTGAGATTACTGCTAATTAACCTAGACCAACTGGGGCATGGACCTATATCAATCCCAGCCATATTTGTCACCCAGCCCAGGCTGGCTTGGGTCTACCAGGGCTATGGCTAAGTCATTTTTATTCACTCCACCCCTTGCTAAGTCATTTCTGGCATCTCCGCCCCTGGCCAACTCATTTTTAGTGACTCTAGCCTTGACCTAAGCAATAGTTGAGTCAATCCTGGTTAGGCAATAGTACCTAATTAGGCACAGATAGAAGCTCTATCAAATCCCCGTCCACTTTTTGCAGCCCTGACCGAGGCCTTAGCCAGCTTAGATTAACTCTGGGCCCAGCGGCAGCCAAATAATTTTTGGTAACCTCGGTCCTAGCTCAGTCTATATTAATTAGAAGATTGCAAAGAAATTTCATCAATCAGCTGTGGGATCTACATGGTAGATGTGGGCCATTTAGTAAAGCTAGTGTGGTCTATGACTCATAAGACTAAAAAATTAAAAAATATATAGTTACATAGATAGGTACCTACCTTTTTGAAATCAATTTCATATATATTAAAAATATCTTTCCTCCTGCGCCTTGAGTAGGCTACCAGCCCATCCTTGAAGGCCTGCTTGGCCCAGTAGTTCAGGAACTCGTCAGTCTTCACAATTTCTTCAAACTGAAACAAAAAAACTGTGTTAGCAATAGGAAATAATTCAAACTGTTGATAGATAATTTACATACAATGTGGCCTTCTAGAACATACTTGTAGGGTAACATGTCTAGTACCCGTCTACCATGTTAGTAGCCATCCACTTCGCACTAAAAAACTTCCTGTGTGAAAACTAGCAGTGCTAGAAAGTCGTACCTAGGCTTAAACTGTAGGTGAAGTAGTGCCGCACCATCCCTAAAAATGACGGGCGAAAAAAATTAAGTAATAAGAAATGGTGATGGTTTTCACATTTTTTCATGTTTTTAGTGAAAAAATGTGAAAACCACCACCATCTCTTTTTGTTTAAGTCTTTTCGCCCGTCATTTTCAGGGATGGTGCGGCACTACTTAGCCTACAGTTTAAGCCTAGGTAGAGCTTTCCAGCACTGCTAGTTTTCACACAGGAAGTTTTTTAGTGCCAAGTGGATGGCTACTAGCATGGTGGACGGGTACTAAACATGTTACCCTAACTGTACAAAGCGATTCCTCAGGAATCTATTGGCCAGTCAATAAAGGAAACAGCAACTTCTTGATTCCTTATGAAGCAGCTAAAAAAAACACCTGAGCTTAGGGAGAACTGATTGAAAAAATCCCATAAATATATTAAAATTATAGAGTGTTGCAACAAATTTTTCTCGGTGGTGAGCAAAGATGGAACACCTCTATCGGTAGCACCAGACCCGTGACAGCGGCCAGCTCGGGGGCATCTAAATGGTAGATTAGACCATTAAGCGGTGTAACCCTCCTTGTAGACAGATTTTGGTGTTCTAATAAAAAGTTTTTTTTTTTTTATTCAGGCCCACCCACCTGGTACCTCAGGAGCCCAGCACCAGCACACCTCACTTTTCCCACGACGAGCGTACTAATACATCACCCTAGGCCATGGAACTGAAGAGGCTTTGGGTTGTTTGATCCTCCAGAGGTGTTGCGTCTTTGCTCACCAGTGAGAAAAATTCATTGCAACACTATCCATTCGCAGGGGCTCGCTCCGACAGACCCCAAGGTGCAGCACGGAGGGGTTTCAAGGCCCCCTTGAGTTGCTAGTGCAAAGGATACTGACCTGAACTAAATTACAATTTCCTTTTTGTTGACTTTTCCTTCAGACAATCTACCCCTTTTGGCAATGGCAGGGTAGTGACCGTAAGTCACCTCTAACCTCATGGGTACCTACTTGGCAACTATTTGCAGTAAGTTGCTGTACCCCTGGCCCTTTATCAAAGACAGAAAGTTAGTAACGGACTGCCTTCTTCTGGATTGTCAAGAAACAGGTCAATGGAGCAAAACCCTGATAGGGCAGTAGCTACTGTTTAACCAGGGTTTTAGCTGATTTCCACCTTTACCTGAGGTTCTGAAGCCATTAGCCAGTGAGTTGAACTGCCTGTAACTCAGAACCTTTTTGGACCCCTTATAGTCACTGCATTAGCCTGGCTCCTTCTTAGGATAAAAAGGAGCTTGAATCCTTCCCGGAGCTTGATTTGAATAGGTCCAAAATTGACTATCTGTAACAGTGGTTGAAATTTTCACAAGCGCTGGACTTCCAGCAAGAGCTGTGATGCTTTACCTAAATTTCCGAACCTGATTAGCCAGTGGCTCTCCGGGAAGATTACCACCTGCAGGCCAGTAGTTCTCTGGGATTGTCTTCACCAGCATTAAATATCTCTGAAGGCAGGCTGAGATTCCTCGACTGAGGATTCTGAATCCTTGGTTCCCAAACAGGGAACCTGTAGAAGGTTTACAGCCTCTATCCACTCTAAACCAGCCTCCTGAACTGTCTGCTCAGTGGAGCAGACTAGGTCAAGTAATGACGCTTCCTAATTCCTGGAAGTTCACTACTTCCATGACAGGAACTTCTATAAGTACCTTTCCACTGGACTGCCTAAGGAGGTGGTTACCTCCTAGAGCTTGAACAAAAACTATCCGTGGCATAGGCTTATCAAGGAGCTCGAGAGGCTAAGTGTAGCAGTCTCCGTCCAATGCCTCCTGAAAACCTACCCTGAGGTTAGGGCCGAAGAGGATCCCTAGGTAATCTGAGCTAAATCTCCAGAGCAGTACCTGCTCTGGAGCAAAGTTCATTGTTAGTTCTCAACTGCCTGCACTGTGAGGCAGAGTCCAAACAATCCTTGGGGATTTAGTAGGTACCTACGTACCTGTAGAGGACCAAGTCCACGCTTGGACTTCCCGAACTGCTCAATTGTCATCCGATTGGAGTCAGCCGAGGCTATACCACCTGTCAATTGATAATTGCTTGTTTATCTCTACCCCAGCAGGATGTTACATCACGCGGCTAAGTCAGCTGGGCCACAAGTCAAAGGTCAAAACCTCAATAGCTTGCCTTTTACTAGAGCTAAGTCCACAATCATAACTACATGGCTTCTGTAACGTCTCTAAGATTGTGTGTTCTCCCGGGATTAATATCCTCATGGTTCTTAAGGGGATACCTACCCTCGGCCTACATCGGGGATTTCCAGACCTGCCAGCTTCTTGGCGTCTGGGCGCCATCTTGGAAAGTTGGAATCGGCCCAGATCGAGAATCTGGCCGACTTGAGCCTTCCAACTATTGGAGAGCGGCCAAATAGCAGGAAAAACCGCTCTTTGGCGGCATTATAAGCCCTCCATTAAATGGCAGGCCTCGCTTTACGGTGGTAATTAGCCTTCCGTACTGCGTAGGAACCTCACTCTATGGCGGCCATATTAGCCCTCCGAGAAGTGGAGGGCCTTGCTCTATGGCGGCAATTAGCCCTCCAGTGGAGGAACCTCGCTCTATGGCGGCAATATTAGCCCTCCAAGTAGTGGAGGGTCCTGCTCTATGGCGGTTTAGTTAGCCTTCCAACTAGTGGAGGCCCTCACTCTATGGCGGAATTGTTAGGGCACTGCGACCTACCAACCAAGGTGAAATTCTTAGGGCACACATGCCTACCACCTAAATGTATCGCTGTGCTAGATAGAACTGTTAGGGCAACAAAAGCTACTATTTATTCTTTGAAGTTACTTTAACAGGTGGCACAGAAAGGGGCAGATTCTATCTGCTGGGGCCCTGCGACCCTCCAGACCTGAGCACTTGTTTTCTTGTGTTTAGAAATTGTTCAATGGGAATGTGCCCATTGTTGTAATCAAAGACATATCTATACCTTAATTAAATAATTACTACTTAAGTCATAAGCTAGATACCTACTATGTTGAGTAACGTTGAATGATTATTATTATTCATGCGAGTGCACTCCTCTCAATTACTCTTCTTTTCTCAACAGGTTGAGCAGATGGTTAGCACCAATATAACCTAAGTGATGTGATGCAGTAAATTCCTAAACTGTGATATTGGGCCTCGGTTTGTTTAGGTAGGGCCTAGTTACTCATTGTGAATGCACTGAGCAGTTATCTAGCATGTGAACAAGTGAATTTTGCCATTGTACTGTAACTACTGTATTGTGATCAATAAAGTTATATGCTAGTAAAGTGAAAATATGGAAAGGTTAATAAAGGAGGTAAGGGATGGTTGTCAGGGGTGGAGGAGACCATCTAACCAAAGGTCTATCACTCGCCTTTTGACCCTTTGACTGACGAAACCTTTAGGTAAAGCCTGTCCCATTAGCATCATCACGTTTATACCGTAACGGCCACCACCGCAAAAATAATAAGGCAATATACTTTGCGGAATTGTTCAGGGCCACTGGGGCCTACCAGGAATTATTTAAGCAAACAATGTACTTGTTGGAATTCTTATGGCACAAGTGCCTACAGCATCCCTACCACCAAGTACTTATTCCTCTATTGCGAGGAAAAACGAATTACATTAACTTTAATTGAAAGCACAAAACACCATCATTTGTCACTGGTCTTCATGAAAAACAGCTTCTGCAGCTCTGTGAACACAGGGAGACATGGGTAAAAGATCAAAGACGGCGGCACCCTAGGCCAACCACACACCAAACAGTCTCCAAAACGTATCACTAAAATGATAAAAACAATTTCCAAACAGTAAAACCATATTAGAGAACTAATAAACAGTGAGGGAATTATTTCCCAAACTCTGAGATCGATAGGTGAACACAGAGCAGCAGCTGAGACCAGAGCACAGATGGAGATGTTAACAGTAGCGCGAGTCGTAACAGTGAGGAGTGCTGGTGCTGGGCTCCAGAGGTAGGTACAAGGTGGGTGGGGCCTGAAAAAATATGTAGCTACTTTCTATACGAACACCGAAATCTGTCTACGAGGAGCGTTACGCCTCGAAATGGTTTAAATTACCATTCAAACGCCCTCCGAGTTGGGCGCTGTCGTGGGTCTGCTGCTACCAACAGAGCCACTGAGAATTCATCTAACCTTGCATTAAGCATTAGTTTAAGCCTATTAAGACACACAACATGTTGATACAAGTGAGGAAAAACAGAGGGCATTCAGGCCTAATGAAATATATAAAGGATCATGACAAACGGTAATGGCAAGTCAGAAACAGATTAAAAATTATCGGAAGTAAAGAAAAGGAATGGGGCTAAGTGAATACAGATATTTGAATATAACGAGTACTTATAATACCTACCTGCATTTGTTGATGGTCGAATTTATCTTCAGGGTAGTGATAGGCCATGCGGTTGATACTGATGCGTGTGTCCATAAGAAATGGCACAAAGCCAAGCTCTTCAGGACGGAGAATCAGCAAGGCACTTCCATTTTGATCGCCGCGAGCTGTGCGACCAACACGGTGCACGTACTCCCCAGGATCCTCAGGAGCGTCAAACTGCACAATCCAGTCAACTGCTGGAATATCCCAGCCTCGAGCCGCCAGGTCTGTGCAGATCAGTACAGCACAGCTGGCAGTCTTGAATTCTTTGTAGACAGAGGCACGGTCCTCTTGCTCCTGCTGGCCATGCACACACATCACAGGCCACTTGATCCTGCTGAGGAAGTTCTGGTACAATATCACCTGAGCAGAGCAGCTCATAAACACCATCATCTTTTCCTCACGCTTGATACTTTTCTTAATGAATCTGAACAGAAAGTTCCACTTTCTCTCTGAGGGACATTCAATGAAGTACTGATCAAGATTATCAGCCGTGAGAGAGTCCTTTTGACCTACAAGATCCAAGTCCACAAAGTCGTCTCGTAGAGCTTTCTTCACAATAAAATTGGCACCGCGGGATTTAGTAGCACTGAATAACATAGTCTGTCGCTCCTCTGGCAAATTATCAATGATTTCCACCACGTCATTTCGTAAGGGCCAAGCAAGGAGTTTGTCAACCTCATCCAGCACGAGGCAAGCCATGCGACCATAGCGGAACTTCTTTGTTCTCTCCATGTGGCTCAACACACGGCCAGGAGTACCGATTAATAAGCTAATGTCTTTTCTAGCCAACATCAGAACTTCCTCAACAATATCTCCTCCACCAGTCACCATGCCACAAGATAGGCCAGGATGACAGCTCAAGAGCTCCTGAGCAATATTATACACTTGTGTGGCAAGTTCTCGAGTGGGCACAACCACAAGTGCACCAATGCCTTCACAAGGTTTCAATTCGAGCTGTACAAGCTTTTCAATTACAGGAATAAGATATGCAAGAGTTTTACCAGACCCGGTCTTGGCAATGCAACGGAGGTCCTTGCCCTCAAGCAGTGTAGGGATTGCTTGAGACTGAACTTCCAACATCTTGCTGAAGCCCAGGCTACGTATGGCTTTCATAGAGTTTTTGCCCAGTTGTTTCTTCAGGGACGTGAACTCCACAGACATTTCTGGTTGTGTTTCCTCTCCTGGAGTATCCAAGCTGTAGCCAAGAAAAGCCTCCAACTCTGCTTGAGTTGCCTCAGCTCCTGCGGGATTGTCCAGCCCTATAGTTGTACTAGTTGAATCTGTCTGCATCATTTTCTCCTGTTTTTTCTTCTTCTTTCTTTGAGGATTGATAGATACAGCTGGAGAGTCAGGAGCAGAATCACAAACAGCAAGTCGGCTGTTAGTTTTTTGCGCTTCCTCAGCAGAAAATATTGTAAAGTTTGCATCAGCACTATCAGTAATACAAATACTCTTATCCACAGCAGCACTTATACCTTTATCTTTCCTTTTCAATTTTTTTCTCTTTTTTCCTTTGTGATTTCCATTGCTCTCTTCAGCACTCACTCTACTTGCTACGTTTTTTAGCTTTCTATTTATTGTTTTCACACAATATGTATCTTCAGCAGAGTCTTGAGATTTTGATGGAATATTGCAGTCCTCACCAACTTTGGGTTTTTTCATTTGTTTTTTATCTCTTTTTTGTATAATCTGAATACTGACATCTTGTTTGTCCTTCAGATCATTTACAAACTTGTTTTCACTACTATGTCTTTCACCTACACCAGTAGTGGCAGTATTGTCTACACTTTGCAGCAGCGGTTCCTTTTTACATATTTGATATAATACACCAAAGTCATCAAAACCTGTGTGTTGTATATCATCTGTAGTATCATTAACAACCTTGTTTCTCTTGCTTTCCATGATTTTAGCAGCAAAACTGCTACTACACTGAGTTTCACTCTTACCTTCAGAACTGATATTTGATGCACTTCTAAATTTAGTTTTACTCTTCTTTCTTTTCTTTTCCAATTTACTACCAACTATACTTTCACTGAGCTTCCTTTTCTTCTTTTTATTTTTGAAAGACAGAACTTCCCTGTCAATGTTTGAATCCCTTCTATTATCTTTTTTGCCAGGCATATTGACTTTACCACTTGGTCTAGACATGAAACAAAGATGGTTTTCTTTGCACTGGTTGGTCATTTCTAGAACACAAGTATTTCCGTTACTAATTTTACATAGCATGCCTAGCAGTGGTTCAATGCTCACAGGAGGCTGAGAGTCCTACATATAAAATATAACTCATTGGGCAAAAATACTATATGCTAAGTTCATCCCTGTAATAGAAAATATACAGAAGTTAGAGTAATATAAAGAGTAGTGCTTCAGTAAGCAGCAGTATCATATTCTGTGGCTGCAGAAATTGGCAAATGGTGAAAAGCTGATGATATTTCAACCCTAGTATTTTAACATAATGCGAGACAGAATAATTTTAGCCACAGATGCTGATAACAGGGTTGCGGAGTCGGAAGATTCAAGGTCCGACTCCGACTCCTGGTCCTCAAGATTTTCTGACTCCTAGATCAAACAAGTAGATATTTGATGTAAACATAAAACATGTCCAAATAATTTTTGCTAGGATAAACATATATCAAGTTGAAGATGCTAGGTGTATTGTACATATACAATATTTGCATCATTTGGGATATTAAAGTGAGGACATGAGGGCATTAAACAAATTTTGGTAAAACTTTTGCACCTGGTACATTAGGGTAGGTACCATGGTTAGTACCTGTCCACTTTTTGCAAGTCTTTTTTTCAAATATAATTGTGACCAACCTATTTGATCGGGAGTTGTGGCAAATGTCGTAATTGGTAGTTAAATGGAACGTCATGCTATGCTCATTTTGAATATTTTACCGTAATTTTTTTTCTGGAGTAATCTTAAAAAGTGGACGGAATTAGCGTGGCCCGACGCAGTATCCGTCCAGCCCATGCTAGTATCCGTCCACACACTCCTATATGGCCTTCGGCTATTTATTCAGGCCGCTACCACACCTGAGAGACGAGCGACATGCACAGTGCAACACGACAAATTTGATACAAAACAAATTACATATAACAGAGGGTACAGCAGTCTGCTGTCCCCACCGCCGAAACTGCAATTCCTTGCATCACAACTACCGTAAAATTCGCACTACGTCGCTTGTTGCGCTCTGTGGAGCCCCGACCTTCAGTTGGAAAGAAATTCAGGCATAAGAGGTGGAGATACTCTTAAGGAAAGTTTTAGAATCCACCATACAATCTACTACATAGTCCAGGAGTAAGATTGAGGCCGATATTTATGGAGCGCTGTAACCTTGATACTGACATCGAGTGCACAAAAGAATTGAAATCTCATTCATATTCACCTGGCCAGTATCAGTAGCTAAGACGATTGAAAAAGCACACTCCTTCACTTAAAGATAGGACAAAGTTTGAGCGAGTGCTGAAGCTTTGATTCTATATATCAATGATGTGGAAGATGAAGCTGAGTTCTGCTGCATGAACGTGCACATTAAATTCAAAAGTGATACGGGAAATGCAAGTGGATTACATAACTCATAGGTATATTTCCCCGTGCTTACATGCAGAGTGCTGAATATTTCTTGAGAAGCCAAGAAGCACGAACTAGTGTATGCTAACAGCTATGTGAGACATGCGAAGAGGGGAACGTGGTTCAATAGGGTGTATGGGAGATGGTACGAGTTGGATGGCCTTATAGTGAGAAGGAGGGATAGACATCGTATGGTAAGGAGATCGAGGACGGAGGAGGAGTGGGTGCTGTCAGATCATAAACCAAAGGTGATGGTGGTGAGCGTTGGGAGGAGGTGGAGAAGGGGGAGAGGAAGAAGGGGAGTACCGAGGATTAAGTGGTATCTACGCGTTGAAGAATGAAGATAAAAGAGAAGAATATAAGAGGAGAATGAGAGAAAATATGGAAGAGGGAGGGTGGTGTGAGATGTAAGAGGTGAGAGACACGGAGTGGAATAGGCTGTCTACCGTAATGGTGGAGTCTGCAAGAGAGGTGTGCGGGGAGAAGAGAATGGAGATGGCAAGTCCGTGGATGGAGAGCCATGAGGAAGAGGTGGAATGAGAGAGTAAGGAGAGCAGTGAGAGAGAGAAATAGGAGAAGGCAGGAGGTGGAACAGATGAGGAGACAGAGATGTGGAAGGAATGGGAGACGGGAGAGATCAGAGGTAGAGTTGGAGGGGGCGCGAGAAGAGGTAAAAGCGGCGAGGGGGGGGGGGGGTTTATGGAGGGTCCTAAGACGGATAGAGAAGGACTGGTGGCAGAGGGTGTTATGGGAGTGCAGGG
>LQNS02278149.1:3830482-3844160 GCA_001587735.2 Parhyale hawaiensis
TGCGAACTATGGCTGGTCGTTTTTCGGGACACAAATGGTCGTATTACGGAAATCTGTAAATATTGGTACAAAAGTGAGATAATTATATATAAATAGCGGGAAACTTGTAAGATGCTTTTGTGGAAAAAATTCTGAATGTTTGGTTTACAGGATGGTTGCAGTTGGCGGTTCGTGGTGTCTTGTATGAGTTTAGGACTGTCGTTTCTTTTGTGAATACGAGTTTCAAGGGTCGCAAATTGATACCTTTACCTTAAGACCCGAGATAACGTTAGGAAAAGTTGTTTGGCGCAAGAACGGCTTCAATCGCGTTAAAAATAAAAGATAGAGGGGGTAAATTTTGGGGCAAACGGTCCCCATGGGACAAATGGGACTTAACTGGGTCAAATGAAACGCATATATACTGGTCGGAAGGCTGGCGGTTGAATGGTCCAAATCGGTTCAAAAATGTGGAAATGCGAAGAGATTGGCAAAATTTATCCTACACCAACGGTTACTGCCAAAAAGAGCCGTGCACAGGGCCGCGTTCGTAAGTTGAGTTCTAGGCACTCCGCGTTCGTAAGTTGAGTGTACCATTTAATCGTTTCTTCGAATATTTTCCATATTGTATGGGTTCAAAGTTTTGTTCCCGAAGAGTGACATATAGCGGTGCAGAGCTTGAGGTGCAGCTAATGACTGGATTAAAATCTGACCCAAATTTTATCAACTACTTTAACAACAGATAATAACAAAAACTCACATATACTTCCCTCAACCTGCTCCCTCAATCTGCCCATTTCTTCCTCGATAAAACTTCTGACATGTTGGAGGGCTCTGCAAAACTGCAGTACGGTGCATTACTCAATTTAATCCAGGGAGCAAAGAGCGTTGCATTCTTTGCTTCCTGGTTTGAACGCGTTGCGAGCGTTCTTACAGAGGAAAAATTCCTCTGCGATAATTTGTGAGGTGCGCCCAACACTGAGGAATTTTGTTTCTAACTGGCTAAGTTTTAGCAAAATCAACAAAATTTTTTATTTCCAACATTGTGCTATTATAGGCCTGTGATTTGCTACTCCAGTGTCGTGGTAGTTTCAACTGATGACGCTCTGCCTATTAAGAGCAATGTATGACTTTGAATTTGATGGTTTGCGCTGTATGGCACCGCTATACCTATTCGATGATATTACAATACTTTCAATAGTATTGAGCTAATCAGATGTAACAGTATTATATTATGAAAAACTCCCTTCGGGGAGAAATAAATGGGTTTACTTTTCTTTTGGACACATTTTTTATGTTTTTAATAACAGTAACTTAGCTATTTTGGACCCAACCGAATTCACTGCTGACTGCCGCTTTTTTTTTTAAACTCTTGTGCATTTTTAAACTTTAGCAGAGCTGATCGAGTGTGCGTCAGCTGTGAAGCTCTCGCTAATTTAGTAGTTAGTATTATCTCCATGTAAAAAATTCTTAATCATAATTTTATGTAACTTTTATTTTATTGGTGTTTAAATACAATTAAAACATTAAATTAGTATTTAGTTTTACAGTAATTACATTTTGACCAACGTATTTAGTATTTAACTAAATTGAAGTATTTAATGCCCATCACAGGTGCTGTATACCACAGGATGACTTCACTATCTTGTATACGGTGGTAGCTCAAGGAAAGATTCATTAATGTATTGGGAAATGGTACAGCTGTTGAACTAATGCCCTCGAAACGCAGACTCCTCTAGAAACGAAGACAATATTCTGGAATTCCATTGTCATTAAATTTTGCCTCCATTTCAAGACGGCCGCACAGTAACTAGTTTTTTTTTTGCTAGTACAAGACTGAAAAAATAATTTGCAACAATCAACTTCATTTTATCCCTCACAATCGGGGAGATACATTTAAGTGCCTCAAAACTACCATTCCCAGCCACAGATAGAAAATGGGTTTCATCCGTGGCTAAATTTTGTACTTAAAATTTTAGGTTCATAATTTTTTCTTATAAAAACCTAATGATGGCTGATTTTGGTGAGAGGTGAAAATGGTTTTTCCGTCAAAAAATTTTCCAATAATTGACAAATAAAAAAACTATATCTTGCTGCCTGCAAGCCACATCAGCTCATAGCTCACAAACGGAGAGCAATGTTCGTCACCAAATAAAATATTCTATGCAAATGAGATTTCTTTTCCTCATTCTTTCTGTAAGCAGCAGTGTGAAGGGAACAAAAACTTATTAAACGACCGTGTCCCCGTGTCCTCAAACAAGAAGCATAAATTTTCAAACTTTATTGAAAGAAGCATGGAAATTTACAAAGTAAGACTTAGTTTAAACAAATCATGTATTGGTCCTGCACTTGGAGATCACCGCACATGAATAGCGTAAGTCTATCGTCAAAGTTTAGTTCGGAGTAAAAAAAAATCAAGGAGCCGGCAACGGAGGACAAGAACTCGCATTCTTGTGCTGTGCATAAAATGGACGAGTTTTAGCGAAACGTTTAATCGAATACAAATCAAGGAGGCTTACTAAATGCGGAGCGCAGTTAAAAAAAGAAGCTAAATTATGCTAAACCTAAGCACGGCCATTATAGGCAACTCAAGTCCACGTTTCAAGGCCGGTTCATACGGAAATCTTTTGAACGCGTACTGTCAGCAAATTGTCCAAATGTGTTGTAGCGCCGTAGTAAGTACCACAGCGTGTCTATTAGCATTATTAATATACTAGCTGTCACGTAAGTTCGCTCGGCAAGCGTCACTAGCAATGTTAAAAGATATTTTTAATTGGGTGCGAAAGAACACTCAGAAAACTGCGCACACTTCTACTGTATAAACAGCGCAATGCCGCATACATGCATGGACCATTAGCCGAAAGAACGCGTTCAAAACACTAACGTCTGAAGCTGCGAACAAAAGTGGGAGTCCAGTGCCTTACTATAGGATGGGGGATGAGGGAGGAGACAAGCCCGAGCACGTCTACGTTATAATCCTATTCCCAAGCCAAGGGAAATGTCTCTGTAGCGTCGGCACTTCTTTCATTCACAGTCTTCTAGGGGCGCATCATCATGTCAGCCTTCCGTCAATGACGCCATAACTCCGATAATACGAGGTCGACTGCAATCGCTCACTTTCCGGCGCTCTACAGGGGATTTATCTGCAGCACGAAACAGTGCAAGTGGGTTTGATAGTTGGGGTGTGCTGTTAAGAAGACGTACCTTCTCCCTCGCATGTTATCCAACAGCTCCATGAGCTTCTAGCTTCTCTCTCTTTCGAGTGACGATAATTCGAAACTTTGAAACTCGTTCCCAAATTGTCTTTACACTTCAATTGCGTTTTCATAGTTTCAGCAGCATTTAAGAATGAATTACCTTTCGAAATTAGTCTCGCTAAGAGCATTAACTTCAATGAGTTTAATGCGCAAAAACAATAAAGACAACTGAGTCATTAGCTGCAATGTTTGTATACATTTTTTTCGGGGCACCCAGTACAATCTACAGGGAGTCCCCGTTACAGGCCATGTAGGTTTTTTTTTATCTAGGTTCAAACTTTACAGTCGCAGTCGAGAATACATATCAAATATATGGAGCTAAAAATTAAAAAATGAAATAAAACACTGCACAAAGCGAGATGACTTATGATGACTGCCCGTACGTTGGCCTACGAGACTTCCATATCCAAACGGGTGTTTTTACGGGTTTAGGACAAGCGGAGGTTCCCAACCCTCTGGGGTACGAGATGACCTTTCAAAGGGCATGAAATCTTAGATTATTCCCATGCCTTAAGCGAATTAATTTAAATTTGTTGCATAAATTCAGTACAAATTTTCGTCTTTATCATCAAATATTAAGAGGTATTATTTCTGTGAGGAGAGCGAGAACATATTCAAAGTTCTCGATGGGTACAAGCCATACAGAAGGTTGAAAACTAATTAGCTATAGAAATACTGTAGTTATTATCAACATTACCAAGTGGGTGAAATCGCCGATGTAGCCCAACATTGGTTTTGTTGTATTGATATTTTTCCAATAAATTTTATTCTACGCAAGAAAAACTATTGTTTCCTATATATTCCGCAACTTACACTAGTAATGGCACAATTCTGTCGGAGTGAGAGGTGATGTACAGATCTACAACTACCGGTGAGAGAGATGCAGCGCGTACACGCACGTAAAGTACCCCACTACGTCTCTACAGTAGCTACACTTAATACAAAATATAACAAATTCCTCCAACACTACACACACAAATGTGAGCACAGGCAGTCTCATTAGCAAAGATTGCATAAAGCAGCTTAGGTATTAGAGAATGAACTGATATGAGGAGCATCAAATAAAAATCATGAGCGCCAAACAAAAATGCAAAGCTGATGGAGAGACTGTGTCACTTGATGCGTTCACTGTACTGCTTGCAATACTGAAAACTTATGCTGAATTGTTAGGGGAAGATGATGCATAAATATCTCCATATGGACAGATTAGGCAGATTATGGGTGGACATACGAGCAATTGAGGAGAGATACAAAGCTGCGGAGGGTGCTGCTCTCACAAGCTCGCAAGCATTTATCAATTTTAAGTGTAGCAGCAGAAAAGCAGTAACCTCGTATGATACACGTCAATCAATGAAAACTAAAGAGTTGCCGTGCTCCATTAAATTCGTTCATAAATAATCGATGCACGGTACGGTGTCGGCAAAAATTTACTAAGATGTTAGAAGACACGACAGCGTCCTCCGCAAGTGTCACTCATGAAGTAGCGGATATCTCTTGAATTTGGAGTGCATTACAACTCAGAGAGCTGTGTGTTTACGTGCTCTTTAAATGGGCACAGCAAGTCAGCAACGCATTCGAAACATTAGTTGACAACAGTGCTTTCATTAGACCATCGTGAGAGCCGGATATAACAGTACTATAGCACTCTCAACTATCTCAGGCCACTAACAGCAGCAGCAATTCTTATTCACTTAGTTCAGTCTGCGACTTGGGATGTTATATCTAAAAAGTTCCTGGTAACGCTGCTGGCTTCAGCCGAAGAGTTCAAATTTGCAAGACAAATCCCAAATGAAGTAAAAATCTTGTTTTTGATATTGAATAGAATAAACCCTTCAGGGTACACTCTTCTTAATGATATACCTTCATTTTTCTTCAGCTGAAGAATTCCAGTCTGCACCATCAGGATGAATCTCAATTTGAAGTTGATATTTAGCTTTGAATATTGAATGGAGTAAAACCCACAAATTTCACTGGTTTGAAACATATACCTTCAATATACAGTTAATAAATGCTGCATCATGTTGATTCTATGAAGGACTGAATTATTGAAGCATTACCTTCATATAATACAATGGAACAGTTTACATACAAATTAAATCATACATTATCCAAAAACATATAGCAAACACTCGACGCGAAGACGCCAGCCGCGATGAGGGCGACCGCCGACCCATATCCTAATACTTATATGATATTTTCCATTGGTGGGCGTTAGCGGCCACTTGTGGCCTAGTCATAATAGTAAGGGAAAAGGCCGAAGGTCTGTGGCTATCGGCCCTTTCATTACTGAGCGGCAGATGGTCGCAACCGCCCACTTACGATAGTTGAACATGCTTGAGGGAACACTATGACTAAGAGGCCGGTGGAATACATGATGCAGAAAATGGCGTATGTACAATGCGAACTGCCCCATTAATGCAAATTAATTCAAAAGAACCATGGGTGACAAGCACACTACACTATAGATAAAAAATACAGAGCATCCTAAAAATATATCAAATTTATAGTTATTAACACTACCCTGGAACAGCATAGATGCATTAGGCATTTGTAGGCTAGTATGATTTTGATATAATCTAATCCGGTTATCTTCAAGTTGTCCAAAGTTTCAAATATGAGCGCGCTGGATTCGACACTTTAAATCTAGTTCCAAGCAGTAATCATAAACCGATAACGCCTGAGACTCGATCCAAATGGCGAGTCCAACGCTCAGTATGGAAGTTTCGAACAAATTGAAGTTAACCGAATTCGAATCATTCCTCAGCGTTAGTAGAGGCACCGAATACGATCATAGTTTCAAATAGCCTCAGGCCAATAGCTTTGTCATGCCTGTACAGACGTTGGTAGACAAGTAGAGGACATGAATATACGTTGGTTCCAGCAGTACAAGATACGACGCTGAATCCAAGTCGCAAAATCAGAGGCATGTATCCGATGTTGATAGGAGGCCGCATCAGATGATATCGCACGCCTGCCGAAACTTTTCCAAGTGTGATGTTTGTTGCTAGGAGGATGTACGAGGAGCCGCAAAAGGGTACCTAACCCTAAAAGTACCAGGCCGTGGTATTTAGCTACAAGAGTTCTAGGTCTTATTGTATTCCTGTAGGGAGAAAAGTTTTTGCAGCGAGTTACACAGCCTGGTACAGCGAGGGTGAAGCGATCGCCATTAGATCACGGGAGGTGAAGTTACATAACAGACTTTCTGGCCGTCCCAGCAGTTATTTCACGATTGGGTCTGCCAAGAAGTCCGATAGGGCCACGGTAGTAGTCGATAGTTAACAGTATACAGATATATCGCCACAGATAACTTTACGTGAATGACTGTTTAAACAAAAATATCTTGTGGAAATTAAGCCATTAAAAGATCACAGCTCTTCCTATGAAAGGATATGTCAGAAAACAAGAACGTAGCCTGTTGTACACGCCAGCGCTCCTGATGAGCTGGCTGCCCTTCTGCCACCTTATTTCATCAAGCTCAAATCTTTTCTTGTCTACAATCAAGAATATTGCCATACAATTGATCAAATCGGCCATCAACGAAAGTGATAGTAAAAATGGAACTCAACTTTCGATGAAGCTTCAAGCGTGGGACCCAATTTTTTTTTGTGGGTGGGGAGGAAGAAAGGAGAAACAAGGGCGACATATTACAAGAGGGTGTAGCAATAAGACTGATGGTATTTTGGGAGTTGATCTGTGGATCCAGAGGCAGAGTGCAGTCCCAACTGCATCAGATCTCGATGAGCAGATAGCCACACCCTACGACCTGGGGCTTCAGTGTGCAGGGCGAGTAGTCCTCGTCGAAAAGTGGGTCCTTGCTGCATCAGATCTCAGGAAACTTTCGGCTACACTCTACAACCAGGGAAATGTGCAGCAGGCTTCATGTACCAAAAGTACGGCATTAGTGACCATTACCGCAAGAGGGACATGACACACAGTGCAATAACAGAAGCAGAGATGACACTGAAGCTGCCGATCCGTCCAGGGGTCCCACTGGCGGCGAGAACATGAGGTGGGGGCTTCTTCATGGCGGCGTCCACGCGAGTGGAGCGAGAGCTGGACTCTAGGGAGGCTCGTGAGCACTCCATGGGCTCCGTCCTCAACATCATGTAACGGTGGCCGTCAGAGCGACCCTGACTCTCGAGCAACTTGCCCACTTCAGTCCTTACTCGGTAATTATAGTCGTTCAGGAACTTGCACTGAAATAAAGCAGTAAATGTGAAAATGATGTATTAGTGCTAAGTTACTTATGCAGAACACAGCATAGCACAAAATGAGACGTACTGTTACACTGCAGCCTATAGACTGTCATGGTCTGGAAACATCTTGTGTTCCCATCGTATGCAATGTATGTATATTTTAGATCGTTTTCGCTTATGACTCCCTTACAAAATTATTTATAACTTAAATGGGGTCTGGGCCATTTGGTTATATAAAATAAGCTCACATAGGTTGGTTCGGAGCACTGCTTCGCCGTAGGTGAGTAAATAGTCATGAATGCTCGACACACGGGCGCGCCAGGGTTATACCGGCGGGTGTGACCGCGTGACGAAACATATGGGCGGGTGTTGAAAAATGATTGATTTCACGAGCCAGTTCCGAGTAGCAGAGGTGGGTTACCGGACTAATGAAGCGGTAACCCGGTAATACCGCTTCACCCGATATCGTTACCGCTTTACCGTTGCCGTAATCGGCAGAAAATTACTGCACTACCGACATCGGAACTTGGACAGTTTTTAAAGCGGTAACTGTAACGCGGAGCATCTAAGTCAACATTCTTAGTTTTTTATTTACAGCCCGATTCAACTGAAACTTTGTAGTTGTATGTAAAAATGAATTCTAAGACGCTCTTGTTCAGAGACATTTTTCGAAATTGTCGATATTTTTTGAGTTATTGACATTTTTTGGGGAAAATTTTGAAAATGCTAGATCTCCGGCATTTTTCAACCAATTTTCACGGTTTAACTCGCAATACGAAGAAAAAGATATTACCTATGAAAGTACGATCCGTCCTGTTTGAATTTCATTACGAATTTGTACGAAATAAAAATGACATAATTTTTTCCAGATACTTTTCGAAAAAAAATAAAAATAAAATAAAATAATTTGAGGACAAAAGTTGAAACCACAGATCGTACTTTTGTAGACTAAGATAACGCCTTTCCATTCATTTCGCAAGTTGAATGGTGAAAATCGGTCAAAAAATACCGGAGAAATAGCGATTTGAAGGTGGCACATATTGCAAAAATTGAAAGAGGAGAAAACGGCTGAAAAGAGGATCAGTTTTACTTGAATAACTCGTTTTCTATCGGAAAAATAGAAAAAAGTAAATGAACAGGACCCCCATTTTTCAGATTTTACATATCTGTACCAAGTTTCATGAAAATCTGCACAGTATAAATTGACAACTTTACTCCATCTCCGATTTTTTTTGGTATTTTTTAATACCGATAAGTATTCCCAATTTGGCCATCTTCTGCAACCTGGTGTAATTGTTGTTTACTATATTCCATCAGAAGGAAACAGAATCGCCAGAATCTCTAACGTGGTAAGGAATGCATTCAGATAGTAATTCAGATAATTAAGGGATAAGGATCTCACTTTTGCCTTCTTCTGCAACCCGGTCATCGATCTGCATGAAAACGAAATTTGATTACGAAATCTGCAACCTGGCCTATTTTTCGCTTATCTATTTCATTAGGATACAGAAATGAAATATACAAATAAGTACACGAAAAGTTGTATTATACTGTATACTGCTTGAGGCTCCGTCTGAACGTCACTCCATTCGTCTGTATGTTTTATAAGGTGAACAACAATAAGAAACATTGGTTGCATTGTGCTGTCCCTGCCCTGAAGCTCTTTAGAAAGATTGCACGAGCTGTGAATGACTCGCACTCTTTCACTTTGGAGAGCGTTAGCTTCCGAACGCGTCAGTTCAGTCGGTGCCTCACGCTCTAGTCTGCTGGGCTTTGGAATTCATTACCGTCATCAACTTTTGCTCGTGTTAGTCTGGAGGCGTTCAAGTCAGTTGTTAATGATTTTTGTTGGAATTTCTTTGGCAGCGTTTTGGGCTTGCCGGTGTTCCAAAATGCTTCATTTGGGTTGCATTACTTGTCCGTGCATGGTGGCTCAGGCATGAAGTTTTAGCAATAATAATTTGCTCGAAGGAAAATCAACGATAACTGTCTTCCTTCGCTTCTTGAAAAAAAAATTTCATGGAAAGACATGAAGTTCATTTCACCCGTATCACATCTAAGGTTTTTTTCTCGTCAAAATAATATTCGCTTTGGTTGTGGACGATGGCCATTAATAGGGCCAGATACGCTTTGAGAAGCTCAGAGCGGGTAGTATTGGGATATTCACTCTATAATTATGTTTTGAAATGAATGTGCGACATGTGAAGAAATACAATGACCAGCTGAGAAGCAAAGAGGGTTACGATTTTGTGACAGCAGAAACTGAGCCACTCCGTTGGACTGTGTTGTATAGCTATCGCATGAAACAAAGCAGAGAAATTATGGCTACTGATCAACCTCTGCGGGTCTGGTAATAGTGCAAAAAAATGAAAAAATCGGATTTACCGACAAAAATTTAAACGTGTAAGATTATGAAGGGCTAAGTTGGCCGTAAGCTGTGGGAAACGGCGCTTAGAAAAGGCGTGCAAATACACACGAAAACAATGCAAGAAGTACCGTCGTATCTATATGTCTTCATACGACACAGGTGCGAACTCTTTACTGGCGGAACAAATGCGAGATTCACAGCTGACATCAAACTACTAAGAGAGGTTAGATGAGGTGTTAGAAGAGTCAGGTAGACGGACTGCGCAACGGTAGACAGGGTTCAGCGGCGGACATTACTGTAGTTAAGACGGGGTGAGTTAAGTTAAAAAGCGCTGCCTCAGGTCAAACTATGGTAAATGAAAATAATTAACCGTGGGAATCCCGCTAGTTAATCTTCATCCACATAGGCCTACCATAATTCATTTTTGTGTAATATTTACGAGCAGTTCAACCAAACTACTGAACTGCAACTACATCTTATCGTGACTTAACTGAATAGTCTGAAATTTTCACTGAGTAATTTATTTTAAAAAATTACTATGTCTATTTACATGATGAACTATTTGTGTAAAATAAATAAAAATATTGCTTCAACTCTGGTTGAAATTACTAGATTTTGCACTGAAATGAAACATTTTTCCTCTGATTTAAGCATATCAGATGTTTAAAACTTAGGCATATAAGGTAATACGGAAATCTATAAGGTACCTCAGGCTAGTTTGATGTTTTTATCACCGGCGAATGAAGTGAGAAAGGGGATAATGTTTTCGTTGAAAATTTAAGTAGATATATATATATTTGTAAATATACATATATATTTGTCTGTCCACCTAAAAAGTGTTCGAAGGAGGTGAGTAATGTTCATAATTTTTGTAGGGAGTTTGGTGGGTTGACCTAGATGAGACCAATGCCAAAAATAACTAGACCTAGCTGGCCATAAACAATGACTTCATTGAATTAGCCTCCACCGCGGCTGATGGTCTTACGCCACGAGGCGTTCTAGTTTAAAGCTAATTTTGAGTTTAGTCGTTTCAAAATAGCAGTTATGCTTTACTATTGGATTACCGTTACCGCTTCAAAGGAAAAAATTACCGTTACCCACCACCCACCACTGCCGAGTAGCTCCAAACATCAACTTTTACCTACATTTTATTCATTTTCTTAGTGAACATCGCTCCAGACCGTGGGCGTTCATGCTGGATGGTGTTGTGCCTAGTGATCTGGCGCATCGTCGCAGGGTGGGCTTTCTCTATAAAATATATATTTGCCCTAGTCATCCACTGGCGGTTTGTCTTCCAGAGCCATTTGCTCGGGTGAGGTAGGCTATACTAGGTGTATTGGTGCTCTTCGTGAGTTTGTGCTAGAACCGGTACGATACCGTATAAGCCAGTATTCTCGTTCATTTTTTCCCCATCGTATGTAGCTGTTTGGAATAGTCTTGATGGTTTTGCCTTTGCTGGTACGGGTATCGGCAGCTTTAAGTAATCTGTAAACCGAGTATTTCTGTGATCTCTAATTTTCTCTCTACATTTTTCTCTTGCTGGGCTGGTTGCGGTGGGGGAGCGTGATAACCTTATGGAGTTTCCTCCGTTCTCACGTCGCCAGGCTAGTGTATCTTAAGAATAATAATAATAATAATATTCTCGTTGGCCGGAACTTTCAAGTCATGGTATGTGAAAAAAATTGCATTAGTCAGGCATGTGTATGTTTAAGATAAAAATACGAAAACAAAGCCTGAGAGAGGTCCTTAACGTTGATCTCAAGCATGCAGCAAGATCAGGCTGTAGCTAGAGAAATACCCATGACCAGTGAACTAGCTTGAACCCTCTAAATTAACATTTGCACGAAGATAGGCGGCATGGAACAATGTGTGACAGTAATGGGTGATAAAATTTCACAGTTATCTGTAATTTTCTCCAATACGATGCATTACGGTATCATATCACAGTGCCTAAGACAAGCTTAAGAAAGTCAAAAAATATTAAAATACACCTTCGTTAGAGCCCTCGCTGGATTTTGGAACGCTTTAGATTTCATCCCTAGCTAAGATTTAAAGTTAAACCGATCGCGCTGGCTGGCCAACTTACCTGGTCTGCACTAAGCATGTGCTTCAGGATAAACTTGGGTTCGAAAGGTACAAGCGTGATGGGCTCGAAAGCGTAGTAGTCCACATTCGACTTGTAGGGCTGTGTATAAAATACGTAAGCTTCACACACAAAAGAAAATGAAACATTTTGAAGTGTCATAGGTTAGTAATACAACATAGTATAAAGTTATATGATTGATATCGTAGTGTGTACTGACTCCATATTGCAGACAGGTTTGAAGTAATCTGTCCTTGATATACAAGTGATATTATTGACACCATGGTTGTGGAGCTGGGGTCGGTGGGTGTCGGATATTTTTTTTGCCCAGGAGTCGGAGTCAAGAGTCAAACACAGGCTAAAATCTGGAGTTAGAGTTGCGAAAATGGGCCTATTTTGTTAAGGAAACAAGTCAGTGGTGTCGGAAGGGGTCGGACATATTTGGAATGGCGGAACCCAGGAGTCGGAGTGTTAAATCCAGACTGACAACACACTAAAGTTCTCATAAACGATTCCGAATGCAATTGATGTTATTCAAATTTGAGAAGATACTCCGGTTCTCCTAAGCAATAAGAAATGCTTAATATGCTGAGAGCATGTTATCTTACATATAAAGTAGGAAAAATGTAAATCGACATGAGGAACTTACTATATCTTTAGCCTTGATGACCCTGAGGATGGTCTCCAGGCGCACACCGAACTCTCCTTCCTTGTAGTAGCCCGGTTCTGAAAATTTCAATATAATTGAAATGATGGCAGGAAAATAATTTCAAAAAATTTTCGCGTTTTTTCACTGCAAGTGTTTCTGATCACATCAAACATCTTCAGTGCTAAATAAAATAAAACTCCTCTCAAATTACAGCACTGAGGAAGAATGTTATATGACCGGAAACCCTGCAAAGAAGAATTGTGAACATGCTTTTATATGGAGCTTAGTGCCTCGCTTCCTGTTACAAATACAGTTCCCAAAGCATCAGTCAGTTAATATCAGCAATAACAATGCATTCATACGATGGGCGCTCATCAACAAATTCCTCTAACCTACTTAGGCTCACTACATCTGACTCAAATTGAACTTAGCTGAGCACGTTACATAAGTGTACAGGTCACATGATGATTTGCAGCACTGAAGTAACTCACATTGCTTCCGTTTTTGCAGGCGTTAGATTACAGTAAGGTGTGACCAAGCAAGACAATGGTCCAGCACATAACTCGATATCGCCCAGACAGAAAAACACACTCTCGTGGTTATGAAATTCTTGCGCAGCCCCTTATTCTCCTGACCTAGCGCCAACTGATCTTCAGCTGTTTCCAACCCTGAAGTCATTTTTGCAGGAAATACATTTTCCAAAGGTGAGACACTTATTTCCAAGGTGAAGTCATGGTTTGAGGCTCAATCCACCGACTTTTACCAATAGGGTCTCTAGAGTTGCATAAGTAAAGCGACGGGAAAAGTACAAGGTAGAGAAAAACTAATAGCTGTTCCAAATTTGATTTGTCTGTGCCAGTCTGCACTGACAGAGTCAGGAGATATGTTTAATGAATGTATTCCCCTCGTATTTCTCAAAGAAGGAGCACTAGCGATGTTTATATTTTGCCACAAACATAGACTTGTGAATGCTACTGCAACGAAAGGCAGAAGTAGCCAACAACGAAAACCACTTGATACCTTACCTTTACCTTTGATACCTTTGATGATACTTCGGACGAGGTCCAGGCGACGTTACGCACGCCGCCCATCTTGTGCAGAGGTGATGCTGCAGTCCGTGACCAGCGGGGTGGCTAACAACGAGTTATC
>LQNS02278149.1:3845604-3859353 GCA_001587735.2 Parhyale hawaiensis
CAGGCACATCATCTGGTCCCGCTGCACTGTTGCCGCTAAGTTCATCAATGGCTAGTTCAATGCTTAGTTTTGTGAACTCGAAGTCCGTTAGGTAGTTTGTAGTTAAATCAATTCTTGGGGAATCCCTCGGGCTTCCCTGACCTCTCGCCGTCCAAATAGTCATGTAAAACTCCCTACTGACATGATGTGGTCGTAATCTTACAGACATAAGAGGAGAGTTGTTGCAGTAAGACCAAACAGAACCCGCACTTTACTCTAAAAATCGTTTATATTGCGCGTAATGGCCGAAAGCTCAAACGTTCTCCGTTTGCGATTTACGCCCGATCCACAGTTGGGGTCGTACGGTTAAGATTGAAATTTCGTATATGTTGAGGGAATTATAGTATCTCCCAGATAACGTAACAGCGAGGGGCTACAAGAGATTAACACAAAGCAAAAGGAAAGGTAAACTAAGTAAAGGACTAAGCAGAGTACGTCCAGTTGTTGTACTTCGTAGGACATGAGAGCCGCTCTCAAAACAGTTACTGTACTTCAAATAAGCTTCACCGTTCAGACGTCTCCCAACAGTTGCTCTATATGGTAAAGGTAAAGTCAACATGACTACGCACCCCCACTGTGATGTCCTCATCCACTAGATCGTGCTGCAAATAGCTACCCGCTGGTTTCAAAGAAATACACGGTTGCAGTCGACCAAAGATTATCAGAGCACTGGCCTCAAAGACGGAAGGCTCATGCGACAAGTACACCTTCCGATCGTCCCCATTTCTAGTTACTCAAGGTCAGTGCCCGCAATGGTGTTAGAGCCCAGGAAATGCTAACTCAGCAAGCAGAGTATCGCAAGAATTAACCTCTCTGGCAGAGAGACGATTCCCGGGTCTAGCGTATGCAAGAGTGACACTCTGACATCCAGCCACTGACAGCATGGCTAGGGGAGCAGTGAAAAGGCTGAAAATCAAAATGGGTGACCAAACTAATTCTACAATTTAGACACCGTGATGTAAGTGAAAGTGGTGTAGCAGTGGCATCCTGCCCTTTTATTGCAAGCGTCTCGACAGCGAAGACGCGGTACACTCGGTAACTTGCATCAGGTGCCAAAGTTCCAGACATGATTAGATATTGTACAAAAAGAACGCTATTGTACCTAGTCCATTAAGTGCAGGAATTACTGAAAATTGGGAGGGTAGTAGTCTATTTGGAGATCGTTTGGACGCTGACGTCGACATTAGTTACACAACGTCATGAAAACTTGCTGACAACCAAGCTGAAAAATTCTTTGGGTTTGGGACAAAACTGAGGAGAAGAAACTCTTGTATTATTTTGTACGTGCTACTGTATTTGTCCTATAATAAATACAAAATGCAATAATACTATGCTTCGATATATACCACTTCTGCAGGAGTCTTTGTCTTCCAGTGGATAGAGGAAGCAAAACTCCTACAGGATTTCAACCTTGAAAAAATTATTATTTCTAAGGTACTGAAAAGATTACGCCTCACTTTTTCACTGCGATGATCATTTAAGAAAGAAAGACACAAGTGACATACAGTATGTCGAGAAAAAAGTGGAGCCCATGCACGAGGGTGTTCCAACGCTGTATCAACGAATATAGGAAGGCACATCAGGAAAGAAGAGACAGGAAAGAACTTACCGTCTGAGAAGAAATGGTTCAGCTCGAACTTGTGGTTCTCCTTGCCATAGATGCGCACTTGTATCGGGGCTGTAGGGTACAAGTGCAGGGCATTACATTACGCAATTCAGAAGTTCAGAGGCAAAGATGATTAGATTTAAACTTTTCCGATATACTGTAATGTACATGAAATTTTTCATGTAAGCTGTAATGGAATGATCCAAGAACACGTCCCGCCCGAGGAGGACTATATGATGAATAAATAAATAAATTTCGATGAAACGAGGAACAATTGCAATTAAACGCGCAGAAATGAAGAATTAAATGAAAATAATTAATAAAACAAAATTGTAACAAAATCATAACGGACTCCTACTTTTCATAGCTTTACATTAACATTAACTTTCTTTTCCGGTTTGTAAATACAGAACTTCACAAAATGCATATATAACTTGTTACAGTTGGGCTGGCTATTGGAGAGGCGGCACAATTTATAGATTAAAAGAAATGCTTTGCTAACCTGCACTCTCTAGCAAAGAGAAACAAGCAATCCAAGCGAAAACTTATTCGAACTTGGAGCAAAATGCTTTAGTTATCCGTATTATATTGCATACTAAGGACCAATTTTCTTGGGCTTCAAGGCCAGAATATTTCTAGAATTTTACTTCAACTAGATAATTCTTTGACACTAAAGTATCGCTGCACAAAGTGTCCCAATAATTTGGTCCATCGGTAAATGCATTAACGGAAGTAACTTATACTTCTTAGTCAATGATCATCGTACAGTTCATCAATTACAGAGCATGTTCAGCATGACATCCATTTACTACTTCTCTACAGTTTCTAACGCGTTCTAACAGTATGATGTAGCGTTAGAACGTCACTAGTAGAAAAATTTGAGATACTGGTAAGTGGATTATAATCATTAATTAATATACGAAGTTGAGTCGGTTAACCTGAATCTAACGAACTACCCTGTATGCATAGCAGTTATAAGGCATCATCGATTGGAACAGTTTGTTCTGTTGAGACAAGCTTAAAAGCTTCAACTTGTCTGTAACTTTGATCATGAGCGCTGATTCTTTACTTTGTATCGAGTTTCTACTGCTAATCCAAAACCGATTGTTTTTGTTATCTTTGAGGGGCCGCACTCTCATTCGGATTTGAAGAATTGCGTTGAAGGCCGCTCGAGATTAACGTCTATATTTCGATCTAAAATGGGGCAGTAAGCAGCAGTGACTGTAGTTCCGGGCGCGATACAGCTAATGAGATGAGCTTATAGCAGTGTAACTGCCCAAATCGATGTATCATTCAATGAAAAGGACATTCGTGTTTTTTAGGAAAGGACATTCGTGTTAAGCGCCATCTTCCGTGCAGAAGTGCAATTCAAAGAGACGCAGCGAAGTGTATCTAGCACATGAGAAAAGTTTATGTTCATACATTTCCATGTATTAATAGTGCGGAGAGTTCAATTCAATGCACACTGCTGTGCAGAAGTCTGGTTTAAGGTCGTTTTACATGGGAGGTTTTGAACGTGTTCTAACAGCTTATCGTCGGCATATATTGTTGTGTCTGTAAAAAATCACAGAAAAGCGCACAATTTTCTGAGTTCTAACTCGCTCCAAATTTGAAGGGTCATCCGGCCCTGTACTAGTAACGCTTGTTCAGCAAATCTGACCTGCTGGCCAATATTTTAGTGACTAGTTAGTAGATACAAAGCTTTGTTTACAGGAATACAACAAAATAACCGGACGACTAACTAAGATAACACGTTTAGGAGACTGCCGTGTGAAGTGGCCTTCAGGGCGAGTTCACACGATGGTCACACGAACGTGTTCTCTCAATTGCTCGTCTGAACGTGTTGTTGAGCTCTCGTAAACAACTGTCCTATCATATGAGGGCCGCCAAAGAAGCTAAAATGGCAATTCAGCTTGAGAGCGGCGCCGCGGCGGCTCTAAATTTTGACGGGGTGAGTATCACTGGAGAAGTTTCGAACATCTGATGCAGGGAGCGAATCAGATTTTAGAGAGCTTCGAGCTTTTTGCTGCTTAAGGCGGTTTCACACGCCAGTTTTTTGCCCAAGTTCGTACTTCAAAGCATCCAAATGTTTCGTCCCGTTCTTGCAAGCACAGCTGTGTGCTAGCCGTCCATTCAGGGGCTCTGCAAGTGTAGCTGGTCAAGATTAACACATTTCTTTATATATGAAATAAATACAATCTGAGAAAGCTTCGTACTTTATGCTTAAACGGACACAACAACGCAGTTGAACTCTGGGAAGTATGAACGGTGAAAAAACACTACAATGTGAAACGTGCTCTAAAAGGACAGAGCAATGCATTCGGACGCGGAATGGAGAAAACTTCTTCATTTAACTCTCGTGTGACACCGCCTTGATAGATACTGTACATTGGAATCGTATGGTGGCAGAGCATATTTGCACGGAGTTAGAGTGAGATATCGAATGGTCTCAGTAGTCGGAGAATGTGATTACTTGTGCGTAAATGAGAGTGTGATTTTGTTGAAGTGTCGAACCTCCAGATACAAGGCGTTGGAGTCGGACACTGGCCGGTCCGGGGAGTCGGAAACGGAAAAAAGCGTGTTGTTTGTTTCTGTTGCTAGACTAATTTTGTTGAAGAGTCGGAGTTGGTGACCTGCTTGTGCAAAGAGTCGGAGCCTTAATAAATTCCTACCAGCGTTTGTCTTTACGGAAAAATTGTGTCACTTTCAGCATTGCCTGAATAACATTAAGGCCTCGTACCAGTGAAACGCTGCGGTCCAAATGTTCATTCTATTGTGTCAATAAGTGTTAAGAATGAATACATCAGGGTACCGTGCTCATATATGTTGAACACGGCATCCATATGAGAAAAATTTACCTTTATCATTATCATTTGACAGGCGGACATGTAGACCAGTACTTACACTCATGTATGCTGAGGAACATGCCAATGCCGTGGCCGGTGCCATGTTTGTAGTCCAGTCCGACTTTCCACAGCGGCCTGGAGAGGTAAGAGGACGACAGTGTATGACAGGGTTGGCACGAGCAGCATCAGGATATTCTCACGTTATCAAAACATTGCAGAGCGTCACATTCTTGAGCCAACTAGCTTGATGGCTATCACTAATGTTTTGGTAGATATGCAACAGTCGTGAGATAAAATGTTGAGTGTAGTAACTGTAGCAGGAGTAGCGCTACAGGGTAGTAACTGTAACATAAGAAGTAGCGCTACAGGGTAGTACCTGTCCAACTTGTGGAAGTTTCGAAAGAATCAACACTGCACCGCAATAAGTTTCTATGCTCCAGAAACACTTGTAAACCTACGTATGATGCTTCTGAAGTCAGTCTTCTAGCCCCACAAGCGCCCGACTCAGGTAGGCTATAGGGCCGCAAATGCCCTGCTCTACATAGTGGGCTAGAGGGCCGCATGTAGGCCGCAGGAGCCCACCCCTGGTTAAATTATCAAATCCCTGCCCCCCCCCCCGGGCCGCACTCACCGTCTGGCCAGCACGTCCACACTCGAGTCGCCAGTCTCTTTGGGGAAGACGAGGAGGGCGAGGTCGATGGCCCCCATCAGGACGCGGGTGTAGGCCTCCTTCTGGAAGTCGGTGGGTGTACCGAAGTGGACAGTTCTCGTCACGTCCGTGGTGCCGTCTGTCACAAAATTACCTCAAATAAAGCAATTTTACCAATTTTCCAGGTCATTATTTTCATGGAACACATGCAGAAGTAATCGATCGTAGGTAAAAGAACTCGTGCAAAATGCTCGGTGTCCCACGGTGCATGAAGTTTGAAATAACGCTATTCTTTCGAGATATCCAAGTCTAATTCGGGTGCTTCTCAATTAAACTCTCGTAATGAAATGCGAATGATGACTGATAGTGGACAAAACTGGCCGAAACCGTCATCATCTGCTCTTTGGGAATGGGCATTAGCCCGTATATTAGCCGATGGATCCAAAACAGAATGCCTTCGCTCCACTGGAAAACTAGCGGCTTTAGTCTTGCTTTCAAAGTATGAAGACTATACATTATTTGACCTTTCGGCAACAGATGAAATATTTTTAGAAGTCGAGAAGTTTAAGGAATTACAATTGTGGGGATCATACTCGCCTCTTTCTGCCACCACGGAACCGCATACTTGAGGGCGCTCTCGATTCAACCACTCAAATCAAGATCTTCTAAAATGATTTTCTTTAATTCACCCATAGTTGCAATTTCGAAGGCTTCCAATCGCCCCTTTGCAACAACTTTGGCGAGTCGTAAATCGCGAATAAATTACACTTGGAAAGATCATAAATGAAATTTGTCCTTTCAAGTCTCGAGCGTAATCGGTTTGTGATTAACTGCGGAAACTCAATCAATAGTGAAGAATAGATAGCTTAGAACTGAAGTTATGGACAAGTTACAGCTGAGCAGACTAGCGTACCTGGATGGAAGTAAGCGAAACCAAGCCATCTTAAGTCATTATATCGTGTGTTGTTTGTTAGGGGAGCATCCCTGCTGATGGGCTTGGTACTCACCGAAGTAATGACCGCCAGAGTCCAGGAGATAAGGAACGTCTCTGGTAATGGGCTTGGTACTCACCGAAGTAATGACCGCCAGAGTCCAGGAGGTAGGGAGCGTCTCTGGTAATGGGCTTGGTACTCACCGAAGTAATGGCCGCTAGAGTCCAGGAGATAAGGAACGTCTCTGGAAATGGGCTTGGTACTCACCACCGAAGTAATGACCGCCAGAGTCCAGGAGGCAGGGAGCGTCTCTGGTAATGGGCTTGGTACTCACCGAAGTAGTGACCGCCAGAGTCCAGGAGGCAGGGAGCGTCTCTGGTAATGGGCTTGGTACTCACCGAAGTAGCGACCGCCAGAGTCCAGGAGGTAGAGAGCGTCTCTGGTAATGGGCTTGGTACTCACCGAAGTAATGACCGCCAGAGTCCAGGGAGTCCAGGAGGCAGGGAGCGTCTCTGGTAATGGGCTTGGTACTCACCGAAGTAGTGACCGCCAGAGTCCAGGAGGTAGGGAGCGTCTCTGGTAATGGGCTTGGCAGAGCTGTTGGAGGGCCGGTAGTGCACGATGGCTCCATTGGACCCAAAGGCAGAAATGGCAGGAAATGACGGCTTGACGAAAAATTCCTGCTCGCCTCTGAACTCGTCCAGGCGAGACGAGGCAGTCATTTCGTCCCAAGCATTGCCGGCCTCTATCTGTAACAGCGGCGTGTTGCAATGACAAAATCCTGGCCTTGCATCTGTTTTAAATTCGTGGAGATCGTGTTACATACCGTATCTGTTTGCGAGAACGCCTTCGCATTTACGCCGTATACGTAAGGCACGGTGAAATCTATTACAGGAATTCATCGTTATCGACCGGACTTGCTCTAAAAAGTTTCGATCTAATCTCAAAATGTTTAGTTCCAGTTCTTGATTTAACTATGGTTTTGAATTTACCCGTTTTTCCTGCAGCACTAATGCCAACTTCTGAAAAGTGTGCTATGCCCACGTGTGCCCTTTATCTGACTCAGTTGATTAAGTTAACGTAAATTAAACACTCCGTGATGATATGCAAGGTGTATCATAATTTAAAGACTTTTTCTTTCCTATGTAATAATTTGAGAATCAATAAAAATATTGTGGTATTCTTTCAAAACTTTTCGTTTAGCTTTATTCTTTCAGGTACCAAAAAGCACGTATTGAGGCGTGTTGTGGTGGACTCTAGACTAGACCGTGTTGCAATGAGATTTTGGTGTAACACAGTTTGATTCGAAAATATGGGACGAATGTTTACAATTGCAGCGGAATAAGCGGATACCTCACTCTTAAACATTGCTGGTGGAGCATTAATTTGGCATTTTTTTTAGGATAAAAATTTGAAAAATCGGCAATTGATCACAAAAAATTGATCACAATGCTTGCAAGAAAAGGCAATGTTTGTAAATAAAGGTGGTTTTATCCAGCATATAGCTCTATAATTGTTGAGGTTGTCGTCGGTGTTACCTAACCCGAGTCGCATTGGATGTACGGCAACACACGCGACACCGGCAGTCTGATTGCAACACGCTTCAGATCCTGTTTTATTCCCTCCCACTTGATCAAAACCACTTCATTCCTGCACGCATCTCTTGTCTTTATCAAGGACTTCCTGTACACAATGATTTTGAATGGAAAAAATTGCTGAAACTTCAAGCTTGCCTAGTGTTACTTTACACACGTGCACAGGAAAGTTAATAGAAGTTGAAAATTTAGGGTATAATTATGTTCAAGTTGCAAAGTATGGAACAGAAGGTAAAAATGTTTTTGAATTCCTTCTTAGGTACTTTTTGTGCTAACAACTCTGGTGCAAAATTTGAGACAACGTAAGATTTTTGTGACGTCATTTGTGCTACTACAGTAACTGCAGCACCGCGGCATGTCGCACTGTAATGAATATTGTTTTCCTTTTTAAAGATAACGATTACATTTTTTAAAAGTAAAGAACAAGACAATATGAAAGAATGCTTCTTCACGATTAGTGTAATTCCCAAGGGAAAAGTGGATTGAAAATCACCATGAACTTCTTATGCGCAGAACACATTGTTGGCTTACAGCCAAAACTGCTTCTTCTTCACTGAGAAATAAGTTGTCTCAAAACCAACGCGCTTCCCCGTGCCCTGACGAGAAATACTTGCCTTGGCGCGTTCGTACAGTTGAAAAACTCTAATTTCTGTGCTGTACGACCACGCCAGGGTAGGTATTTCTTATCTGAAGATGGAGGTACACGCTGGCTTTGCGGCAACACTGTTACCGGGCAGCAGCCATACTTTTCCCCTCATCCAGTTGAGTACGGAACATGTTGCGGGATTGCGAGGTCGCCAGTTTTTGCTGCTCGTGTGCATCGGACTCAAGAGGCTCACCTCTTTCTCCAAGAAGGCCAGGAAGTCGATGAGAGCCACGGCATCTTTCAGATGAGCGATCTTCATTCCCTCAGCCTCCACGTCGTTCTTCTGCGCCTTCAGCTCCAGGACCGGAGACACCGCCATGTGGCGCTTCTCCGCCGCCACCTGCCGACGGAACAAATGCAAGAGGAGTATGAATAAAAACTAAAAAATTATCTTCTTCAAAAATGCAAAAAGCTCAACAATGATATTGCAAAAACATCATTTTTGGTAGAAATGATGGGCTAATGAATCACGTTTAAATACCAGCTTTATTAGGTGGCAAAAGATATCTTCACAGTTAGGTCATTCCAACTTAGTTTAAACTGAGCAAGTGTCAACACCTGAAAACATTATCAAACGGAAACATGTCACACAGCGACCTCAACGTTCCGATAACCTCAGCTATAATACGTATTATCATTAAAAAGGAGCAAGAAGTCGCGAGGAGAAAAGCAAGCGCTTTAGAAACGCAGTGTGCCTACCAGCATGCGTCCGTCAGCGCCTGGAACTGAAGATGAAAAATGTGAGATTTTAAGCTAAGAGGCAAGGAAAGATACAACAGAATCAACTACAGAAACGAAACGGCTAATCGGAGATAAAAAAAACATCCAATTCCTCAGCAGCAAACACTAAACCATCGAGCCTGTTCTATAGCCGAATACAGCGATACATAAATGACCGCTGATACTGGGCAACGGTACAGCAAACTTGTGAAACGCAGCGTTTCCCCGTGTGAATTTCTGGGATACGTGAAGGGAGGGGGAAGGCACCGTAGACCTAACAGGATGCTCGTTATTGGGTAAGATATCGAGTGACTCCTTAAGAGCTCAGCAGAAGAGCACAGTAACAGATGATAAGTTATCATGTCTACGGAGCTGTAGACTTGAATGAAGCCGTGGTAATTAAATCTTGATCTCAATTTCCGTAGATTTATCATTTCGAGCGCATTGATCTCGAGTTATTAAGGTTTTCAAATCAGCAAAGTGATTGCTTGAAATGGAATTACGCTGTGCGACTAGACAGTTTAGTGTCCAGAATAAGTTTGGTTATGCGAAATATGTTAGGTAATAGGTAATTTGCAATGCTTAAACGGTAAAGTAGGTTATAAGCAACAGTTAAAGTTATAGTGTAGAAAATTATAGGTACGTAATAGGTTAGGGAATAGGAAGTAGGAGGTAGGAAACCCGTGATAGGTAAAAATGTTAGGAAATATGTAAAACGTAAATAGATTACAAAAGGTTGCACGTCAACGGAAAGCAGCAACTGATGATATGAGTTTTCAAATAAAATGAGTTTTAGACTTCTAGCACATCAGCTTGCTCGAACTCATTTGTAGAAGATATTTGTATCAAATACTGGTGCATCTAACTGGTCAAACGAGAGGCAGCGGCAAATTCACGGAACAGATGCAGAAATGTAACCAACTGTCGTAGATTAAGGCCGTATTCGATTGGCCGGAGCAACTACGGCTTCAAGGATTGACTTGCTGCGTATAGCAAAATACACTCGAGGGGACTGGAGTTGCCGACTGTACGCAAGACGTGCGTGCTAACCTCCAGGCACTCCCCGAGTCACCGCACTGTTGACGTAGACTGTTAGAAATGCACTGACGAGCAGAGTTTTAGGAGTCGCGGGGCTGAAGACTGGAAGAAAGTAACAGGGCTGTACTCTCACAAACTCACCGCGTTGTAGACTGCGTAAGAAGCTCCCCCTGAGTACGCGTATTTCTTCGGCAACAAGATCTTCTTGATCTCAGGATCGTCTGAGGCAGCCTGCAGTCTGGGCACGAAGCTGTCGTAGCCTTGTAGTCTGGAAGAAAAACCAGTCAATAAATAACACAAATTATGAATGAAATTCGTTGAGTTTTCTATAAAATGTAACTTTCTAATACATATTAGAACCCGACCGCCATTACTACCCTATCACGCCCCCCACCCCCCATCAACGCCTGCGCCCATTACTCACTGGAAGCACACATCGTCGAAGCACTGGCCGATGTGCAGGTGGAAGTCCACCACGGGAGGGATCCTGTCGTCCTCCACGAAGATTGTCACGTGACCCATGTCCACCAGCAGGTATGCTCTGAACACTGCCGCACGAGAAATGGCTTTTTTGCATTTGTGGTAACATAGTTAACAAAAAATACCTAGGAGTCGTTTAGATTGTTATTATATTCACAAGTTTAAATCTCCGTTTCCACAGCTAAGGTGATATCACAAAGGAAGAAAGAAAGGACATATAGTATATGGCAATAGGCACGTGGAGTCCAAGCACGAGGGGCGCTTCCACACTTAATTCGTTTAGAAGCCTGCCATCGACACACCTATGGGTCGTTATAGTTGAGACATCGCAGTGGAGTTAGCTACAAGTCGCCCTTAGTAGCGATAACTGAACTAACTATACATATAACAGGACACCAGTGGCAAGTCGCTATAATAGAGAAGGAGACCTGCTACCCTCTGAAAATGCTAAAAAGAATAGTCACTTTCCAGGCACAAGAAGCAAGGCAGTAAATCACCTATCGGTCGCTGGAAAAATTGTGATGAGACAGAGAATCGTATACTATTCCTAATAGATAAGACAATTAAGATAGGTAGCTAAGAATTCTTCAAGTGATCATATATAAGAGGGCAAGTCGCAACAATGAAAGGAACTACTTGCCAATCACTAGGGTATAGATAACATTGCATGTCACTTACCACTTGTTATAGAGAAGATAGCAAGTCACCTGCCAGTTGCTAAAGAAAAGGCAACCCATTTCACCCCATTTGATACCGACGCGATGAGTCACCTACCCGTATTGAAGGGGATGTCGTTGCCTCTAAGGTTGAGGAGCCATGCGACCTCGTCCAGCGCAGTCACAACCAGCAGGTCAACCTCCTCCTTCCGCATCGCCTCCCTCACCTTGCCCACTTTGTCCGTCCACTTCATGCCTGCGGTTGAAGAGTACATAATATAACGTGTGAACTTTGCCTAGGACCCCCCGATTAGCACACACATACGCTGTCAATCAAGAACAGCAACCACTTGGAATAAAACCATTACCCAGATTTATCAAGGTAGATACAAGCCTATAAGGCCATGGCCCCTATTGTAGCTCACAGTTGCCGCTTGAAGTTCATTCACGAAGCCCAAGTAGCATGCAGCGAGCTCTTTCACTGGCCAGGCGCACAGGGGCCTGTTTCACAATTTCTATACAAGCGTGGAAGTCACAGAACGTAGGTAATTCTCTCGGATTGCAAAGTCCTAAGACAGCAAGTCCTTCAATGCTTGTAACGTTGGTAAATTCTGGCTCTGGACGTCAGTTGGAAGTGGAACATATGGTGAAGGGGCTCAAAACTGAGACCGAAGACAATGCAAGACTCGTCCACCACTGCAAGCTTCTCAACCTAAGTACTAATTTCCTCCTACTTTAGCAATGATTGCGCAAAGTCTCAACGTGCTGTTCAGGAGCACACTAAGCACAGATTAGGAATAAATGAGTTTCCTATTTTTTCTTTCAATTAGTGCAATAACTCGTGTGCCGCTCATGCAAAAGAGAACTCGATCTTTCTTTCAACAGGGCAATGGTTTCAGCGATTGGCTTATTCAAGTCGAGTTAAGTCAAGCTCAACCGGTTTGACTAGTCCGAAACTCCGGACAGGAATTTTGGCTTTGTCACTTTGAATGGTGATGCAAGGGTTAATCGCAATTTCAAGTTCGCTTGAGATGACTGAAAACTCCATTTTACGAAACAAAAATGAGCTTATGGAAGCATCAAGGGAAATCAATTTACATTAATGCTCGAAATCTGACTCAACAGAGTGAAACTTTCACAGAAGTTGAGTCAAGTTAAATCTCGACGACTTAATTTCGCCACCCAGTGGAAAACGCACCACGTTACAAAAGACTCTCACCGGAGAACTCGATCTCGTGTACGATGAGGTCGTCCTCAACCCGGGCCGGCCGGACGTTCTCAGGCCACACCAGGTCCACCAGGTTCGTCGTCTCTGGGACAAGCGTCAGTCCTGACTCTGCGGGGTCAGAAAACAATAACAATACAAGGATAATTAAAGTCATGCATCGCTGCATTGAGTGCAGGTAATTTGCTTTGGATACCGGAAAATGTCGTTTTTGTACAAGCCCACCAAGACAGGTATTTTTTCTAGATACACGGGAACGCGTGCTGGTTAATGGACAACACATTCTTTAGTGCACAAGCCTTCGGCCTCTAACTCAGTCACACAAGTAAATTAGTCCATCACAAAGGTGCAGACTGCTAATAATAAATCATGGAAAAGATGGAAAAACCAACGAGTCAGAAGACGTCCGAATATCTCCAGTCGTGCGTATGCATAAAGAAATTGAAGCTATCAGTAAACAGATTCAGACTCAGCACACCAGCATCAGTATGCTATATACGTAGTTTATTTTACACACACAGATAAGATCTAGCATGACTTGCCGTGTACACATTGGAAATACGTGTCTTGGCGTGCCAATATGGCTCGGCTACTAAACCTTTTTTGTCACTGCACGAAAAGACAAAAAAGCTCCGCAGATCAGCGGCCATGAATTGCACTTGCGTGCATACATGATTGACTCGAAGCTGAGATCTTCCCCTTTTTTTTCTCAATCATCTGTATCCTAGTGACATAACGGCAATAGCTCATAGAGGGCAGGGGCGTAAGTCTCGGTGTCTCTCTGCGAATGGGCCTGTTGCTCCGTCTACGGCCACCTATCTAATCAAATGGCTCAACAGTACACTGATAATGTCATGGCCTACATCTCCCTAAAGTGTCGTAAGCCTTGGATGGATGCTTGAAAAATTTCAGTGATTCAAATTAATGGCAAATGACATATACTGGAAATAATATTCCGCACGATAAACATCATGGCAGCAAAAAAAAACGTATATTTTACGGTTTTTCTATTATACTCGAAGAAAAATATTTCGTCAAGTATTTTATACAAAAAAATGTTCTCAATTATAACAGCTTATACTGTATTATTATTACTAAATCACACCAGACTGGCGACGTAGGAACGGAGACACTCCATGAGGCTAATAAACCCCCACGCAACCAGCCCAGCGGGTGGAGAAAGCAAAAGAATGAAAAAAAAAGAAGATCCGAGATCACAGAATAGCTCTGTGTACAAATCGTTTAAAGCTGCCAATACCAGCACCAGCAAAGACAGAGCCATCAAGACCATTCCAAACATCCACACACGATGGAAAA
>LQNS02278149.1:3860980-3876451 GCA_001587735.2 Parhyale hawaiensis
GAGGCTAACAACTCCCTGGACCTCAAATTGTGCTCCCTCTCAGCTTCCTCATAAGTAGCACCAGCCCGACGCCGCTGTTCCCTGAAAAGCTGAAAGTCAACAGCAGACCGGCTACTACGCCAACGGGCATATGCAATCTGTGAATGTTTTCAGAAGAATATACATAAGTAATTTAACGGTATAAGTGGAAAAATCTCTCTATCTTTCAATGGAAAAATTATGGCATGGCAGCAAAAATGAACTAATCCTGTAAAATTAGGTACCGTTTCTATAGCACGCTACAGTATAATTCTACTGTGAGCACAAGGTGGGCGAAAACACGCCGTTCATTCATCAGTAATTACTATGCATTTACCTTTCTGACTATTTATTTCACTGTTAAATAGTACAACACTCAACAGTGCTAACAATAACCAATACTAGTAGTTTGCAAACCTTAACGTAATCATCTATAAAGCGTAATAAATACACGGGAGCAGTACGGTACATATAAGATCTTACTGTTGAGCTTCTTGCTGAAGTCGAGGAAGTAAGAAGCGCTCATGAGTGCGGGGTCCACACCGACCCTCTTGCCGTCAGTAAGTTCTTGAGTCAGCCACTCGGTCATGGTGGGTACCTGAAGGGGAGGTAGCTACATTACCACAACACTTGTAGCTTAACCCTAACCCTTGAATTCCTTGTAACACTGAAACAACTCACTCCTGAATCCTTGGAGCACAGCAGCCACTTAACCCATGCTTCTAACAGCAACGCTCCACTCACTCCAGCCTCTCAGAGAACCATAGCCACTTATCTTAGGCTTTTGGAGAACTCCTTGCACCTGAGCCACTCAACACAGACTTCCTGAAAAATTGCAGCCACTCACTACAGGTTAATTGAACCATCGCAGCCACTCACACCAGACTCCATAAAACCACGCAGCCACTCACCCCAGGCTCTTAGGAGCACTTCAATCACTCAATTCATGCTTTTCGGAGCACCGCAGCCACTCACCCCAGGCTCTTTGGAGCGCATCAGCAGCCACTCGCAGTCGAGCTGCTCGTCGGCCTCCAGGAAGTAGCGTCCGTCGGTCCAAAGGGCGCGCTGACCATCTCTGAGCACCACAGCCGTCCCTGCACTCCCTGTGAACCCTGAGAGGTACTGGCGCCGGCCGTCCGCGGGAGCCACGTACTCCGACTGCATGGCGGGGGGGAGGTAATTATTTACAGGCAACTTGGATTTGCCGCGCTGAAGGTGTCATCGATTGGTATGGCGAGTTACGCTAAGCTCATCTCTTTAGCTTGTCCGGAACCTCAGACAGGAGCGTTAGTTTCAAGACCCTGGGCAGTAGTACAGGTGTTAATCGCAACCCGATAACGGCTGTCATTACCGCAAACCCCAATTTAAGGAGTACAATGGAATTTTTGGTTGTCTCGAGTGAAACAATTTACAATTAGAACCCGAAATACGATCACACTGGAGAACCAAACGAACACCCTTGTTAGTCGGAAATTTCTGGCCAGTTTTAGCAAATGAGTTGACCTTAGCTAGCCGAGTCCTTGCTAATCGATGATTCCTAAAAGCAAGTAGCTACCGGCGTACATTTTCCCCGTAATTTCAGGTAAAACTTATTCATTTTCCCCGATGTCGAATATGATCTCGAAAAGTTACTTGTTCTCAGTAGGTAGTCATAGAAACAAGGGTTGGGGAGTTGGATGAAGCAAGTCCGACTCCGACTCTTAATCTTAGCCAGTGTCCGGCTCCGACTCCTGGGACCTCAATAATGTCTAACTTCGACCGACTCTCTTTTTTTCTTAACATATAGCTAAAGGTAAAGTAACTGGAAATAAAAATCAATAACACCGTCACGTAATAGTTCATACAATAAAAATTGGGAAAAAAAAACTAAATCTACATAATATATAATGGTACGGCTGTTTGATCTACATTTAGAGATCGGCGATTTCTAGCTATGTAGAGAGATTCTAAGACCCTAACATTACAGTCGGAAGTAGAAGTTAAAATTTGAAAGTGGTCAAGAGAGAACGGATGACTGGTGTTTTCACAGTGAAGTCTAGGAGAAGAGTGACGCAAGACTGTAAGAGGGAGGTCAGTTCTGAAGAACCGCCCCCAATGCTGGTAAAACCTAATTTTAGACTGCTTCTGAGTACTGCCGATGTAAGAACTATGGCAAGTCCCACAACTGTATTTATAGATAAAATTCGACAGTAACTCAAAAAGCAATAGGTCTTTGTACTTAGAAAATGATCGGATTTGGTAGTCATTTCCGAGAGCAAATATAAAATCGATTTGTGGGTAAAACTAAGCAAACATTGTCTTAAAGTATTTTGTCCTTTCAGTTGACGCTGGTCCGATGTATGGAAGGCTAACATAAACCTTGCATTTTTCAACAGTACATATAGTCAACTTTTTAACTGCGTAAAAATCATTAAGAAAACGGCCAAGAAACTTGTCAAACAAAAAAGCAGGATATCCGTTATTACTAAAAAATCATCGTAGAAAATCCACTTCTAAATTAAAAGCTAAATACGTTGCTGACAGTTTATATGCTCTATGCGGTAAAGTACGAACGGAGTTAAGTTTGTATACTAGGGGACAGAAACTAAAGAAACTACAGCCTAGCCCAGTGAACGTGGGCTGCCGATACACAGATGAAAGAAATTGGTCATTTGTTCTTTCAATATTTAAGTCTAGAAATGGTATTTTCTTATCTACTTCACATTCCATGGTAAAAATTATGCTGCAATGGTAACTATTGACGTGATCTGAGAATAATTGGGCATGAGAAGGATCATTAAAAATTACAAATGTGGCGTCCAGGTATCGTCTATAAAAAACGGGTTTAAATCTATTCGGACATTCGGTCAGGTACTTTTGTTCCATATTGCACAAGAAGATATTAGCTAGGGTAGGGGCCAGTGGATTGCCCATGGATAATCCGTCAATTTGCTTGTAAAGTAGTTTGTTAAAGTAAAAATAGGTATCAGTGACTGCCAATTTTAAACATTGCATAAAGGATTTTTTGTCGAAGCCATGAAATAGGTGACTAGTAGCGAAAATTTTATTGCACAATATAATAAGCGTTTCAAGTACTGGAATATTTGAATATAGTGATGCTATATCGTAACTGACCATATAATAATTGGATTTTGCCTTGAGGCTAACGATATCATCATAAAATGAATAAGAATTTTTACAGAATATTCGTTTACAGATTAACTATCAATAATCGGTATAAGAAACTTCGCCAAGTTGAACATGGGCGTTCTAAATGCAGCTAAAATTGGGCGCATAGGAACGTTGGTTTTGTGAAATTTTGCGATCCCATATGAAATTCCTGGGGCAGAACCGGAGGCAAAAAGTTGTTTGTACATTTCATCAGAGATAGTCCCTATTTGTTTCATTTTGCTCAGAAATCTGTTGATTTTATCTTCTTTCCTGACTATTATTTTTAATGGATCAACATTGCGAATTAATTGAAATTTTGAGGCAACAGAAAGGATTGTGATAATTTAGCTACATAATCAAAATTACAACGCCTCTTCCTTTGTCTGGTGGACACACAATAATATTTTCATCTCGACCTAAATTCTTCAACAAGTCTATATCACTTTTCTTAAAAATTGGGAAGAACACTTTGAAAGCCTTAAAGCCGTAGAACGCTGCACAAGCACGCTGTTTAATTAAATCAGCAACAAGATTAAAACTGCAATTTGGAACTATTACATTTCGTTGCAGTATCCTAACAAACTTTTCAAAACACAAGAAATGTTTGTAGAAGCTAAGTTTGCGTGGAGGTAACTGGAAATACAATCCAAATGATGAAATGAACTTTTCATTTTTATTTCCAGATGCATTCATTGAGAATGACGTTTGTCGAAACAAGGTAAAGTAACGACCGCACCCTCAACTGGGAAACCAACACGAATGGATCTGTGCTGCGGACATAGGTCCATTATGAAGAAAGCGAGTGTCCAACTCCGACACCTGGGCTGCAGGACACCGACTCCTACAGAGGGTCGGACTCAGCAACCGTAATAAAAACTTCTGCTGTACTCACCATGTGCTCGTCGTCACTGGTGACTATGTAGGCGTCCAGGTTGCGGCTCGCCATCTCCGTCACCAGCGAGTTCACTCTGGAAGTGCACGGAGTGAGAAAAACCTATAAAAACAATAATAATAGTAACAATAATGATACGTACTAGCAGGACCTCTGGAAGTTCCACTGTTAATTATTGTTTTTACTATCTAAAACCTATCAAATCTAAGCTATGATATTATAAATGACCTTGGTTTGACATACCGCAGCTCTTCCAACCTAACCCGGCTCGTCTACACTAACGCACGTCAAACTCCGTCTCTCCTAACACATCTCGTCAAACACAGCGCACGGCGCCATTCCCAACGCACTATACCGGTACCTACCGTATATATATACAGTATATCTATTCTAATACACATCATTTAGCCTAACGCACGTCTAACTTAACGCATCTCGTCAAACTTGACCCACCACAAATTAACTATGGAGGATTGAACAAGTTAACACAGGAAGCACAGGGCTCATACATAGTTATAAGGAAGCCGTGCAAATTCAACGGAAATAAAGTTTCTTCCTCTTGAAAAGATAATGCAATACAAATACAACAGAGTTTCAAGTATTTATTTCCCTCGTGCAATGTTGTCAATTTTATTGAGTACGATTGCTAAATATCAAACGTAAAATTTTCCATCATGCCAACACTAGACGTATTTATTGCTAGTTCTCATAACAGTAAAGTATCCTCAACATACGTTTACATCACTAATATGAAATAGTTCTCGACTTCAACTTTGTATCTGCGTACTGTGAATTCATCTGTGAATCTTACAAATGTTTCGCAAGTAAAGGATTTTTTGTATTTGTATCTCGATAAAGTCTTAAAGATACGATAAAATGAAGAGTGCAATTATTGTAGTCACATCGTTTGGAGGAACTTCTCGCACTGTCCTTCATCCATATTTATACGCCTTTCGTAAGCTGTTTCTCATAGTCCGCAGAGAAACTAGCCTTTCTTACGGCCGGTCTGCACGTTAGTCTTCCGAACGTGTTCACTCATCCAATCGTCCCGTGTTACTTGTGTTGTAAGAGCAACAGAAAAGTTCACCGGTTTTTTAGTTTTCTTTCACTCCAAATTCGAAGAGATATCCGTAGCGTACCAAGTGACATTTGACGAGGAAATTGATTTGACGGCTATAACAATTTTTATACCTTCTTGTGACGTACACACATTTGTGTTTACAACGACGCTACAAAACACACGGACGATTGGATGAGTGTACACGTTCAAGTAGCTATGTGTAAGCAGGCCTATCATCTCACACATCTCTATCTTTTATCCGCGACTCTGATAGTTTCTAAACGCTATTGCGGAATTCGGGGGCATTCCACGGTAGCCCATAATATTTCGATTTTACTAGATACGATATGCGCCGATGGCTATAGCTACAAAAAATACGGTGCAGTAGACTAGGCCCATTTCTTGAACTACCGATTCTTGTTAAGGTAACTCCTTTTTCGTCATGGCGTTTCATTTCCTTAGACATCGCACTTAGCTACACTTCAAAAAATACGTAAAACTGGAACAGTCCGCTCCCTATGTGTTCCCGAAGTGTATCCTGACTATCCATTTTGTTATATTAGGAATATAACACAAAAAAAAGAGAATCGGCTAGTAGGGTATCAATAAAATGAACTTTAGGTCTTCACTTCTAAGCCGACTGAACATATATATTTATATTTAAGAAGAGAAAGAAGACGCAGCTATGATTGGAGTTCTTTTCGGCCAAAAGCAAGTTGATTATTTCTAGATCTAATATCTATTGAAAGCAACGTGCAGATGTAGGGATGGATGGATGATACCACAAGCAGAATAATATTATGGACTAGTTGGAGACTGTGGATATTTCTTAGAGCAAAAGAACTGTTCTTTAATGATATCTCAGACTCGTACCATGTATACGAAGTGTGAAAGTATGTTCCACGTCAGATGCCTTACGTGTGACCCTCAGTATCTATGAGCTCCCCCTCTCACCTTTCGGTCGTATCCACTCGCCCCGGGGGCTGGGCATCACCTCCGTCGCAGAGTTTCCTGTCCCTCAATGTCACGGACCTCTTCACCAGCACCCTGTCTTCTGCTGGGGTGGAGAACTCCGTCTCCCACAGGCTGTCGGAGCCTCCAGGCAGTACGCAGCCATTCACTCCTGCACACCACGTATGTCGTCATTATTGCTGTTATCCCGTACAGTATGTAGCAGATCTCAAAATATGCGCTAGGTTAGTTACAATTATAGGTTCGGGACAGCACTAGTTGATAGTGGACTTCAAGTCAGCCTGACTGGTAATTTATTTCAAGACCTTCACTGTTCTGATAACAAATTGACGTACGTTGCTATAGTATAAAAAAAGTAGCTAATGCATAAACATATGTGAAAGATAACCAATACATCATAATAATTATTAAATCGATAAGTATTTTTAGTAGGGTTGCCGATCGTCAAAACTGACGGTGAAGGATTTCCACTGAATCCCTTTCGACTGCTCATGCTCGCAGTCGTGACTCTGCTCTGGAGAATATCCTGTGTAAGTGTGCTTGCTCATTGGCGAGCTGAACACGGTAAGAGGGGACCGCGTCCAAATTAGGTACTTCAGCGAAGCATTACCGTTCTTCTTCCCGTGCATTCAACAATTACCGCGGGAAATGTAAAAAGACACAACATTCTTTCAAGCCTGCAAAAAGGGACGTTTCGAATAATGCTATTGCTACGAAATAATTAATCGTTTTAAAGCACGATCAATTTAGATTAAAGCTTCGTGTATGATAGGCAAAACAATCTTGGTGCTTTTCATTCTCATAAAAAAGTCTCGAGTCATTTAGCAATGAAGGCACAAGCTGATGCAGCTGATGCCAAGAACAATTTCAAAGATCACTATTTACAAACCCGAACGCTTTAGGTTCAAGGCTCGTACAATAAGCTAAACTGGAGCATTTTTCGGTGCTTAGCTTTAATCACAATTTGTAGCGGCACTAATTCTCCAAATGGCGGCGTGCACCAGAGGCCGTCCGGCGCACACACGGGATGCGACATTTTACGGCAAGTGAGGCGCATCTCCGCACCGCAGCGCGCCGGAGTCGACGGCCGGCCCGCCCTCGCGTGCTGCGGCCTATTGCCGACCAGCGTTATCTCCGTGTTACACCGCAGAGATAACAATCCAACCGAGCTCTTTCTTTACACCCTGATGCAGCAAAGCGAGGATGGATAGGTGACAGCGTCACAGCAATGGTACACTCCGCTGTAGCAAAAAAAAGCGAGGATGTATAGGTGACAGAGTTTCTCTCTACCCGTGTGTCCGCGCCCAGATGGCATTGTCGGCTCTGGCTCTGTCCATGTAATATTACGGTCCCGCGAGGCTGTGCTAAGCTGCGGTAGTAGATATCCCCTTGGATTTTAATTACCAAAGCCGCTCCTAAGCCATGTTCGCACTTGGGATAGTAGTTAGTCAAGTGACAAGTAGCTACTTACCACTTGACTAAATACTATCCCACGTGCGAACAAGGCTTTAGGGGTGTGTTCAACTGGCCTATTTTAATCGAGATTATTTGATCCGACTGCCTTAAACATGTACGACACGTCAATCCTATAGCCGTTCAGTTCGCTATTTTAGATCTAGTTTGATGCGTCACTCGCTTGAGCCCCGTCCACACGATCAAAGTTGATTAAAAGTTCGTGTTTTTTTTAGCTACTGAACACGAAGACACAGTGCGCAACAGCCGCTTCTATAGCTTGAAGTTGACGCACTTGTTGCAATTCAGAAACACAATATGCAAGCAAACAATGACTTTACACTGTTACATTTTTGTGGTGTGACTAGCATTATTACCTCCGCCAACGAGGTTATGTTTTCGTCGTGTTTTTCTATGTCTTTGTCTGTCTCTAAGATAACTCAAAAAGTTATGAACCGATTTGGATGAAATTTACAGGGATTGTTAAGCGTGTTAGTAGGAACAGTTGATTAACTTTTGAAGAAGATAAGTATATCCGTTTGTTTGTTTGTTTGTCTGCCTCATTTTTCTCAATGCCATAACTCAGAAAGTTATGGATGGATTTTGATGAAATTAACATGAATTGTTAGGTATGTAACAAAGAGTAAATGACCAAATTTTGGTAATGATCCGTTCGTTCGTTGGTTCGTTTGTCACTGTTTTTAATTTTATGCTTGTTAGCACAATAACTCAAAAAATAATGAATGGATCTTTATGAAATATATAGGGGTTGTTAGTAATATTAGAAGACATAAATGATTAAATTTTGGTGCAGGTCGGTTTGTTCACTTTTATGTTTGACTCATGTTTGTCATAACGTTTGTTAGCGGTATAACTGAAAAATTTTTGGACGGATCTTCAAGAAAATTGCACAAGCTGTTATTTATATCAAAAGGCACAAATGAATAAATTTTGGAGTTTATACAAAGAAAATTATAGTTTCAGAACCAATTTAAATTTTTTGCCACCGTAACCTCGCTTGGCGGAGGTACGCGCTCTCAGAGTGCTCTAATTATACATAGCTTTATTATGGTGTGCAGCAACAAAAATCTCTTCAAATGTTTTGATGAAAATTGAAGCTAGTAGCGTTATTAGCGCTTGCTGGCAACGTCTTGAGAAAATTCGCATTTTTTTGCAATTCTTTGTGACATATTAATAGGCAGTTTGGACCTTTTTTCGTCTAGATGACTTTGTTTCTTATAATCAAAAGCTGCAATAACGTATAAGTAGACGTTACCTTCATAGCAACGCCAGAAATGCATTTTTCAATGAGTTGAATCTTAAGGAAAAGCCAATAATTGGATCGAATTGAGCATTCATGTCTCCGCCGTCTGCTACTACTTACACGCAAGAAAGCTGCCCATAGGGGATTATTTGATCTACTTTTGGAAAATAAAAATTTAGCTTTTACCAACTGTTTAACTTTTATTAGATTAGATACGCAGCAGTAGACGAACCAATAGACCCATTCCCAAAGAGACACCAGAACTTAAGCCCCGGCCTCTATGAGCTATTGCCATTAAGGTAGTAGGATATCGAGGACTGGGGAAACGAGAAGAGAAAAAAAGGAGGAAGACCGAAAAAAGAAGGGGTAGAAGAATCTCAGCCAAAGAGATGATCATGAATGCACGCAAGCATGATTGATAGGCGCTGTTATGCGGAGCTTAAAGATGTAGATGGAGCGGAAGTGAGACGAAGACGGATTAAGATGGCCTGGGAAGCTTTGACCGTTAAGAGCTTGCGAGTCGTGGAGGAGGGGTTCTTAGCTGTGGAGGGTGTCTCTCCCAATGTATGTCGAGACGATTTTCAACGCGTTGACTAACTTCGCACCAACAACGTCGGAGAGGAGTCCATTCCAAATGTTGACAATAAAATAGTTAGGGAAAGAACTTCTGACTTAAGGTCGTTGTTCGAGCTTTATGCTTGAGTTTTTGGCCGTTGTTTCGCACGTAATCATTAAGGTCTCTTTCAGAGTCCCGTTGTAGGTAGTAGGTACGTCGTTGAATCCACTCAAGTATTTGAATGTTTCTATTAGTTGCCCCCTAAGTTGTCTTTGCTCAAGAGAGATCAGACCCAGTTCTTTAAGGCGACGTTCATACGATTTGTTTTTCAGCTGAGGTATCAATTTCGTTGCTCTGCGTCGGACTCTTTCCATGTTGTCGATATCTTTACAGAGATGTGGTGACCAGAATTGAACAGCAAATTCTAAGTGTGGCCGCACTAATGCGTTGTACAAGAGAACGATGCTGTCTTTGGACTAGTATTCAAAGATTCTGGTGATGAATCCCAGTACTCTACTTGCCATTTTCACACTCTTGTCAACTTGCTGCCTGTGTTAGAGTTTGTTTGTTATAGTGATTCCCAAGTCACGTTGTCGGGTGACAGCAGCCAATTCCGTCCCGTTCATTTCCAATGGGGTGGAAGGGTTCACCAGCCCTACGTGCATTATAATGAGCATTTGTCGACATTAAAGCTCATCTGCCACGTTGCGCTCCAATCCATGAGGTGGTGAAAGTTTTGTTGGAGCTCGGCTCTTTTCGTGACAGAATGAAATAGTTTAGTATCAACCGCAAATTTACTGATATTACTACGGATGTTAAGATCGAGATCATTGATGTAAATTGAGAACAGAAGTGGATCAAGCACGCTACCTTGTGGAACACCTGATGATACCTGTGTCCAGTCGCTCGTCTCTTCTTCAACGATATTAAAATGGGTGAGGAAAGTAGTTACATGGGAATTAAATGCTTATTTTATTTTCTATTTAAATTTATATCAGTATCACTGGTGAGCTGATTGAACGCAGCTGCATGTTACGGCTATCCTGTGCTCGTTTTATGCAGATTTAGCTACTAGAATACTTCACTAAAAATCCAGAATAGTAATAATGGAAAGCACTTAGCGGCTCAATGGTTATTAATTGATTAGTCTAATTTGAAAGAGGTGCTTCACTGGAGCGTTTCCCCTGCTATAGGCCGACCGTCTGGACGCAGATCTTCGTGTTCGTGCTTCATGAACTGATTGATCGTGTAGACCGGGCATTACAGATTGTGCTAAGAATGAGTTCAAACTCTATATCATCATAGGTGTTGCGTCCTTATTTTGAACATGGGGTATCATAACAAGTCTTATTATTGTACTTAATAAACAGATACAAATAAAAGTTAATTAATATCGTATTAACGTTTCCTCAATTTTGTTGAGAAACTTACAATAAAAACTTAATCTTAACTCTTAGTAAGCGCTCCAATTGAAATATATACCTATGTCAAAGTCGAAAAAAAATCAAAATTTGTTGACATTACAGAGTTTACTCGGACCTGTAGTAATAACGACAGCAAGCATATAATGTAAGCAGTGTTACATTCAGCGGTAATGCATTTAAAAATTTTTGTCAGCTGATCTCGCAGGCAAGAGTAAGCGATGTGCTCGTGTTGGGTGACACATTCGAACTCTTGACTCGTGCCGAACATAAGTTTAAATGCCGGGTGCAATATTTCACAGCTCTAACTTTTCTACGCTAAACATTTAGCATAACATTATTTTAAAACAACCGTTGTTTTTTTATATTACCGAACATTTGTGAACTTTGGAGAACAATGAAGGTAGTCATTGCAGGCGGTTTCACACGATGGACAAATTGACAAATTAACGAGTTTCCTCAGCTAATCATTCGAATGTTTTATTGAGCCCTCGTTAAAAACTGGGTATTTAACAAAAAATATACCTGCTGAAATAATTGTCTTCAAGTTAGCTTTCTCAGCCAGTGTCACGACAAAAATTTGATGTCTGTTCAATGTGCAGTGAATTAGAACATAGATAGCCGTGATGATCTGCGATTTCGCCCTAAATTGACTGATCAAATCCAGGTAGCCATATCTCCCAGGAACAGCATGATTTGAAAAGTTGACACTCGACGGTTTATGGTTAACTGAACCCAGGAACACAGTCGGACGCGAAGCCGAGAAAACTCGTTCAGTTGGCTATCGTGGGTGCCCGGTCCTCTCACTAGTCAAATGAACGAGTTTCGTCAGCTCCGCGTCCGAATTTTGCAGTCCATTTAATTAAGCAACAGAATAGTGCCAAGCAGCCCACATTCGAATTCAAAGAGGTGCCAGAAACTTTTCTGGTTGCACGCGTAGAGCAAATTTGCTAACTGCAGGACTTGACGGCTACCATTTTAGTCAATTTTAGTCGGCATGCATTTTTTTGTGTTTACGAGAGTTCAACAAAGCATTCGGATGATTAGCAAAGGAAACTTGTGCATTTGACCGTTGTATGAACCCGTGGGCATGGGACACTTGTGTGTCTCAGGCTGAGGAGCAGGAGTACAGGTGGGGGCGTACGGTAGGTTGTTGACAGGATCATGGCCAAAATTAACCTATTGTTTGACCTATATGCTCTGAAAATATGCAAATATATTGCATGCAATGCATTAATAGAACAGCTGAGGCTTAGCTATAAAAAGCAATATCCACCATAAGTTGGTTGAATCATGTTTCCGTAATCCGTAGATTTAAAAGACGTCCTTTTTCATTATTGAACTCATCCATTTGGTAAAAATTACAAAATTAAATTATAATGCACAATGCTAGTTTATTGAATGTGACTAACTAGCCTTCAAAAAAGTTAGCTCAGAAGCTTTGCATTTCGATGATGAGAAATATCGAAGAGAAGCTCTTCTTGGAGCGCTCTTAGAAGATAACATCAGAATAATTACGTATACATTATGGTAATAACTATCGCCTCCGTGCCGACAAGTGCTCCCCTTCTAAATATCAGCAGCAGCCAGCAAATAATGTTATTGAATTTAAATTAGATACTTAGACAACAGACAACCAAAAGATTAGATTAGATAGGTACCTAGCAGTAGACGGACCAAGAGGTCCATTCCCAGAGAGAAGCCGGGACTTACGCTCCGGCCCATTGCCAATATGTCAAATTCATTTAAACATCTGAGAAAAAAAAAATGCATTCCCAGAAAGGAGTCAGAGACTACGTACGCTTCGGTTCATTGTGAGCTGCCTCCACAGTCCACACATCTTGTATCAAACACCAACCCTGCTTTATTATAAAATCCGCTGTCGCGAGCACCAAACATAGGAAAATACAGCTTAAGAACATTGCATACTCATCGAAGAACCAGCAGTACCGACCACTTCCCCCTATATTGCAACAAATAACATAGCACTCGCATTCTACGGTGACCATCAGCACAATTGCTAATATTACAACAAGCAAAGTTCAGGATCAATAACCGGAGCACACCCCTGCACATCCATGACACAGGAAGTGCTTATAACCGCAGTGTCCTCAACTACGGAAATTGATGACTTGCTACTACACGCTCGATCCTCTGCAGCAAAGCTCTTTGCTGCAGCCTTAGTATCTGTGGCTCGCCGCTTAGACAGGACCTATGTAACGCTCTGTACCAATGCTAGCTCTTTGATTCGGCATTAAAAGTTTATCTCACTCTGTTTCGATGAGAGTTTTCAGGGGACAAGAACTTAACGGGTACGCCAATGAGAAAAGGGCGTTGGCATCAAGCTATAACTTACTCGGTACATTCGGGGTCTACAGAATAACAACTCGAACACACGTTTTCTATTATTTGATTTTAAAGTGCTAGGGACAGTTATCTAAACGTAAGAAGATCTAAATAAATATAAGACTCCCTCAATGAGGTGTGCAGGGAATGTGCTGAAAATGTTTTCCAATCACTACCATTTTCTCAGCAGCGTCGGCAGGGTAGTTGATGTTATCAAGCATTTGCGTCAACATTTTGGCGACATTGTCAGCAGCTGCAGAGTTTGGATCGTTTACTGTGCAGTGCCGTTATGAGCTGGTTCTCTTTGCAGTAGAAACCCTCTGGATAAATGTGGATATTTAATTAAGGGAAGAGTTCCTCATACATGATTCAATCTGCCGGTCTCAGGCTAATGTAATAGCCAAGCCTTAATTCGCGTTATTTAAAATGTAGTTTTAAACGAGTTCCAGTTGTTTAAGACGAGAAGTTGCCTAGCCGTTACAACTTCTGGCAGTGTGCGGTTTAAGGCGACTTCACACCGATGACGTCACAGCCCGCCTCCACACCTACCCGCCCCACCAATTCTGCTAATTCAAGTCTGGCTTACCCGTTGGTGTTCTTATGTCCTGAGCGTCTCTCGGTGTCTCCTGCTCTGTGCTCAATTGTCACCAGTAAATTACCGGTTTTCTGGGTTGCATCACTCACGCGATTGAATGTGTCAGATGAACGGCACAGAGCGAGAAAAGTGGAAGGTAGCAAAATGCACAAGGTGCCAGCTGTATAAAGAGATTCTAAATAAAAAGTTTCGCAATAGAGGTGAAAATAACACTGCCAATATGTCAGTGTTACGTGGTACTCTCGTTGAAACAAGCCATGACAATATTATACGAGGTTCAGAATTATACATACAGAAGACAAAAATACCGGAACTGTATTTACGGCCGTTTCAAGCAGTTGAAAATAAAATTAAGTGAACTGTGCTATATGGTAAACAAAGGAGAGCAAACGTACAAACTCCCAGCTCAGTACAGCCCTTAGCTAGGTTAATAAAAAATAATCAATTCAGCTGCACGTCGCAAACAACCAGATGGAGAACAACTCAACACAATGCTGCCTATATCTATACTCTATAGCTTATTTCAAACAGGAAACCTATACATTCAGTGGAGCGCATTGTCAACAAAGAAGGAATAAAACACGGCGCTAGAGCTGTTTTTGATAGCTCCATTCCAGGTGGTAAAAACTGTAAATTCAGTCAACTATATAGATAAAATACGAAACATAGTGCAATACAAAACAGGAACTATTGCAATGCCCGCATTTGAAACGGATGAAATATAAAACGATTCAACTACATAAAACACCATACCGGAATCAGTCATGTTGCCAGAGCTAATCTTTAAGCTATAGCTATAGTCAATGAGATACATTGTACTGCACGTACATGTATGAAGAGCTAAAAATGCGCTAACTGATGATATCGAAGTACCAACGTCTCATTGACGAAACTCCATTTTACTGAAGATATATTTTGGGACAGAGTCCCGCGGTGTTTGCAGTGCAACTTTTGTTGCGCAATTTACTCTTTTTCCCACACAGCTTTTCAGGGTAATACATTTTCCTATTATGTGATCTATTTGTGTGGCTATGCAAAAGTATATCAGTTTTTTTAAGTAGGTATGCTCATGACTAGTTAAAACACGACATAAAAGTTGAATTTCGAAAACTAATGCGCAAAACAATACGTGCAATCGATAAGCGAGCTTTGAAATTTTTGCAGTTAAAGAGTTAAACCCACGAACGAGGAAAAAATCTCATTGAGCACAGCTAAGCTGCGCAAAAATATGCAGTGCGTAAACAAGGAAGGCTTAACTACAGTGGCGTGCAAAAATTTAAAAAAGAGTGAAAAGAGTTCAAGAATTAGTATTATTATTATTATTATTATAGCCATAGTTTTACCACCGTATCCACTCGATGAGTGATCCGTACAAATGGACTTGGTTGTTCTACATAGCTCAGTAGGAATATTTTATTTCGTCATTCCTGCCGGGAAATCTCGGTTGGCTCAGTGCGCTACTACTGGCGGGAAGAAAAGGGGCAAGGAACAAAAAAAATAAAAACACTCGAGAGGACGGTTCCTTTCTAGACCCTCCATAGAAGAGAGAGAGAGTACAGTAGAGGAGTTCCGTACAGTAGATCGGCTATCTCGATCAGCAGCCGAACTGGCGGAACGGAAATACAGTAAAACCCCTCTAATCCGCACCTCAATAATCCGAAACCCTCCCTAATCCGAACATCTCATTACTGTTCGAAATGCTATCTGAACAAGTGAGCATTTTTCGGATTAATGGGGTAAAGTAC
>LQNS02278149.1:3878009-3896048 GCA_001587735.2 Parhyale hawaiensis
ACAAACAAACAAACGGATAAACATATCTTTACCAAAAGTTAATCATCTGTTCCTCCTAACATACCTAACAATCCCTGTAAATTTCATCCAAATCGGTTCATAACTTTTTGAGTTATCTTGGTGACAGACAGACAGATAAACAAGCAAACAAACGGACAGACAAACACGACGAAAACATATAACCTCCTTGGCGGAGGTAATAAACGAATTTCTTGAATTTTTTCACGGTTCCTTAAAATTTGGACGCCACTGTTTGCTTGACATAACTAAGCCTTATGCAGGGCTTAACTATGACACAGCGAAGCTGAGATTAGCTAAACTCAACACGATTGTCATGCTCCGAAACTCAGACGGGTGCGTTGCTTCCGTCTCGTTCGATCGAGTTTCAGGTATATATTATCCATAGATCGACTGCCGCTGAAGGTCAAAAGAAACTCCACTCGGCTCCGTAAACCGAAGTTTCAGTTGTGTACCACAACTAAGTGGCATCTCATATAAACGGCACTTCACCGAACACTAAACTATACCGTGCGTTACACTTCACCGAACACTAAACTATACCGTGCGTTACAAAATAAATAGAATTGTAACATATAGCTTCATTTCAACGATGGTATTCATAGGGCAGAGGCACTGTACCGCGCGATGCGCTCGCTATCCGTGACTTGCTATTGACCTTTTACCGGGAGGTTAAAAACGTTTTCGTAGAACAGCTTTGTTGAAAGAAATGGTCTANATAGCTTCATTTCAACGATGGTATTCATAGGGCAGAGGCACTGTACCGCGCGATGCGCTCGCTATCCGTGACTTGCTATTGACCTTTTACCGGGAGGTTAAAAACGTTTTCGTAGAACAGCTTTGTTGAAAGAAATGGTCTAGCACATGCACGGCAAAGGCTAATTCGCAATTCGCTCAATACATTTGTTGTAAATCTTCCATAGGTATATTGATGTAGAGAATTGCTCGTCTATTTTTCACATGCTTATTTATCGGGAATAAAATACCTTCGTATTTACTAGACCCATTATCTGGTAACGCACCTGTTAAAAAACCGGGTAAAAATTTCCTTGAAGCACATTAAAAAAGTAAAAGAAAGAAGAAGAAGAAGAAAAGAAAAAATATGTGCTTAAAAGAAACTAATACTAACAATCGCTATAAGGAAAATGGTATGCAATTCTACTACTATTTTGTGTCTTCGATTACCCTTACATTTTTTTTATCTTTCTTGTGGCTATGCACATATGCCGCTGCTATGAACTGTTAACTAAGAATGCACTTATAATTTGCACAGTAATGTGCATCTGTGTAAAAAAAAAACAACGAAAGACACTACACTCTACTGTACAACGTACGGTAGCTGCATAGTCATTTCCTCCGAACACCTGGGCTCAGGAAGATAATTATACATGGTGTCGTAATATCGATACAAGAGACTGTACAGTGTCGGCATAAGGCTCCTCAAAGCATCAATAAGTGACACAAAAATGCCATAGAGGCGCCGGTGCCATGGCAACGCCGGCAACAACACGCAACCTCAAGGGCAGCCATGGCACCTATATATAGTTCGGTAGTTCGGGCGTCATCGATCAGGACAGTATAGTCGAGATCAATTACATAATCTATTTAAATTAACTTCGCCGAAACCTTAGTTGTGGGCTTTCGTCGTCCCCCTCCATCTTGGAACTAGTTTCACGCAGAAATGGCTTGAGGCGGCCTGATCCTTAACCCTAAATTGTTAAAGTTTAACTATTGCACGCTTAAATAGGGAGAAGAAGTAATTGAGAGTGAGCTAATTGCGCGCTTTGCTTCTGTTTTGGACACAAAATATGAATAAATACTCACAAATTAAACCAAATTCGTTTTTATTCCATACAATGTTTTGATTAGTGGAGTGAAGCAAGTAAGATATGTATTTATTACAGTAAGATTGTGCAAATTTCTGACAGAATATTGTGCTATTGCCACTTAGCCTAGCTACACTATAGCCAGTCTTAGGCAGAGTTCACAAGTCATTCCTATCAATGCGTTCACTTATTCACTCGTTCGAATGTTTAGTAATGTCATTGTCAGGACAAATTTGTTTACATCACAACAAGTAATTAAAACGTTAACAGTCAAATTAATTTCCTCTGCAAGTGACACTGTGCAGGTTACGGATATTTTTTCAAATTTCGAGTGAAATAAAACTCAGAAAATAGTCTATTTTTCAGTTATTTTTGGGGCACAGTAGCACATTCTGACAAGTGGATGAGCGAACGCGTTGATATGAATGACGTGTGAACTCGGCCTTAATCTAACCCAAGACACTTCGTCTTAGTAAACGTAGGTAGCTACCTATTCTAGCCTAACTCACCTAACCTTCTCTAACCAAATACAGGTAGTAACCAAATACAGGTCTTCCAATAGTAATCAAAGTCAAGTCTTTCAGTAGCAAGATATCCCTGAAAAAATCAGTGAATTCACGCAACTCCTGATTTCCCAATTTTACTGCACCGTATCCAAACTACCGAGAGCACGAGAATAACCACATGAAAAGTACCCCAAGCCGAAGTTCAATGTTAGCCATGCAGACCTCACATGCCTAGCACACGACTGGCCACATGCCAGCAGCTTAGTGCTGATGGACTTGTCATACACGAAGTTCTCATTACCAAAAGCAACATGCACTCATCATCCAAGCATTACCGGAAATGACTGAGCAAGGCATGCTTTGCATAAGTTGTATTTAGTCTACCAAGGTCAGTTTGACATGCGTTATTTTGACTTCGAACCGCTCTAGACGTGTTATGCTGAACAGATTTGAGTTTCTTAGCAACCGTGCGACGTAATAATACACTGTTGGTTGGTTGGTTGCGTGTTTGGTTTGTTTGCAGGTGTCTATGTTTCTCTCTCTGTCCAGGCTGAAGCAGAAGATAAATCATATCTGAACGGCAAAGAGGCTGTTGCCTAGCCAAATGTTTGAATTTTAACAGCTGGAGCGAGGCAACTGAAGTACGTATCACCTGTAACATTCGAATATAATAAAACGCTTCATGTATTCATTTATGTGATGTCCGCTTTGAAGGAAATAGATAGGCGAAAAATGGGCCAGGTTGCAGTTTTTGTAATTCTGATATGTTTTCGTAGAGCTCGATGACCAGGTTGCAGAAGATGGTGAAAATTGGATCCTTACCTCTTCATCTGGATGCACTCTCTTGCTTGAAACACTTCTTGAAATCGGGACAATATGTATGCAGCTTCTGGAGTCCGGTTTTATAACTTTTTTCTCTCAGGTCACGACGCATAAATTCGGCAGATAATTAACAGGACACTCACGGGGTGATGAATTTTCACTGGCAGCTGACAGTTATTTCTTTCTTCCAGCTTACTGTCTCTCTCATTAAATTTGAGGATGTAGCTTTCTCTTCAAGTATTTCACGGGCAGTGGACAACTATTTCTTCTAGCTCACTGTCTTTCTCTGAGAGTGCATATATCTCTTTAGAGGCCGAAATTTGAGCGCTTTAGTGAAGCATATAGTTAAGTGTGGAAGACAGTATAATGGATACCGCGCACTCACATTGAATATAAGCTGACAGGAGGGGCATTCAAGTTTATTGCAGTGTTTTACTCGAGATTTTACTTTGGAAGGCGCACGTTTAATTAAGAAAGAGGATAGGGAACGTAAAATACGAACGAGACTACTATACAGTCTTCAGAATGTAGATGTGCTATCAATGGAGAGATGAAGCGCCTATATAGGTATATGCGGCACAGTGACAAGAAAGACTTGAAGCAGAAGGGTACAGAAGGGAATAAGAGTTGCTAATAAGCGTGAGCGGGAAAATGTGGAAACGGCAAGTCAAAGAAGAGAGCAAACATATCGATTATTGCGTGAATTTTTTCACGCACGGGTTCACTAGTATATATATATATATTTAATAGCACTTTCTTCCCGCAGCGAATTTTGTTCTGAGCTGATATTGCGCCAATTAATTTGACCAATAAAAGCAAAAGCAAATGAAAATGTATTGATAAAAACAAAAAAAAAAAAAAAGGAAAAATGAAACAGACGGGAATTCGCTGGAATACTATTTTTCGCCATCATTTAATGATACGATGCAACATTAGGTGATACCAACCATGATTTTAACAAAGCTCAGTGTCAGCCTCAAAACTATTTATGCTACGAAGGCCATGCTGTCGAGGTACTGGCAAGTCGATTAATTTACAGCAAGCTCAATATTAAATGTCGTACTATATATAGTACAACATACAACAAGCACAAAATATTGGATTTAGCTCCCGCCCATAAAATGTAGACAATCAATCAACTGTTGATGTGCAGACCAAGACAAGTACGAAAGTAGTAAAATGGCAAATATTTGAATTCCGCTCACCGTCTTCCCATTGGCTGAACCCTGGCCACAGGTGGACTTTTATCGTACACCAGTCACGTACGACTTGACCACAGGGCCCGAGTTGATTCGAGCTATAGTTAGCATTAATTTATCCGAGACTTTTATTATAAGCGTACTGTTGCCGCTTAGGCTCGAGTTCCACGAGTTAATGGCAAACCGCAAGGTTGAGCTTGATTCTTTCTTAAGCGTAAACAGCTTGCTGCTCACGCATGAAACTGGAGCAACACACGCCTATGAAACTGTCACTTAAGGTAAGTTAAAGCTAATCAGATTAGATAATTTCTACAGAAATGGGTGCATTGAAGATTCCTCGAGTACCGTCACAGAAGTCAACCAGTCCCTGGCCACTGGTAACACAACTGAGGCAGGGAGTAGGCGGCAGAGATGAGGGGAGGGACAGGAAGAACGTCACGCTGGGGTCACAACAATAAGGTGACAGGCAAACTAACGAGGACATGATTAAGAGTAATGAGCTGCAGGGACGGAACTGACCGACCAGTCGTGTTTTTCTACCCAGCCCAACCGCCGGGGTCAGTCGGCGGGTGAGGCAACTGACATTCTCCCCGACACGTAGGTAGGTACTGAGCGTTTACTTTCATTGGGTGAACCCGGAACTTGGGCATCCCTACTGCAGAGGTCACAATACTGTACTTTTTCATTAGTACAACCAGTGTACGTTGCCGTCAACAACGACAGCAAAAAAAAAAAAAATTGTGGCGACAGCTCATCGTTGTCTATGCCCGAGGAAGTCATTTTGCTACAGAGCTCCACAGCACCTTCCTGCTGCACGCTTCACAGTAGCTGACAATGGCAATTCTTCCGTCTCTAGTCAGGACAAGTCCAGACTAAGAGTCTTGTTTTCGCTGGCCAACCGAATGCTCCCTTACATTAGTGAGACGTCCTTTTTGAAAATCAACAGCACGGTTGACACTCATTCACTTGAGGTATATATTGAGACCAGTAACTTCTCCAGCACCAAACGCATACACAATGCAGTCGTTATCACCTGCCCCCCCCCTTTACCACAGTCACGGCTCCCTGAGGAGCATCGCTCATTATGGAGCGCTTCATCGATCTCCATGTCCTGTTCCGGAGACAGAATGCTCTATAAGAACAATGAAAAATATATGTCCGGACGCGCTCACCTCATATGTAGCAGTGGAGAGGCATACTGCTGCTTTATTTAGTGACTCTGCTCTCAAGGTGGAATATGTTGCTTGAAGATGCATATTGTACAATGCAGTCAGCAGCTTGACTATGCATGTTTGATAAGGTATTCAACAGCTCGACTATGCCTGTTTTAGAAGGTATTGAACAGTTGACTATGGAGCTTTGTCCTTGTGGTTACGGAAATAAGAATAATACAAACGCATTCCACGAGCGTCTTTGAAAAGGCAATTAACGAGGATCTACACCGGAAATTAAATGGGATTGTAGTCTGTAATTACAAGCCTCACCTTCCTAAGGCTAGAGCAAATGTTAGCTAACGTACTTGTTTCTTGTGACGGTCACATTTCTTGACCATTTAACCTGTAGTCGGTATCTAACTTACTGCATTCACCGCTGGCACCGAGGTATGTATTATCAAATTTTCAGGCGTGATGCACTGTAACTTACTGCACTTTACTTAAACTTTCGTAACAATGGTGACTTGTGTCGAACAGATGATCAGGGTCGGTATTTGTAAAATCGATGTGCGGCGGCATGACTTGCATTTTGCCATTTTTGGGATCTGTGTTCGACTATTTGGGGCTGCAGACATTTATGTCAACAGTGATGGTCTCTATTTTAGTACTGTCTAGTACTTTGTTTCAGGCGTCAGGGAGCTGCCTAGGTAGCGCTTCTTAGTTGGGCTTCGCCAGGCCGTGAGGCCTCGGATGTGGTAGTCTTAACAGCTGTAAGACAAGGAAAGATATCTGCAAATATAATAACTAGAGCACTTTGAAAGAGCATACCTCCGCCAAGCAAGTAATATAGTTTCTGTAATTTTCTTGAAGATCCGTCAGTAACTTTTTGAGTTATGTTCTGACAAACACAAGTCAAACACACAATCGGACGGACTGATCATCACCAAAATTTGTTCAGTTGTGCTTTTTAACATTTCTAACTATTCCTTCAGATTTCGTAATAATTCGTTCATAATTTTTTGAGATATATTGCTGACAAACAAACAACAGATATAGAGACAAACGGACAAACACATCACAACGAAAATCTGGTCATTTGTTCTTCGTAACATTCCTAATAATTCGAGCAAATTGCAAGAAAATTCGTTCATAACTTATAGAATTATAGTACCAAGAAAATAAGACGCTGACAAACATTGTAGTACTGATCTTCACCAAAATTTAATCATCTGTTTCTTCTAACATGTCTAACAATCCCTGCAGTGTAAATTTCGTGAAGACCCTTCCATAACTTTGTTAGTTCCCTTGGTGGCAGACAAACAGAAAAAAACGAACTGGACAAAAACATAACCTCTTTGGCGGAGGTAATCAACTATACTCATTCATCTATTAAAGTAAGGTCAACGTAAGTTCAATTTGCACAGCGTTACTGGCAAAAAAAGTAAGAGCATAAACAATACTTTCATGCTTCGAAGGCGCTATGTGATTGTAAAGGTATTCACACAATCACTGCTCCTCCTTTTGTGAAGCGCAAATAGCTATCTTCGGGTAATGTCACAAGCTTCGATGATAAATCGAAAGCGCTACGCGCTCGTCAAAGGTAAAGAACGTTCTTGCAATGCAACATATAAACTGAGGAGCGAGTTCTACGCAACACCATTAGTTTCTACGCAGCTGCTTGAGTTGAGGGCAGTGCCCAACATATGGTAGCAACTCAGTGTCATCACTTAATAAAATATGCGGTGCCCGAATGTACGAGACCACAAGGAAATGTCAGGCATTACAAGAATACCACATAAAGAGTTCAGAGGAGACACGAGTATATTCAACGAGTACATTAAAGTCCACGGAAATGTTAAAGTATAGTTGCAGTAATACGATGCGACAGCAGTAGGTCAATAATTACCGTCCTATAAATGGTGAAGCGAACATCCTTTTATAGATGAAACTGGAGTGGGCCAAATGCACGGTATGTAGATTTAACGGTCTCGGCGTAATTCACCCTATTTGTGTTACCAGAATCTGGTTCCTTTAAGCGACAAGGCGTTACATATCGTACCGCCTTCGAAATAAGTTTGCAACTTAGTTTATATGCTAAACTTGTAATTCGTTCTCTGCCAGTCTTTTATTCTATACCTTTCCATTACTCGGTGCATACATATTTAAAACTTAAACGCAAGTTAAATGTTACTTGCAGCAGAATCTAGTAAAGGTATCGTAGGAAGATTCTGACAACAGAAGTTAGGGCGAGATAATTTAATCTCGCCTACTAACTAATCGGGCTAAATATGAATAATATACAACAAAACTGCACGATCGAGGTGCACGATCGAGGCGCAACTAATGGGGCGCACCAGGTTAGCTAAACATGGGAAATATTCTCTCAACAAAGCTGCACTAAATATTTAGACGCGATGCAACACTCGGGTGTACACGCTTGTGCCAGTATGGGGCGCACCGTGTTAGCTAAATAGGCACAATATCCGGGATAAAGAAGAGCAGTACGCGCCTGCAGATCAATGTGGTGCGCTCGGCAGTTGGTGTGTGATGTACAGGAGTGGCAATATAGAGTTCTGCATTGATCGTGACCTGTTGGCGATGCCAACGATCATAGATAGGGCTTATAGGACTTGAGCTAAGCAAGGTTTTGCTGCCTCTTTATTGAGTGTGTGACCAGACGGTCGAGTGTATCGATGATTTAGACATCCAAGACACAGTAAGTCTTGGTGCATAAGATTTATATGCTTAGGCGCATAATCTGCTGATTGCATTTTAATGTAGCTAAGCACAGTAAGTTGACTCTCCATGAGCCGTAGAACTAGGCAGGATGCACTAGCTGACATATCTATGTACTTCAGTGTTTGGAAACGATGCACATGCGAACTCTGCGGACATTGATCACAAGAGTTTCTTCAAGTTGTTTATCTCTAGTTACAAATATAAAGACACTCTGTACTATATTAGTGTACGAAAGTCCTTGCGATGGATGAAAGAACTAGTAAGTTACTGAATTCAATGACTCATTTCTTTGTTTAAGACCTTCCAGACTATTGTTTTATAAAGTTAATAATTAATTTAATATTGGAAACCCGTATAGACCTCACTAGTCAATCAAAAAGTGAGGTCGTTAAGGCATATAACAAGGATTGCTACTCTATGGTCTTAGACTTACACCTACTTGATGACCCAAGCCTACCAAATGTAACCTTAGGTTGGTGGATAAAAATACGATGAGTTCTGTCCTAATTAAACAATAGACCAAATACAAAGACGCAAGGTACGTATTTATTAGGAAGAAGAACAAATGCATCAGCATGGGCCATCGGTAATTTGTATATAGGTAAATAATTCGAGGGCTTAGAGCCAGAAGTGGTTACGTCCATTTTTGGTGAAATTGGGTTTTACGCACCAAGTGGGTGCTTGTGAGGTATATTTTTAGTGTCACAAGTGTCTATGCCATATCCCTTCTTAGAGCAGAGACGTGGCACAGACACTTGCAACACTAAAAATAACATCACAACCACCCACTTGGTGAAAAAAAAAACAATTTCGCCAAAGATGGACATAACCATTTCTGGCTCTAATGCCTATGCCACACGCTACCCAAAAGGAGTAGGCCTATCCGAGTTTTGGGCGAAAATTTGACGTCTAAAAACCTGCACGCTCTCGCTTTTGCGCAAAATTCTGTGATGAAGCATGCAGCAATTTTGGGCTCGATACACTGGGCAAACGGGCAAATTTTTGAAAACAAACCGCCACCAGAGACATCTAGCGGCAGATAGGGAGTCCAGTTCGCTTTCGGAGCCGCAACGGGTTTATTATTTTCAAGATATTTAACATATTTTGTAATAGAATTGGACTCAATATTACTTTTGAAGGCATTGGGTAGCATCTATAATATATTTTTCTGCTCGTTAGATGTATGTTTGTCATGGTATTTAGTTCATAGCCATGACAACGTCGCAGGGATGAACGGAGCTAGAAGTTTTTTGACCAACGGACCATTCTCACGTGTGAATAGGGAGGTACTCTTTTGGGCAAAAATTTGCGCGTTTGCGAGAGTTTCCTCAGCTGTTGGCTAGCGTGTGTCACCGCCATGCATAAGCCCTCCATTTACAGTATAATTCTGATCATTTTGGCATCCAACATCCAGCGATCGTCGCTTACTGTTCTCTTGTAGCTACCATTTTATGTTTCTTGTTAATAAATGCAATTCTGTGCATCACAATCAACAGTTAGCTTTCTATTTGCATGAGGTCGTGTGCATTAGAAAATATTATACCGTATTAAATTTCATCTATCAGTCGTATGACCTGCTGGTGATTTTGAGCGGGCCGTTAAGTATACCGGGTGTTCCTAAGTTCTTTCCACAAAATGAAACTATAGGCTTCTCACGATGAAAATAACCCTATTTTAATCTATCGATGCATATCCGAAAATGTCTACTTTCAAAGGTACGTCGACTTAAAGTTCAGTAGTGCGATTCACTTAATCGGCGACCACCGCACTTTACTTCAGGTCCGGCAACTCTGAGAGTACCAGTTTCATGCAGTCTCCGATGCATGGCTGCGAACGTTTCAGGTGATGGCACATGTCCTTTGGGAACCTGTCTCTGTACATTCTGGCAGCTATCCTGGAATAACAGTTAGCCATGCCGTAAAACAGGTGCATATCTGCTAATTCACTATTTGGTGGTTGGTTCATGGTCGTCTGAAATAAGGTACGGTGCAGATTAGAGTGTTCACTTGTTCAGGTGAGGCGCATCGCCATCGAGGGTACAAGCGCCCAGATTAGAGTGATCAAAGTCAACAAATAACCGGTGTGCATCTTTATCTTCGCTGTAAAGTGCAGTAGTCCACCGATTAAGTGAATTGCACTACTGAACTTCAAGTCAACGTCCTTAGAAAGTATGCATCGATAGAGTAAAATAGGGTTATTTTATCATAAGGAACCTATAGTTCCAGATTGTGGAAAGAATTTAGGAACACCCGGTATAGTGTTAGTCTACGGTCGTTCCAAATGTATGAATTTTCTATTAGTTTCATTTTTGGAGGGTCTGATAAGTTATTTCGTTCCGACATAGAAGCTTCTTAAAATTACGTAAAAAGGCTTGATTGACGACTGCGAGTTAATTTCTATCGTCTGTATTTTTGAATCACAGTGAGGGGCAGTCGAAGATTCAAAGATGCAACAATGTTACGTGGGTTCGTAAGCAAGAGGACAAATGCTCATGGCACCACGACGTCGCTAACGTAGGTACGCGACTAGGTGTACAAATGAAGTACATCCTAAGAGTGTAAAATCGAAGGCAGGTGAACCGTACCTGTGCCCGAATCGTATTGCTGCATTGTACCACAAGATGCGGATTTCTCTTCGCTTTATCCCGCCTACGTAAGGTAATTTTGACCATGCAGAGTTTCCCTCAGACATTAAATTCCATTTTGACTCAATTTCTGCTCATAGTTTGATTTAACTTTTCCATTGGTTGATTTCGGCACTATAAAACCGCCCATCAGGTTTTGCTATACGATAAATATCCCCTACGTAATCACGGCACCCTTCTCGGTGAGAATTCCTTTGCCGACCTTGATTCTAAGCACAACGTGGTGAAAATGAACGCTATATGGAACTTCGAACGGCATCGTAAACAACCGAGGGCGGTTTACACATAAGCTCTCGCCTCGCCGTACGGTACTCAAGTTTGGTATGTTACTTGGTAAACTGGAAAACGTTGACCAACGTGTGGGTGAGGCGAGAAATAATATGCATCATCTGAACTGTATTCCAATCGTGACAGTTTTCCCCTGGTAACTTGACGTTCGAATGCCAGTTGTAAAATATATTAGAACTGGTTATTTTTTGGCAATCATTGAGTAAATGCGAAATATTAAGTACGTATGGTCGGACTTATTATTAGCAGGAATTATTAGAATTACGACACAACAAATATCATAAAGTCACATTCCTCCAACAGCAGCTCATATATGTGTTGTTTACAGACGATGATGATAATGATTAGCGATTAGCATTATTTACCATCTGTATTGTGTAAAACGTGAACAGCTACACAAGTGCACGGTTGAGCAAGGAATAACGAGGGGTTCTTCCATGCGCCACACTGAATCGCAATCCGAGGTTTGAGATTCTTTTCGGCCGCAAAAACAAACTGCACCCCTGTGTCCCAAAAACAAAGTTATCGCATAATTCGCCAATGACCTTATTTTCGGATTCCACGCTGTTTAAAACGAGAGGGGGGTGTGGAATGACGTGTGTTGCTACACCCAAGCGCGACACACAAATTCCCGCTACACAGTCAGTCTGGGATCTATAGCTCGAGCACATTACACGTACGTTGCGCTGGTCCCTGGACCTCTACTTTCTTACCTTTTCACTTATTTGGGCACCATACCAAAAATCACCACGGCATCACAATGGGTTAGAAGAAGCTTACCATTGAAAGAAAAACACGGGCCGTCTCAACGAGCAGGAACAAGCAATGGGTAGGATGTAATTTTTTGACATCCGCGGATGCGGCTGCAATTGCGGATGTTATCATCTTTACATCCGCGGATGCAGATGCGGATTTCAAAAAAGGTGGATGTTCCGCAGTTGCGGATGCGAATATTCGCTGCACCACAAATACACACACACCCTCTCATGACGGCAGTCTATAAACCACTCGGTGGGGGGGGGGGGGAACCTAGATGATGCTTTGTTGACAGGGACAGCGCTTGCACACATTTCAATCCAAATGAGAATTTGCAGTTTTCAACACTATACATGAGCTTAGTGTACAGTGATAAACCTGCGCATCCACGCCTCCTTTGCTGCGGATTTTACAGTTTTGACATCCGCAGATGCGATTGTGGATCATACTATCTTAGCATACGCGGATGCAGATGCGGACGTTAAAAAATTGCGGATATTCCGCGGATGCGAATATTCGCCGTCACTAACAGGGAGTACCGCTGAACCGCATAAATATCGATCTGAATCTCAGCCGAGTGTCCCTCTTCTAGCTTTAAAATCACCTGCCACACTCCCTGCCGCCACGTAAAATGGGATGTGTTCGCAAGAGAAAGACAACACCTTGTCAGTCCTTGCTGTTGTTTTTCTTTTGCGCCCGCATCCCACTTTGCGTGGCGGCAGGGAGTGCGGCAGCGGATTTTTTAAGCTTGAAGAGGGACACTAGGCTGACAATCAGTTCGACCCCTGCGCTGTCCACCGGCACTCCCTGCTCGATTAGGGTGAAAGCCTGAGTCTTTTCTTCAGTGGAAGCTTCTCGCAACGCATTGTGATGCCGTGGTGGTTTATGGTACGCAGCCAAAATAAGGGAAAAGGTAAGAATATGGAGGCTCGTGGACCAGCACAACATAGGTGTACTCTGCTCGAGGTCTGATAGATCACAGACCGACTGTGTAGCGGGGATTTGTGCGTGGCGCTGAGGTGAAGCAACACACGGTAAACCACCCTTCTCTCACCTCTCACATGGCGGGGAATGCGAAAATAAAGTTATAGGCGAATTATGCGATAACTTTGTTTTTGCGGTTCAGGGGTAAACTTTATTTTTGAGGCTCCTGTACGTTCATACTTCACAGTGTTCAATGTGCTACTGCGTCTGTTTGAACAAGATAGTAGTGAACAGCTTTCAAAGTTTCAATTCTTTTAAATCTGAAGAAACAATTAAAATTGACGGAACATTAGGAGTGACACTAATTGCTAAGTAAACTGTCTTGATGGCTAGTGTTTTGTCCTATCTTTTAGTTTACACCCAGTAGTGCCTGCACGGACAAGATAAAACATTCTACAGTAAAGTTCAAAAGTATAAATGGAGAGCTAATACTACAGTGTGAACCGGGCTCAATGTACTGTAGCAGCTCACAGAACTGCACGTTCTAGCATCAGAACCACCTCCTGTACCTAGGTACCTACCTATGTGAGACCTACATTGTACTGCTATGCTTTTTGTTTTTTTTTACATCATCGTATTCCCCATTTTAGAACAGAGCCAATGTTAACGCCTCTGGGTGGGTGACCGTACACTCCGACATGGTGTACCTATAGAAAAGTTAGACATATACGGCCACTTAACACCCGGTCAGAACAAAAGTTGGACATATACGGCCACTTGACACCCAGTCAGAACAAAAGTGGGACAGGTACGGTCACTTGACACCCAGTCAGAACAAAAGTTGGACATATACGGCCACTTGACACCCAGTCAGAACAAAAGTGGGACATATACGGCCACTTGACACCCAGTCAGAACAAAAGTGGGACATATACGGCCACTTGACACCCAGTCAGAACAATAAAAAAGCTGGAGAACGTAAAATCTGCGACCTTTTTACGGCCATAAACCTCCGCCTCCGTTTCAATTATTTTTTTTTTTTTTTTGCTGCAACTCTGCTAGCGGCTGCAAGAGCTCACATGCACGCACATATGAGGCAGTAAATGAGTTTTCATTTATTTTCTCTTTCTGCAGGAGACTGTAAACGAGCTGGTGCATAGCTTGAGGCGCGAAGGCACATATGAGTGCAGAGGTGCGGGAAATGGCAATGCACCACATGCTGTGCGGCCAACACGCTTACAGGTCTCCAGCGTCACGCTAGCTGTACGCAGTAACGCAGCTCATCTCATTTGTTACTGAGAGCTCCGGCGAATACAACTACGGTATCGATACAAAGTACTTACATCGGTGATGGTCTTTGCGATTGTCCACCCTATTCTACGCTTTCCTAACCTATGCTAGTTCTTAAACGTGGCTCATCTAACACGATTCTAACCAAACGAGCCTCATCCGACTGCCCACTATGTAGTGATCATCCAGAAACTAAAGGTAAATCTTGTCCCATGTGTTAGCTTCTACGATGTTACTTAGAAGAATGAGTATTTCTTGCATAGTGCTACGCCCCTACTATGCTGGGCCCTGCATCCATATGAGAATAAACATGGTACCGTATATCTATCATCCTACCCTAACGTACCCAACCTTACATACCTAACAGTCATCGCTGAAACCGTCGCCGTTGCAAGTAGGTTTGGTTATCAATGTTCGAACATACATAAATACAAAAATTTAGTAGTGACGCGGGCTGGGGAGGCTGACAGGACAGCTAACATTTTATTAATTCTTTGGGTAGACGCACGGTGCACTTGTAAGAAGACACCGAAATATTCGCAAGTTGTGAAGTGTGAACCCAGGGCAATAGACAATTGTGTGAATCGACGTAATAAAAATTTGAGGGCATTGTTACCATCCCAGGCCAAAACACGGCTCAGAAATTTTAAGAGTTTTCCCTCACTGGCAATTAAAAGCCTACGCAGTTTCTGTTTATAATAATATTTATTGAAATAAATCGAACACACTAAAACCAATAGACATGTAAAGATAATTCAGTAAGGTATGACACGATCAAACATCTCGAAGAATTTCAAGCCTTTAGTTAGTTCCTTTTGAACTATGTGGGCAACATATCGTTTCAACATACCCTTTGTTTCCTAGCGGGTCAAATAAATTCAATACACTAAAAAATACATATGTATGTAGTTTAAACTGTGCAAGACTCAAGGCTCTTTAGCTGTTTAAATGACAACTATGAGGCATCTTGCTTCAGTTTCATACCTTGGAGTTTCGCCGCAATCGTAACATTGCCTATAGTTTAATGTGCGCCATTTTATCTCTCAATGGCAACGATTTAAAGGCGATTATTTTCAAACTACAACATTTAAGAGAGAAAAGGTTAAGAACGCGATAGACCAGTTATTAGTGACAGTATAAAGTTTTATTCAGAAAAAATTGAGCAATTATTACCAAGAGCCGAGTTTGAGTTATCATTATTATCAACGTCATTATGAAACCCACACACCTGGCTGTGTATGAACAGGCAATATACCCAATCGGAGCAAGAAGCAACCACGTTACGCCCAAATTGACGCTATGCTAAGACGCACTCGAAAAACAGGACACCACGGCTGACTTGAAGGCCTGCATATTTGGCTGAGTTGTAGTTTATTTAGTGTATAGTAGTTTGTTGAGTACTCTAATGCGAGACTTCCAATGAGTCCAGATTGAAGCAGCGTCATAGGAGAAGTAGAGACGGCGTCTTCGCTTCGCCCACTTCGATCGAGATAATCTAATTCACTTAACATTAGCCCATCCAGACGCCATTCCTGCGCATTCAATTCGCCCATATGATTGGGTTAATGACATTAACTATAAACCAATTACGCCGGAGCAAGTTTGCGTTTGATGTCGTAGCGTCGTTGGTTTTTCCCTTAACGGCAAAAATTCAATCGGAAACAGTGAGTTAAACGCTCTGCAGAAACTGATGCTCGACGCCAGTCAAAGCTAAGCGGACTAGAATTTGTCAATCGAATATAGGCCAACTGAACACGTCTTTAGTAGTCTTGGAAAATCAAATTACAATCTGCAATTTTTCATTGGCACGGTACTCCGGCAATATTCGTTCGCATTTTATTAGCAGTGCAAACAGTAGACACAGTGAAGGCATCCACACTACGTACACCTGTCAGTTAAAACATCCTTGCGACCTGGTGGAACATCACGTAGAATTACTTCGGAGTTGTCAAGGTTGGGCGATATACAGACAGTCCAGGTTGGGCGATACAGACTGTCTAGGTTGGGCGATACAGACTGTCCAGGTTGGGCGATACACCCATGCGGGCGTGGGCGCTATATAGCATAATCAAGAAATGAGGTAATAAGGAGAGGTAAGATCAGGAGCAGTAACGACGAGGCGGCATTACGGACAGTCAATAATTACAAAATAACTATAAAATAGAAAAGCAAAAACTGGACGTTGGCGTGTGTGTATGACGGGGTGAAGGACGACTAGCAGGAGGTCTTAGGGAGCGCTACCTTACAAATTTAGTGATAGCAGAATTTTGCAAGAACATAGAAAATAGCTGGGTACTATTTGTTGACGTAGACTTCTAAAGTTTATCATAACACGACACACTATCCAGTCGAATCGCCCATGAGCTGCGTCGGTGCCCCCGAGCAAAATTGATATTTTCGATTCATTTTGGCGGTCGTAATGTTATCTGAGGTCACATGTGATTCGAGCTATGTTAGTTAAATCGATGACGCCCCCATGAAATTTTCAAAGTATTATCATTGTCATTTTCAAAATAACTCCAAGGGTTTGGTGATGGAGAAAACTGTACTAAGCAGAACTACGTAATTGGGCCGACTCCGACTCCTGGGAGTAACCAGTGTTTAGTTCCCGACTCCCGACGAAACCTTACATCTCTGACTCCGACTCTGCAACCCTGACAGAAAGAGACGCGGTGTTGCAGAACTGAAACGGGGAAGGTAGGTATCGGTGGGGCACCTCAATACACACACATACAAGCCGCGTCGCAGAGCAGGCAATCTGTGCGTGACTACGAATGATCGCCTCGGCTGATGCGGACAATAACAAGAGTTCGGTGGAGCTCGTTGACTCTGGTGCTGCATGTGTTGCTTTGGTGCGAGCGCGAAGTGGCGGTGCGGCAACGAGATGCTCGTGTCTCGGGAGGGTGTTGCTTCACTAAAGTGTTGCCATTTCGTGCGATTGTCACCCTAATTTTTGGAAAAAGTCCGGGGGAAAGGTTTGTCAGAGAGTTTTTTATGAGAAAGCCTGTGGGAAATTCGGTGAATTTTTTCTGGGTGTATTTCCCGGTGTGTGGGAATCTGTGGGAAAAAATGAGGATATTTCTGGGTATTAATTTCCGGGGGCGTGGTAGGACTGCTGTGAAGGTCACTGCTCATGGGGGCACAAAAGGCACAACGTTCCAGATTCTTGAAACAAAAGTTTCCACGACTTTGGCTTAAAAAGTTTGAACAGCACGCTAATATATACGCATTTGCTAATTGAAAATTGGTGAAAATTAAGAGAGCTGAACACTTCATCGCTAACTCACAATATAGAGTAACACCAGGAGTGGCTGTTGATTTTTTTAAGGAGTAACAATGCGCAATTCGAAACCGTGGCTGAAATAATGGATTTAGAACGAATATAAACAACGTTTCGCCTTTTAAGTTCTCGTGAGTTGAGTAGCAGCCTTGAGTGCATCATTGTGTTATAGAAAATGAGCAGAAGCCGTGGAGGGTTGAAAACAGCTAGTAATATTAACACAGAGCTTGTGCTTAGCAGATTGACTCTCACTGTGCATGTGGATACCGTACAGAAGTTATACAGGGCGGAGGGTAGCAGATGCAGCAACAGCAAACTATTGCACGGAACGCTGCAACACATAAGGACTGTACTCACCTATTACTACATTATACTGCAATAATCTCAGCCATGTACGTAATGCTGCAAAAGCTAAACACCGTATGTACCTTATGCTGCAGCAGCTAGGTGTCATAACCCTAATAAAAATATCGTAAGCTCTCAAACTTCCATTACTGCATCAGAAAAGACGTTTTAAGCAAATTCCCAAAAATGAGCAAATCTGTCAAGCAATTATAATTTGGAGGAAAACTCGAGTCACTGAAGTTTACGCT
>LQNS02278149.1:3897550-3918673 GCA_001587735.2 Parhyale hawaiensis
GGTGGTGAACTGTTTGAAAATCCTGTTGTGAAATTCAAAGTACACGTGCCACAGAACCTGTGTTTCCCTTGAAGAAACCTACGATCCCTTCGATTTTTTCGACGCGTAGGAGGTCATGTGCTGCAATTGACAAGCAGTCATGACATATGCAAGGTACATAATGCTGCAACAGCTAAGCATGGTACGTACCATAATGCTGCAACAGCTAACACGGTACCTATACTTGGTGCTGCTGTAACCTGCGGCTAGCAATGCTGCAGCCCACGCTGCGGTGCAGCGGATGCCGATACTGCAGCACCAACAAGGCAACAATTGCAGCACGGCCGCAGAAGCGACGAGTCCCACCTCCCAGTGAGTATGAGTGAGGCTGAGGACCTCTGTACGACACTCAAGTGAGGCGAATGGGTAGTGAGTGAGGTGCTGAATGGTGCCAGACAGCCTATTCACGTCTAACCCCTTCTGCTTCTCAGACTACTCGACTCAAAGCTGAAAAGCTTCTCGCTTAAAGGACATCTGAGAATGGTCGGTAGTTCTCTAACGTATAGTACTCAGCGGAATATATGACTCATTATTGTATGCTGAAATAGATATAGCCTATTTTTGTTCAATTATGATAAAAAGTACAATGCTGAGACAAAATACAACGCAAAAAACATGGTGAAACAACAAAATGAGAGCAATTTATTTTAAGCGAAGATTAGACTGGAGGAGACAGATTGCGGGAAAAACTAAAGATTTTAAAACAAACAACAAAATATCTCGTCCCAGTGTGCTTAACTCTGTCTGGACCAAGTAAGACATCGGTTTCTTGAGACGTAGTTTAGGTTGAAGCGCAAGTCACTGACAGGTATGATGATTATTCAAAAGATATGAACAACGTATCGTGCTAAGGCAAGTTATTGCCCTTTTTGTTGATTCAGGCATGACTTACAATATCCCAAGCTTCTGAATATTGAAATTGAGTCGAATCACTGTACTGGGCAGCATTCGGGCTTAGAAACGAGGCATGCTCTACAATGCTATATCGAGTTTGCTTTTGTTCCACATACACCAATACGACGTCAGTTCTTGAATGAAACTCAGAAACTAAAGATACCACTGACTATAGGAATCAACCTTCTAAAGTAAGCAGGTTCACCATTAAGTCAAATATTCCATTTCTTTTTTATTGAAGCAAAGTAATTTTGATGAATATGATAATGACAGTTAGCTTATCGACTAGAACGTCAGCCTTCAAAGTAAAAAATGATTAGTGGAAATTCACGTCGGTAGAGATAGTTGCTTCATAAAGCAAGGATTTCCTGGCAATTAAAAACTATTTGGTTGAAAGTAAAGCGAACACTGCAATATCCTCTTTTTTTTCGCAGAAAGGAATATTGGTTGAATGTGAAGTCACCTCATAAATAATTTACAAAGTATAACGAGCAAAACGTTAAGTCGTTTCGTAGGTGAATTAGTTAATCACTAGGTTGAAAGAACACATTTATTCGCCATTCAGGAAAGAAGCTTTTCCACAAAGCAAGAATAAATTTTCAGAAAACGAAGTCACTTTTTAGATCTTTACAACGAATAACGAACTTGAATGTGAAGCAACTGCAGTTACTTTAACGTTCGGGAAGAGTTCCTTCCAAGCAAGGAATAAATTGGTTGGAAACGAAGTCTTCTTCAAGATTTTATCAAAATCCTCCTCGGAGGCAAGACCGGCTGTCCTATAGGGCCCCATCTGGCACCGACACATTCCACTTGCCGCCAGCTGCAAACTTCATCTAAATCTGCTCTGCCTCCGGGAAAGCTGCTCGACTTCCTTGTATTTCTTCGGAACTTATCGCCAGTCTGTATTTGTTGGGAGAATTCTCGCAATCGTGACATGGTTACATCGCTGGGAGAGCAGCGGTGCTTTACTTGAGCTTGCACACGCGCTATAGCTAACAGAAAATCGTGAAACTTAAACTGTCTTAAAGTAGTAAGTTTCATTACATAAATATTATTAATTTCGTTAATTTAAATAATGGAGGATTAATATGAAATATTATAAATTTCATCTGAAGTAACTAAACTTTATTAAAATGGATCAAGTAAAAATTGAGTGATATTTAAAGAATACCGTATTTATCACTGTTTCATATAGAGAATAATTGGTAGCTGTTATACTTATATAGTTACATTCCATCGACTTTTAGTCATGCAAAATGCCTCTTAGGATAAAGTTATCTTTCATACACTTAATAAAGAGAATAATACATTAGCGTTCCACAACACCGTTACGGTACCTCAGGAACTTTTAAGGAGGTATACTTCTTATAAACATCATAGGGCAATCTCCATATACATAAATGCTGACAGCTAAACATAGGATTAACAGATAGATTGAAAAAAATCCAGAACAATCTCTTCATTCATCACATTTGATAGAATTTTCTGAAGAGTCAGTTCATGTAAATTAGAATAACATTTTAGCTAGAAATACGGAAATTGTGTTTACACAATAATATTTCATACCGATTGCTACCGTCATACGCTTCTAAAAAGTAAGAATACAATATCAGAACAGGACTATTACATAGAATGTGGAAAAAATGCTAGCCTCAAGGTTTCCAAACTTTTATAAACTCTCATGTCACGTGACGTCTCATTTATATCGTTCAGCGCTATTTACTCTTTCTTAAGGCTTAGGTGCATTTTGGGCAACACCATACAATACAGTACGTCAAGAAAATATGAAAAAAACTCAAGCACAAACCAGAATAATTTAAAATAATAAAATGAACTATGATTAATAGCTAGTTATTAGATAGGTCTACCCGCACGACAGTTTATCCTTCAGAAATCATTACTGAAAAATGCGTCCCGTAGATGACATGGAGAGAGGTTTGCTGAACGCTTAGAATCATATAGATACTGTTTGTCGAAATTTCAGACGTCGATGTATACTCTTTCTTTCCTACAAACACACAATACGCTGGTGAGGGCTTGTGTTTCTCCCAGCAATAACCATCTATTGTGTATACATTGGCTGCCAGTAACACTATACTGGGGACACGTTATTGCACACCACCATCTTTACGACACACCGGCATGCGCGCCAATTAGCGCCAACTGAGAGCGATTGACCGGTCGTATGGACCAACCCCGCGCGGCGTCACTCGTACCAACATGCGGGCCTCTAAAACATCTGTCAATTTACCGTATATCCATTGCAAGAAATAAAATTTGGTATCGGTATACAGTATATGGCCGGCCTCAAAGTGATAGTTTTGAGTTAGCTCAGTTTAGGTTAGGCTAGCATAGTTTAAGTAAGCTGGATGAGGTTAGTTAGACAAAATGTGCTTAAAATGTTGACCGCTATCCCAGTAACAAGGAGGTGAAGTTCCCATTGTTTTACTTTGGGGCCAACCAATGGCTGCACCATATTTGAGCTGCGTTATGAGCTAGTTGTAGTGGTAGGTGGTACGTGAATTTTAGAGGCAGAGAACAGAAAAGGGAATTGTTTAGCTGGACGAGGTATCAGCAGTCTGATACAGAATTCGATTTGAGAATACTTGGATAATCTCAGGGTGGGGTAAATAATCAACGGTTGTAGCACATCATTATTTAACTGTTTGTTTATAATTTCTCAGCTCCATAGATTATACAATGTAATGGTAATAACGAATTTGAAAGCTTATCTTTAGATGAGGAATGGAGCGTGCTGAGTTCTTAGCAGTGCGCGGTGCAGAAGCGCTAACTAGGCACCACTGACGTCACTGAGAACCAGCGCCGGCTGCACTATCGTCTCTCACGACGATTTTGCGTTCACGTAAGCTTTCCTGCGCGCGCCATCACTAAAATAAACACTACCTAGGCAAACCTAACCTAGCTCAACCTAACCTAACCTAAATTAACCTCCTTACCTAACCTTACTTAACCCAACCTCACCTAACCCAACCTAACCTTTCTAACCTTACCTAACGTTATCTAACGTTACCTGACCTTACCTAACCTAACCTAACACAACTTAATCAGCGTTATAGCGAGCAGCGCGGCGCACCAACTTGAACGCCGCTCACGCGCACACGATCTGCGTACACAAACACGCACACATCTCCGTCGTGAGAGACGATAGCGCACCCCGGCTCCGCCAGTTCTGCTAATTCTTGTCTGGCTGAATTGTTGGTACTCTTATACTCTGGCACTCGTTACAGCTTGTTCAGAAAGTCTTAGGCATTTGTCTTACTGTATAGGACGCCACCGTAGACACTGGATAAAAGACTTCTTTTTCGGAAAGGCGAAAGCGCGAAGACAGTCATAGAAGGTTTGATTCTATTCTGCGGAAGACTCGGTGCAGCGGTCAGCAGAGCAATAGTAACAATGATATTTCCAGACTAAGTTGCAGATTCGTAGCGCTATCATACTAAACAACCTACATTCTATACAAAACTCAATTGCAGCAATATTTAGATTTTCACACGGGGTTAGCTATAACTAATACTCTTACTGGAAGAGTAGGTAACAAGACGCAACAACCCAGTGACGCACCTAGACCAGAAAGGTGTCAATGTAAGAAGAAAATCTTAGGAGCGTCAGGAGAATGAAGGGCGAGCTAGGGAGTCGCATCTGAAGGTGGGGGCAGAAAAACTCGTCCTGTGAGAAGACAACAAAAACCGCACCATAAAATGTGGTGCAGCGGCTGGCACTGGTAGGCGCACTGTTATCCAGTTACTACAATTGCAGCAGGTTACGGCATGGTAGTGAAACACCATGGTTATTTATCTATTTTCAGAAAAGTTAACTCACTCTATAACCATTCAGATCCGAATACCTGACATGCCTAAAAATCGGCGTTAGGCTGATTAAGTTCTAAATACCGAAGTGCATACACGCGGAGTAATCTCTTGATTATATAGCGAAATACTTCAACCAAACGCATTTGGCTGTGGGGACCAAGCAGCTTTTCTTAGTAATCAAATTGTAATCAATTTGTTGGTGGTTGATTACTTGGTATATACTACATAGATGAACACAATATAGCTATAACAGGCTGTGTTACTGTGCTACGGTTTGTTCCATTGTATTCCTACTAGAAAAAAGCTTTCTAGCGAAATTGCAAAGCCTGGTATTAATTAGATTACGAAGGGGCTTCTTCGTATACAAAAGTTGCTTTCAACGAACACCACAACTCGAAACGCGCATGGATGCACTGGCTCGTGCCGCACATTAATCTCCTCTAATAGTAAAGTCAACTTCACTACACAGTACACACCCCAAGGGAAACCTACGAGCACTGGTTTGTGCTGCAGATACAAGCTCACTGGCCTCAGAAGTGTGCACAGCTGCAATCGAACACATACTGTCAGAGCTACGGCGTCGCAGAGATGGAAGGCAGTCATGTAACAACGGCGAAGCCCGACCATCTCCTCTTAATTCTGGTAACGGTCAGTACTCCCGCAACAGTGTCTGAACACCAAATGCAAACGTGCATTAAAAGTCCAGTCGAGATAATTTTGCACTCAGGCTCTTCACTTTAGTGCTTATCCCATATGATTAAATATCTTTAACCTAAAAACGAGCACAGTACATAGAGCCGCTACAGTGCATCGTCACCTAGTGACACACGTTCATCATCGAATCTCCTGAATGTGTCGATCATTAGAGACGCTTTTTTATATATGTACTGATGAACAAAAGGCAGCGAGCAAATAATGTAACGGAAGTGGGTCACATACGCGGCACAATAAAGTACCTACTTCAATTTTACAGACAATAACAAAAGTTTTCCGTGAACTTTCGTGCAGAGGCTAAATCCTTTTAGTGCAGTTATTACAGCATGGGATTCTGGTCCACAATTAACAATCCAGTGCTGAGACAAAGCTATAGGTAGTTATCGTGAAGAACTTAACAGCCTGTGATTATAAGAGCCATATAGGCTAGATGTAGCGGCGAGATTTCCAGCTGCCATGACAAATGTTACAGCTGTAATGACAAGATCTCCGGAGGCGATGATAAGATCTGTGAAGATGAACAGCGAGAACTACAAGAAAAAAGTGCTACAACCGCATACGTAACAATAAGACCTGCAGATGTAGCAATAAAATTGGTATATGTAACAGCACGCCGAACCGATGCAAGTGACTATATATCGTAAGACGCAACACGATCTTCACCTGTACCGGCAAGATCCGCAGATGTAATGGCATAATGGTAATGCACAGATGCAAACGACCGGATCTGCAGATTTACAAGCGCGGATCAACAGATGTAGCGAGAAGATTTACACATCATACGGATTATATAAACCAGCGAGTCACTCTAAAGAGTAACAATGGAGATGGAAACACTCCCGCCCCGCCAGGCACACAAACAAGGGGAGGGAGGACTGAGAGAAGCGCAGTGGCCTTGACGTGCCGAAGACCAACAGCAAAAAATAACCGGAGGGGACCCGCTGCAACGNATTATATAAACCAGCGTGTCACTCTAAAGAGTAACAATGGAGATGGAAACACTCCCGCCCCGCCAGGCACACAAACAAGGGGAGGGAGGACTGAGAGAAGCGCAGTGGCCTTGACGTGCCGAAGACCAACAGCAAAAAATAACCGGTGGGGACCCGCTGCAACGTCCACAGGCCGCCTGAAGGGTGCACCTGCCCGGGTATCTAGCGGGAGCAGCACGGTCAAGTAATGATACATTGTGTAGAACTTTCGATGCACAAGTCCACACGTACAGCGATGAATTGCCAGGCGCGAATATATAGGAAATGAGGCTGAAGGGAAACTTGAATACAGTAGAGGTAATTGGTAATGTGTAGAACTTATGGCGCGTGCGCAAGTCTATACGTGATGAGATAAATAAACAGGAGAAAGAAGAATACTTGAATTGCTGGTAATCGGTAAGATACCCATTACTGGTATGCATGCATGTTTAAAAGTAATGCAAAACATATAGAAGTGACTTTAAAAAATTCATAACGATAATGAAAATGTCCTATTGTGTTACGCTTCTGCAAGAAGTCTATAAGTAATGCGGTAAGAAATAGGAGTGAATAAAAATGAAATAAAAGCAACATAATAAACAAGTAGGCTACCTAATCAGTTTTGTTCAAAACGTTTGGGGTGTAAATCTAAGAATAAAACAAAAGAATACGAAGAAAAATTTGAGCACTTATTACAACAATAAGCACTGAGTAATAATACTTCATGGAGGTGCGCAAAGCTCAATGGAAATGTAACGTAGCTATCATGCAGCTAGCCGAGAGAGAAATTCAAAGGAAAAAGAATCATCAGCCTTAAGTAGTAGTTCTTGAGCGCAATCTAGACCGAAAAACAATGGAAGATAAATAGGAGTGAGAATGTTCGCAAGCATAGCTATCATGTGGGTACGTTACATATATGTAGGTATTTTATACATCAAAATACAGTATTGCCACAAACAAAGGAAGACAAACCCAAAAACTTTCAAGTGCATCTCAAATCTTCCTCAAGACCGCTATGACGTCATTACCGTCCCTTGTCCCCTTGAGAAAGCAACTTTATTCCTATATACAAGAGCAATATCAAATTTCAGTAAAGTTTGAAGCGGCGGGAGATAACTCTGCAATACTGGACTCATGGCTTCGAACACACTGTCACAAATTTTCTACAGAAAATACTGAAGAAATATTCATCTGTGCTCATTTGTCTCGGTTACCTCGCTCAAACAAGGAGGGCACCACTGAGATTTTTCTTCTTTTAACATCGCTTTCCATCGGAAGTTTTGGTAAAACTAATGGTGTACCTAAAGAAAGGAAAGGGTCACCGGTGATCCCGAGATAAGGTGGCGATCCCTTCTACTTTGGGTAGCCAAAGAAAAATTGCCTTGCACGGGACAGCTTCTGCTGTTTGTTAACAGGGCCAGAAACTGTTACCGGGGTGACAGAAATGGACATCTGTACTCGCGGTGTAGCAAGAAAAATTCGCTGTAATAGTAATTCACAGTTTGTTGGTGGCTTGGTTATTTGGTTGGTGTGTCCTCCGTCACCATCTATCGGAATAGAGGAAAATTACGCTGCTGATCGCCAGAGAAGAGATAGGAGGAAATTCGAGCCTGAACTTAAGAAAAACAACTTTTTCTAAATATGCTGAAGAATCTACAGTTTCTAAGGCCCACTACACTCAAAAAAGTAGCTCTATTCTTCAACGCTTTCTCTCGGGCTTGTGAGATGAAATGCTTCTTTCTACGCATCGTCTGTGTTGCTCCCGATGCTTCTTCATAAGTACACGTTTCAGCAGCACCAAATGCATCACTTTACTTGACCTGAATTTACTTTTTTCATCTAGTCTCCTTAGCTTTCTTTCTTCGTTGATAAAATCTTTCACTAAAGAAGACGCTGCAACGCCCAAATTGATATTCATATTTTCACTATAGTTCACTGAGCTTGGTATGGCTAGGCTGCCATGATACAGTTTCCAATAAATTTTTGTCGCTCGCCGAAGTTTGTTTTACCTTACCTTATAATTTGGTAACGATACTAGATGCCGTCTTTACCACGGATGGGTACTCTAGTTATTAATATTGAAACCGTTAGGGCTACGTGCTTGTCATATTCCTCTCTATGGTACCCACATGCAGTGTATTATTTCTCTCTTTGGACTTAGGCTATAACTTGTTATCTTCACCCAAATAAAACTTCCAAGCAGTCTGCTCGCCTCCCCCTCACCCCAATCACCAGGAGGCAGCCGCTTCTCCACCACTTCTGGGAGTGCTGGATGACGTCAGACGCCTCATAGCGCGCTGTCAGGAGTGTGCGAGCTCATGCCATTTTTTCGGGGTAATTTGAAGGCCTCACTCGAGCTTTAATGAAAATACGTTGAGACTTGCTTTGTTTTCTTGCAGCAACGACGCCTTCGATCTGGGGCTGACTGCTGCCGGCGCCTGAGCTGAGGCAAATCTTCTTTTTGCTGACCTTCTAATGGAGCAGCTTTAATGGAATAATTTGTATTCTAGATTGGGCTTGCTTATTTGGTTCAACGGCATTAGTTGATGGGAGGGGGGGGGTGTATTTCCAAGAGGTCACATTATACAATCTACGTTCAACTTAGGAGTGGACGTTCAGCTCGCACGTCGTTCATGCTCCCGTATCTACGACGCCGATTTCCACTGTGTATCGGGCCGCCGTGCGAACTGAACGATCGCTCACAAGTCGAGCGTGCGATAATACGATGTGGGCCCGGCATAAGGCACGAAGCCACCACCAGCGGCAAGGTAAGTTTCGCTAGACACACGATTTACGAGAAATAACAGAGCCAATGAAGGGCGCATGTGATTGGGGGGTGAAATTAGGACTTCCGATCTTTACTTGTTCGGAACTTGAGGCAGGAGCGTTGGCTTCGACACTTTAGATTGTGTTGCAAGCGCTAGAAGCAAACCGATTACAATAAGTCGTCTAAAAACTCCATTTTAAGGGGCAAGATTGAGTATTTAGAAGTCTCAAGGCTAACCGATTTAAGATTGGTGCTCAATATACTCGATTTAACGGCCTGAAACTGGCGCACCGGTCTCAAGTCCGGACCAGTCTAGCTTCGAAGTTTCAATTTTACCGACCAACCGAATGCATTTACAACATCCAGCATCGGGTCCATTCTTCCTAGGAACTGACGAGCCCGCGCAGTGCAAAACATGAAGAAGTGGGACTTACGGCGCTCGGGCTTAGTCTCAGTGTTGCAGCTTGTAGGCCTAAGCGTAATAAAAAAATGCACCTATGTTGGCTTGGTAAAATATATATCAACTGACACAGAGATCTGAGGCTGCGCAATCGAGTTAGAAATTGGGGCCCTTTTCAAAGCGGCGCAGGGCAGTAATTAGCCGCGCAGGCCGTAAACGTCGATGGGGTGCCGTAAAGAGTTGATGAGGCGCCGTAAAGAGTTGATGAGGCGCTGTAAAGAGTTGATGAGGCGCCGTTAAGAGTTGATGAGGCGCCGTTAAGAGTTGATGAGGCGCTGTAAAGAGTTGATGAGGCGCCGTAAAGAGTTGATGAGGCGCTGTAAAGAGTTGATGAGGCGCCGTTAAGAGTTGATGAGGCGCTGTAAAGAGTTGATGAGGCGCCGTTAAGAGTTGATGAGGCGCCGTTAAGAGTTGATGAGGCGCCGTAAAGAGTTGATGAGGCGCCGTAAAGAGTTGATGAGGCGCCGTTAAGAGTTGATGAGGCGCCGTAAAGAGTTGATGAGGCGCCGTTAAGAGTTGATGAGGCGCCGTTAAGAGTTGATGAGGCGCCGTTAAGAGTTGATGAGGCGCCGTAAAGAGTCGATGAGGCGCCGTAAAGAGTCGATGAGGCGCCGTAAAGAGTCGATGAGGCGCCGTTAAGAGTCGATGAGGCACCGTAAAAAGTCGATGAGGCGCCGTAAAGGGCGAGACCAAGTAGACACGATTACGGTATGTAGCACCGAAGCTGCGGCTGGTGGCAACAAGTAGTTTTGGCGCCTTGTTACGCGGGAGCTGAATAGCTCAAAATGCGGACGAGGCGAGTGTCAATTTTTTTTTTTTAAAGCGGCTGACGTGCCTCCGTCCGGCACCGGTACGGCTCTAAAACTGCGCCGATTTTCAACTGGCAGTCCCAACTGCGTTGTACACGTAAGCGTTCGCATGCTGGTTTAACATCTGCTAGCGATGACTCCAGCTGTTCCACACATAATACTGTATAATGAGTAATAAACAAGAATAAAATTCATAACTTGTTTATATAGGAGCACCATGCCTTACAGCAATTAGTTTACAAGTACGCTTGTCAGTGCAAATCAAACTTAAGTAGGATAGGTATTAAATATAATTAATCCTTTCTGGGAGGGTAAGTAACCAATATTGCAATTTCCCTAAGGCGGTAAAGCGTTAAGCATATATACAGTTAATACCCTATTTAATCCTATTACGTCTTGTATGAGAATCTACTTTTCGCCAGATTTGAAGCATTATTACCTAAACTGAGAGTACACCAGCATAGCTATATAGGAACTGCAGCGATGAAGAATGTCCCACTAGACTTCTGAGAGCAGCGTGCTTTTTTTGTCAAGCAGCGAATACGCGAGAATATCAAATAACGCTGCTTCACTGCGCCAGGGAAAGTCTTCGCGGTAGCGTGTGGCTTCCCATGGAAATCATGCAATGCTACAGATGACATGTACGTAAGGAAATATCACGTGACACTGTCTCTGCGGGAAATTTTGCGCCGCTCATCCGATACCGTTCCTTATAGATATTGGATATATACGAGTACCTATAATTTTCCGATAGCGATATAGGCTATACCTTCAAACCAGTGTCACTTATAGTCTTTTGAACATAAAACTGGTGTGAAATTAATGGGGAACAGAATAACAAGTAGGTTGAACTTCCCCATTGTCTAGATAAAAAGTAATAATTCGTACCAGTGTTAAACATATAGGTAGGTCCTTACAGGAGAAAATTAGCTTACAGGTATGAAATTCAAATTAACCTTGAGAATATGAAGCAGAACTGTCTTCCTGGATGGGTGAATATCTTCACTCCAGGGTCAAGCATGGGTCACATAGTAAATAATAGCAAGAGATATGCACGCGTTAAACTAATCAAATGATTATTTATCAAATGATAATTCACTTGATGAAAAGCGTCTTATTATGAGACATAAATATATGATTTAGAATTTACATGTTTGTGCTGTAGGTCGTGCTGTAAGGTACTGTCATACCTATTGGATAATATTGTACGCACTAGTATTTAGTTAATCAGGTGGAATAGTGTTAAGCCATGCAGATGTCTAATCGGGAAGAAATGGCCGCATTTACCCTATTTTTATGTATTAAGCTTTAATATCAGCAGAATTACCCGGCTACTGGCATTTTTATTTATATGGAGTTACCCTCAATGGCAACCATGCGTTATATTCCAAAACTGCGCGCTCGTATTTCAGTTATAAGCCTATTATTATCATGCGTTGAATTTGGCCTGGTTCTCTAATTCTATTCTGTGGTAGTTTCAATAGATGAACGGACGATCCCAGGGACTGTCCTGAGTGCCTTCTCCGAAGTAGGGGTCACAGCTGGCTGCAATACCTGCTGAGAAGGTTAGTTTTATAAAGTTACGTAGGTTCTCTACCTATTTTCTCCCTTTCTCTGTGAGGTGGACTGTTGATCGAGATAGCTGATCTCGTACGCGTGGCACCTCAAGTCTCTCTCGTGTGGTAGGCCATGAAAGGGGCCGTCCACTCGAGTGTCTTTCTATATTCTTTGCGCCTTTTTCCTGCCAGTAGTAGTGCACTGAGCCAACTTATACTATATGGCAGAGGAGAGCCGATGTCGAGATAGGATATTCCTAATTGCACCTCCTAGCCGACTATATATATAGCATCACTGCGCGGATCGCCCTTTGGCGGAAATAATAATTCACTTGATGAAAGTCGTCATAAAACGAGATATAAATACATACTGTAAATTCAAATTTGTATGTTTGTACTGCAGGTCATGCTGTATAGTACCGCCATACCTATTGGATCATATTGTATGTAATAGTACATAGTCAATCAGGAGAAATAGTGTTAGGGCTAAGCCATGCAGATCTCTCCTCGGGAAGCAATAACTGCATTTTCCATTTACCTTACTTTAATTGAACAAGCTATAATATAAGGCTAGCAGAAACATAATTATATTTTATTTTGCTTCTCGTGTGAAAGATATCGTTAGGTAGCACTATTGTGGAGCCAGTTCAGCTAACTCGTATTGTAGTATGTGATGGCACTGAGCCATGTAGATTAGGTTGAAAATTCATAGCTGTAATATTGCTAAGAAATGAATCTACACGAAATTTTTATTGTAAACTGTAATATAATAATTCAAGAACACCTCCCACCTGTGGAGAAATAAATTTTAATTAAATAAATAAATAGATAAATAATATAAAGTAAGTGAATATCAAGTGACACTGCCTCGATCTCCAGAGATAAGCATACCTAATATTACATATTCTGCTCACCCTATGCTGCTTACGACCCGCAGCACGGTAAGAGCTGTGCAGCGGTGCAGGCATGAGAAAGTTATGCGAGGGCATGGTTGGAAGTCCGCCCACGGTTCCGTTATCATCCCGGCAGTATAATAAACGGTACAAATGAAACAGCGGGAGTACCGTATCTCACATGGTAGTAGGGGCCTATGCAAGGGATGGCTTGAAAGCAGCTAAGGGTCATTTTTGCTCATGTTGAACAACGAACGAAATAAAACGGAAGTTCTGACACTACAGACGCATCAAAGGACACAATAAAAATTGAGGAGAGTTTCTACGAAAGACATCGAGATAATAGGGAGGAGAGCTTCGTAGTTGCTGTTCAATTCAATCACAATAAAGAGATTTAAGACAGAGCTAAAAGGCAAAGAAGTCATCGCAAAACAATAAAGCAAATTCCAGGGGCACGGTAAGCCATACAAGCTGCGCCTTCAGGAGCTTGGATTTATCTCTCCTAGAGCACAAAGACGACTTAGGAAGCCACTTAGAAATATTCAAGTTCTTGAATGCCTCCAACGACGCACCTATAAAACAGGACTCTTGCATAGAGACGTGGGCGATCGCTTCCGAAACAATGGATAAACACTCAAACATCAACATCAAAGATCTACCCAAAATAAAAACTTATTCGACCCAGTACAGTAGGCTTACAGTACAGTGAACATTTCCCTCAGGGGTATATTCTGGCGGGCCCTGCCACAATATATTTGGGCCCCACAAACCCAAGGGTCCCGAATGCCTTCTCAGCAGTTGATGTTGCAGCTTGCAGCAGTTCCTCCTAACGAGGTTATTTTTGTAAAGTTAGGTAGGTTCTNGGCCCTGCCACAATATATTTGGGCCCCACAAACCCAAGGGTCCCGAATGCCTTCTCAGCAGTTGATGTTGCAGCTTGCAGCAGTTCCTCCTAACGAGGTTATTTTTGTAAAGTTAGGTAGGTTCTTAATGTCCCATTCTGTTTCGGGAGGTGGGCCGCTGATCGAGGTGACCGATCTATTCCCACTAGACTTCGAACTTCTTGTTTTCTGTTTCCTTCCCCTGAGCGGTGTAGCTGAACGAAAGCGTTCAGCCGTGCCCGGGGGTTGGAGATGCACAACTTGCGCCTTTTTTCAGTCAGTAGCGCACTGACCGCTTAGAATCTGAGACCTACCGGGAGAAAAGCTGAGACAAAATCATTGATAGTTTGAAACGAGACGTACTTCGCGTCCCAACGGTGCACGAGCCTGTGTTAAACCACAGGAATAGTTCGGCGCATTACAGACATTGAGTCCCTGATGCGCTAGTAAAATTTTGTAGTACTACTATTAATACTACCTGTGAACATTTGTAGTAGACACAGTCACGTTAAAATATCGTCAGAGTAAACGCAGGGAGCAGCGTTTTCCGCAGCTTCGAAGATCTGCATCACCTCCGAGCGCTTACTATGGTTTTCACTGGCCGTGTTACACAGTTTTTCGTAAATAATTGTTAAACGAATAGAAGGATCACTATATGGTATTTCAACACAAAGCCTATTACGCCCCTACCTAATTTACGGCCCACATAGCATCTTGCTAAATGTGCTTACAGAGTTTACTCGTATACATATATTAAGCAGAAGCCAGTAAGTCGCTTCAACACATTCGAACTACGCCCAACTTGAGGCGTGTTGCAATCAGGCCTTCGGTGTCACCTGTGCTACACCGGCCTCCAATGCGACACAGGTTGGGTGACACCGACAACCTTCCTAAATTTTAGGGTCATGTTATGGGGAACACTGCCTAGGCTATGTTTATGAACATTAAGTATGATTCTCAAAAATTAGTGTTGAAAAATATATGATCGCCATATATTGCTTGAGTTCTAGCATGTGAAGCACTTTTGTGTATTTTTTCAACGTTTTACCCTGAAATACGGTCATAATAAGGGTCCGCCAGAAATGTGTAGGTACCTACGAGTTTTCTGCAAATTCCCTAACACTTCTTGGGGGCGCTGAGATCGCACGTCGCATTCACCGCTACACGGGTGACACCGGGTAACACTGTGAGGGAAACACCGGCATCTGATTGCAATACGCCTCAGGCAGAAAATGAGTAATTTATAAAAAACGGTTTGCCCGTTTTCTTTGAACAATTGGGCGTAGTTGGAAAGTGTTGAAGCGACTTCCTGGCTTGAGCTTAATATAGGCTTAATATGCACGAGTAAACTCCTCTGTAAACACATATAGCAATATGCTATGTGGGCCGTAAATTAGGTAGGGTGTAATAGGCTCTGTGTTGAAATGCCATAGTGATCCAACAATTTGTTCTTAAGAATTATTCGCGAAAACCAGTGTAACACGGCCAGTGAAAACCATAGTAGCTTCTTCAAAGGCAGAGTAATTTCCATTAGCGTTCATATCTCACCTAACGAACGCCCCAGAACCTCTACAGATCCGCTATAACTAATAATTGCTGTAGTTTTTTCTAGCATATCTGTTGTATTTACATAACAGCAATAGTTCATAACGGGCAGGAGCCTGAGTCTCGGTTCTTCGTTGGAAATCGCCATGTTGATCCATCAATTGCCAACTTTTTAACTTATTAATCTAATATCGGTTATAATAACATGTAGGAGAAAGCAGTGGCCCAGAACTGCATAGAAACATCTGTAGGTAGCTAATGTACTGTACAAGAAGCAGCATTCTGGAGCTATAGCAACACGAACACAGCTGTGGGGAGCAACGCCCCCTATACGCAGCAGTACCCCTGAGAACCTCGCAGGAGGCGACAACAAAAACACCACAGCTCATTACGGCATTAACTTGAGGGCCTGAGAAAGCCTGGCGGTCCTCACAGTGCCCGCGTTACCATGCACAGCTCGTTACATTTGATGAATGCTATACGTGGCTGCTATAAAAACTGCTATGGTTCGAGAGGCTGTGGCATCTGCTGCTCTACACTTGTAAGCTGCACGCAGAGAATCCTATAGGTCGATGATGTAAGAAAATGCAACTAGTAGCCTACGCTTCACGTACGGAAACTAACAGGAAGAAATTTAAAAAATACGCCGTTGACAATACTTACCTCGATAGATAATAGACAGCTTATCATAACTCATAAAGAGAAAAATGGGCTGAATTTGGTCCTGCCAGTGGAGTCAATGCCTACTACGCACTTTATTAAGAAATGGTTTATTAATTCATTGTGCAAAATAGAAAATTATTTAAGTGTACAGTGTACTGAAACGCGTACGTGAAGTTCTCCATGGGTACGAGAGTTGGTTTGAAGTTGGCGTGTAACTAGGGAACTGAGCAAGTAGGTATATTGTTTAGCATGCTCAGACTTTTGGAATGAAATTAATTTGAAAACAGTACAGTCATAGTTTTATAATCGCAATTATATTTCAAATTAAATGTAGCGCCTACAATGCTGCACATAGAAAAAAAGTTTATTCTCACCCAGTCCCTCAATGCGCCTCTATTCTCAGACAGAGTTTAATTTAGAACTAGGTAGAAGGTAAAAATAAATATTAATCATAATATTCGTAATTACGTTTCCGGTTTTCTATTCATTAGAATGTTCTCTAGCGTCAGTTTAGAAATTACTCAAATTAGTTTAAGTTAAAGCACAAAAATCCTTAACTTCCTTTGTAAATGTATGGCGAACATATTTATTAAAGCGCAGGTACCTATATACCTATAGGCCCTACATCTAAAACTGAGCATGCGTCTTGCCGCCTAATCGATAGTCCCGCACCTTATTATTATTTTTTTCTCGAGCGGAACGATCTTCTCATGCAGCCCACCACATCACAGTGGAAAAGTTCATGCCCGTACATTTTGTTGTTCACGTGCAAATAACCGTGATTTGAAACGCCGAAGAGATCATGCACTCACGTAAATTTAGCAGACTCGCAGTGCAAGTACTGTATTCGCTAAATAGAGTGCACCCCTCCATAGATTAATGCGCCCTGATTGTAGACAATAAACTTCAAATGGGAGGCTGTAAAAAATTCTACGGAAATTCGAAACATGATTTCACTACCGTATTGTTAAGTAGCTACTGTTCTTCCAACTTCCAAATGCTCGTAGATTTAAACGCATATTCACAACATTATAGGAGCGGGATTCCAGTAACGCAAATTCAGCCAAGTTCCATATATCTATCGCAATTTTTTTTCGAATAGTATTGTGAAAAACTAGCGCCTGGCAGAGCTGCAGCCGACCAACAGTACGTTTTAATACGTGACTTATTTAAATAGGTACCGTACGCAAGATAAGAAAATACAGCCAAAACGTGCACCAGCTTTTAAGGAATAAAATCAGATAAGTTTATTAACGGAAATCGATCGACAAGGACTTTACCAACGAAAAACCCTGGCACGTTCAAAGTGGATACAGATCAATGCAATTTTAACATCATGGGTCGTGTTACGAAAATATGTTAAGGAATAAACTAACACAAACAATACTATCTTAAATATGTTTTTAGTCTATGCTAAGTGCTCTCAATTACATGAATATTTTAATCTGACGTATAATAAAGTTATTATAGCTATTACAGGCGACCATTAGTCCAATGTGCAAAACTGCATTCTCGGACAATGGTATTACTCATTCACCTCATGTAAAATGTTCTTTTTTAGAGAACGGGACAGCTAGACTTGTAGGTATCTAGTACTATCTCCGTAAAAATTTAGCCTTTCGGCTAAAGCTATAATTTTTAAGAATCTATTTGTGTGTTCACCAATCTTTCTTGCGAGTACAAATTTAGCCTTTGAATGATGCTATATTTTTTTCAAATCTTTTTACGACATCATCAAGTCTCGTATGTATAAATTTGGCCTTCGAATAATGTTTAATTTTATTCCGTGAGATTACTCGTCCTAAGATATTCAAAAATTTTGCCACTGGATGTCTCTATTATTCTTTCAATTAACCCATACTCTTTCTGCAAAAATCTCACACTTTCGTAAGAGCCTCACACTTCTGTACAAGTCTGGTGCTCAAAACTCCAACAACAATAATATTATGGTGTATGCGACAATCCTTCTTCTGTTGAGAACAAAATTCGCCCTGCTGTACTTTCTTCCGCGACCATGAGTACCCGAGGCAAAAATCTGTATGCGGTGCGTATCATGAGGCAACTTGGCAGCAATTGGGGCGAGCAGAGCTGCACAAGGACAGTTTGTCTTCTGACATACAAACTAAAAACATGTTCAGGCCTGTGGTCAGTCCTTGTGGTGTAATTGCATTTATAGATCGTTCTATTCTCGTTCCTATTCTCACAGCGTGCGTACCTTCGCGGAACTGAATTTTGGTCGACTGCAGCCATACACTCCAATTGACCCTATAGAGGGATAACGATCCGCGGTCCCCCTACCCTCCCACTTCCGAGTAAGGTAAGCGCCCCTGCGGTAGTTGTGCATACCAGCAACAGCCAACTCAGTGCACCGAGCACCACAAAGATCGCTCACCTGGCTTGGTACTCGATTCTGTCACTTCCAGTGCCATCAGTTCAGCATACAAGGCTGCTGCTACCGTGGGTATAAAGCTTGAGGTTGTTAGGATGAACCAGATATAGAAATTATTAGCCAATTAGTGGACCCGGGCGTGCAAAATTCACGCAACAATCGATATTTTTGCCGAATATAGGCCTGTATGGAACATTCACTTCTTTTACTTGCGACTTCATTTTCTTCATTGCTTCCTTGTCTGGCTCTCATCCTTAGGTCCTCTCTTCTCTGACTTGCCGTTTCCACATTTTCTCATTCACGTTATCAGCAGCTCTTATTACGAGCTGTAACCTATCAGCTTCAAGTTTTTCTTGACACTGTGTCGCATATAGACTCATCTCTCTCCATTTGTAGTACATCTTTGTTCTTGAGACTGTAATAGTCTCGTTCTTCTTTAACCTTCCCTATACTCTTTTTTTTGTAATTAAACGTACGTCTTCCACAGTTAGAGGCACTGGTAAAGTCTAGAGAAAAATACTGCAATGAACTTGAATACAACTCCGGTTAGCTTATAAGCAATGTGAGCGGACCGTAGCCATGATACTGTCTTTCAGATTCAAATATCTGCTCCATTGAAGTGTTGAAATTTTGTCCTATGAAGTGAAATCAAGGAGGTTTAACAATTAGCCTAGCTTAAAACTCCCTCGAGCGAAATCTGCTCTGTCAAAGAAAGACAGTAAGCTGGAAGAAATAATTGTCTTCTGCCCGTGAAAAATCATCAATTAGTGAGTGCTCCGTTGATCATCTGCCGAATTTATACGCCGTAACCCGAGAAAAAATTTATAAAATCGAACTCCAGAAGCTGCACACAGATTGTTCCAATTTCAAAAGTGTTTCAAGCAAGAAGTGCATTCAGATAAAGGAATAAGGATCCCACTTTCATCATCTTCTGCAACCTGGTCAGTGGTCATCGATCTTTATGAAAATGTAACTTCATTACAAAATCTGTAGCCTTTAACCTGGTCTATTCAAGCGCTGAACCAACCCGTGAAGTTTTGATAGCCACCCCAAGCAGTGAAAACTTCACGGGTTGGCTCAACTCTTGAATTCCTTCCCATCTTATTCCCATAGAGCGTTATAATGAAGTATAAATATATTCATGAATAAATAAAAAAAAACAGGACATGAATTATTATATAGTAACAATGTACCAAATAACTCAACTAGCAGCACTTTGATTTCGGGACTAAAGTCGGTACACACATTAAATCTTTGCTCCTGGAGAGCCTTGCCTTTGATACTTTTGATGATACTTCGGACGAGGTCCAGGTGCCGCTATGCACGCCACCTATCTTGTGCAGAGGTGATGCTGCAGTCCGTGACCAGCGGGGTGGCTAACAGCGAGTTATCCCCACAGTTCACGTAGCCGCTTACAACAGGTTTATCTGGCACTTTCTGAAAGCAAGCGTCCAGTAAGTTTTTAAATTTCGCAGTTTCTGTACCGGTGGCATTTCGATTATGACGAGGCATTTTGTTGAATAATCTCGCCCCTCGGACCACGAAACCATTAGAATACTTTGTGGCTATACGGTTTGGCCTGGATTCGCGCATTGACATTGACAGTAGCTAATTCCTTGTATAATTTTCTAAATATATGTGATCGTAAAGCGCTAGAATCTCCTTTGAATTAGATACAGTTGGAGTTGAGCCAGTCTTTTGTGATAGTTTAAATCATTCATGCCTCGGATTTTGGTAGTGAACGATCTCTGGATAGCCTCGAGGCGCTGTAAGTCTTTCCGTTTGCTTGGCATCCAAAGAGTTGAACAGTATCCAATCCTTGCAGTATCAGTTGTTTCCATAAGGTGAGCATTGTGTCTGCCTCTCGTGAAGAGAAAGTTCGAAGCACCCATCCGCTCCACTTCTTGCCTACGGTAACAACTCGAGCCACATGATCTTCAAAAGTGGCATTATCTTGTATTTTCACCCCAAGATCCCTTAAAATTTGCTTTTTTCTCGATTTCGCTCCCATCTCTCATATAGGACGTAGATTCCGTGAGGAAGAAGTTTTTTCCGTATGGTAAAAGTTCAAATTTTGATTCGTTAGAGCAGTAGGTACAGTGTGTCGGAATATTTTATTGCTTCTCTGTAAACAACACAAACATGCTAGTAGGCTAGTATACTATAATTCAATTTATATTTAAAGCGACCTACAAAATTCCAAAACGAGCACTTGCTGGAGGCCACTTATTATAATGGCCAACACTTTTATCAAACTTTTTATAAACAAATAGTTGCACTAAGCACTGCGCACAGAGACCGAAAGACCCGCCTTAAATTTAGAGTTTCAGTATGTATACTGAGCTCAGTATGCAATTTTCTGTAATCCTTACAACCAAACGTGTTTATTAAATCATCTAAATACATTAACTAGATATCTCTCTTTGTGGTATAGCAGCGCCATCTAAGCCTGATTTGGTATGAGCGGTCAGCCCAGGAAGCGCATCTCTTGCTACCGAGCAATAAGGTGTAGTCTATTTGAATCGACCAATTTCAATGAAACGCGCTCATCATCAGTACTATATAATAATTCACGTCGTGTTTTTATTTATTTAGTTATTTATATATTTATATCTTTCCTGTCACGCTCTATGGGAATAAGATAGGAGAAAATTCAGATTTCAAAATGTAAAAAAAGTGGGGTACCTTGCAATCTTTTTCTTCGGCGAAAAAAAA
>LQNS02278149.1:3967755-3999148 GCA_001587735.2 Parhyale hawaiensis
GCCCTACGTGCATTACTGAGCATTTGTCGACATTAAAGTTCATCTGCCACGTTGCGCTCCATTCCATGAGGTGGCCAAGGTCTTGTTGGAGCTCGGCTCCTTTCATTGTAGGATGACATAGTTTTGTATCATCTGCAAATTTACTGATTTTACTATGGATGTTGAGATCGAGATCATTGATGTAAATTGAGAACAGAAGTGAGCCAAGCATGCTACCTTGTGGAACCCCTGATGAAACCTGTGTCCAGTCGATTGACTCTCCTTCAAGCTTCACTCGCTGCTGCTGACCCGTAAGCCATGCCTTGCTCCATCGTAAATAGTCACCTTGGATGCCTTGGGCTTCCAATTTTTTTTATTAGCCAGTGATGGGGGACTTTATAAAAAGCCTTTAGGAAGTCTAGATACACAAGGTCTACACCCTGTTCTTCATCTTTAATATCTGTTACTTTTGAGAAAAAGTCCAGTAGGATGTTAATTTTTTTTCTGCACAAGTCTGTGTCCCTGAAAACTTACTGTCAGTTACTAGGTATTCAAAATTATTAGGTAATTAAATTGCCTACTACTTTGTGGTATATATACTACTTGAAAATTTCTGTTTAATTTTTACCTATCCTAATCTTTGGTCGCCAGAGTTAGTGTCACGCTACAGATAGGATAGGTGCAGGTAGAGCTTATTGACTGAACAGTGGTGTAGTTCTACAGTACTAGGTAGCTATTTTTTACGATAATATTACCGTACTGTAATATGTTTACTTATTCTAGTATATGTCTATCTAGTCTGCCGATAACCTTTCGTTTGTGCTCTTCCTTTTGTTTCCTTGTTTACAGTTTCCATCCATGGGTTCCTTCTTCTACTAAAGAGCCACATGCCCCTCGTTTCTTCATCTCTTAAGATCACAATTGATGTTGTTGTGGTGCTGGCGTTTACATTTTATTTCTTCCTGTTACAGGAGAGCAATAGCAGGGAGCAATTCCTCACTGCAGAAGAGGAACATGTCCTGGTGCGTGTGCTCTGACATATTAGAATATAATGCTGGGTTGTGTATACCATTATTGTTACAGGTGAAGGATTTATGTGCTGAAATATTCCAACATGCATGATTGTAGCCAGATACACATTGAAAGTGCTGGGGACATAGACCACAGGCTCACTGTTAATTAGAGAATTGGAGAATGGATGCAAATAATGTGGAATACTGTGCTATGATAATACTCTCTACTTTCGAAATTTTTTTATTAAATTGAATATTAATTCAATATATTCTTTGAAATTGGGTGAGAATTTGACTATGCTAGGTCAGATGGAAGCTTGATTTGCCATTTATTTTTTTTTAAGCTACAGTTATTGAAGAAATGTGCTGCTTCTATCCCTGAAAAGATCAGGCTTNTTTTTATTAAATTGAATGTTAATTCAATATATTCTTTGAAATTGGGTGAGAATTTGACTATGCTAGGTCAGATGGAAGCTTGATTTGCCATTTATTTTTTTTTAAGCTACAGTTATTGAAGAAATGTGCTGCTTCTATCCCTGAAAAGACCAGGCTTAGCATTTTCTCCCCATGCAAACCAGACCAGTGCACAGTACAAAGTCTGCAGTGAAAATTTGAAATATGTATGCCAGAACTCGGCAGTAAAACTGAAGGAAAACTGCTTTAGTGATGCTGTATAATACTGTATGTAGCTATCTACTTGAATCTATGCTTACCTATGTATGATTCCTCTCGGCCCTAACCAGAGATCTTGTCCTTCTAGGAGCTCTCACTTGGTAGATATTTTGCATGCAAACTACAACCATGAGATATAACTACCATACTGATAGCCTACATGCTGCAACTCTGAGACAAATAGTTATCACTATAAGTTGGGCCGTCGGGACGTCTCTCTTTTGTGCCCACTTTGCTTCCTTCCTGATTTCATACTCCTACTTTCTCTTGTTTTTTACTGTTCTTCCTCTTCTTTCCCGAATTGCTGTTACCATGTGCGTGGATCCTGTGTGGGATCCCCTTTGTGCATGGGTTCCCCGTTTCTCTTAGCATACTGTATGTCCCTTGCTCTTTCCTCTGTGATATCGTTCTGCTCGAAAACGGAGGCTTAAACTTCCTAACTATAACTATCGCTATGAGTTGGTTCTCTTGTCTCACGTGTTATTGCCCTCCTGATTGTAACTAAGGGCCATAGCTATCTAGTGTTCTTATTTAACAATGTCAACTATTGAAATTGATAGTGCATTAGTATTTACTTACTAGCTGTAAACTAATTAGTGCTTAACAGGCGTACTCCTGAATGCTGTGTCACTGCCTATAATGCCTGCTTGTTTGAACTAAACCGAGCTTGTACCTAAGCGGCATACATACCTAGCTAGTTTAGTAGACTTGTTAGATAGAAACATCGTGATTAAAGAGGGTCAAATTGTGTATATTTACGGTGCTCAGTTTTGAACAGATTCAGTTGGGCTGCCGAGATATGTATGTACCTACACTGCAATGTATTTTACTGTTCTCACCAGATACGAGAGTATGTGAAGCGACTCCGGGACTTTTGTGGGCAGTTCAGAGATCCCCGTGACAGCAGGATCCGAATGCCCTTGTATGTCACCACAGCCGCCACACATTACTTCCTTAGATTCTACCTCTACAACAGTGTAATGGACTATCATCCTAAATATGTTATGTAAGTCTATTGCTGCTACCTTCCTTTACTTTCCACGTTTTTGAGTCATGCGCACTGCTGAGCAGAAGCCTGAATCCATTTGTCTTTACAGAAATGGTCCATATCGCAACTAATATTTGTGTAGGTTGTTCATTGTCATGGTTAAAGATACGTTCTAGTTAGATGCCTGATATCTCTGAGCGGATACATATATTACATCGTGTATTATGCATACTTCGAGATGTTTGTAACAATTTATCGTAAGAATAAATATGCCTTACATGTGAAGCCGCTGTACTTTTTTGTGTATAGTAATGGCTAGTGGCTAGTTAACGTGCAAAATGAATTAAATACCAAAGTAATGCTTCGGATCGTAAGTTTATTGACAAAGAGTCAGCACTGTAGCTTTTATTTTTATTTCTTAATTGGCGATGGCAATGATTGTACACACTCTCCTCAGGGGGTATAGGATGGGCCATAGGCCATAAGGTTAGGTTAGCTAGGTTCGCCTATTCTATCTTATGGGGCGCGGCGACCCCAGGGGCTCGTGTAGGTTACCTTAGCCATCAGCTAGGCCTTCGGGACGTTTGTCTTTCCTGCCCACTTTGCTTCGTTCCCATCTCATCCTTCTACTGATGTTTCGCCCATCTGTTCTTCCTCTTTTTTCCCGACTTGCTGTTCCCATGCGCTTTGATCCTGTGTGGGAACACCCTCGTGCATGGGTTCTCCGTATCTATGGTCATACACTATGTCCCTTGTTTCTTCCTCTGTGGTATCGCCTTTGTTGTGGAAAGGGAGACTTACACTTCTGAATATAATAATAGTAATGATTGTGTACACTTGTTCATACGTACAAATCTTATCTTTTCAGGCACACGTGTATATATTTGGCGTGTAAAATAGAAGAATTTTATGTTACCATCACTGACTATTTGCACAACATTGCGGGCACCCAAAAGGAGAAAGATCTCATGGCCTCCATCATATTGAACAGTGAATTACAAACTACGCAGGAGCTGCAGTTCCACCTCATCGTGCACCAGCCCTACAGACCAGTGGAGGGGCTCATGATAGACCTAAAGGTGAGCACCGTTATTGTCCCTCTGCTACTTGTGACCGAGGCTACTAATTATGTTTAGGCTGAACTCTTATTTTTCCTTTGGAGTGCAACAGCCTAACAAGAGTAGTTCACTAAGGACTACCGTATATCGCTTTTTCTTCCAGGGTTGCGAAATCAAATGCATAACTTTCAAGGTACGATCCGACTCTTTTTTTTTTTTTTTTTTCTCAACAAAGTGGGCTAATTTGCTCCTGCTCAGGGACTCAAAAGTGTTTTCGAACTTACGGTCTCTTTTCAAATAGGTCCATCTGTGTTCTGTATTTCTCTAACGAACTAGGACTGGGTAACAAATGAGTGAAGGACCCGTATATATGAGGAAGCTGTATGGGACCTCCCAGGACCTGGGCTGTAGGCCGTACCTATAAGTATGAGCCTTAGTGGGATGCTCTATTAAGGATATAAAATATCTTTACGGTACTGCACGAGGGCTCAGTACGAGAGTTATGTGGGTGAGTGCTATGAGGGTTACTAAAACTTGGCCAAAAGGAGGTAGGTTGTAACACGGCCAATTTGCGGTTTACACAATCGCACTACAAGTTCTTCATGAACTATTACACGAGTCACTCAGGTATTCTTAGTTCTTCCCAGCAGTAGTAATACAACTTATTGTTGTGAGCAGACCCGGTACGAGGGTCAGTTGGATGCAGAGGCGCTGAGAGGAGCTGTGGAGCAGTTCTTGGAGAAGGTACATCTGACGGACGCCCCGCTGCTCTACTCCCCCTCTCAGGTAACTTGTGTTGCATCCCCGGCAACGTTTCTGTCATTGTTTTTCCGTGAGATTTGCTTAAAGATTTAAATTAATAAACTTTTAATGAGCATAATGCAGCGTAGCTAATTTTGATATTCTCCTTTATCCGGAGAATATGTTGTGTTATGACTTTTCATTAGGAATAGTTAGTGCACGGAAAAAATGAGTATACCAAGACTAGAAAATTATGGTTCTTACAATTAGTCGTGATACAAAAATAGTACGCATATTGTTCTTTCCCTATTTACAGTTTCTAGTCATGTTTTTTCCTTGCTCAACAATTTGCCCTTTATTTTTGGTCTTCGGGATCGCGTGGTGCTCTGTGGGCAGGGAGGCACAAACTACAACTAGAGCACTCTGAGAGTGTATACCTCCGCCAAGCAAGTCAATGTCAACGAAAAATTCAAAGTGGTCTTGGAACAAGGATTTGCTTTTATCATCACCAAAATTTGGTCATTTTACTTCTCGACACTAATAATAGTTTCTGTAATTTTCTTGGAGATCCGTCGGTAACTTTCCGAATTATCTTCAGACAAACATTATGATAAACATTAGACAAAGCTGGAAGATCGGCTTACTCGGCGGAGCTTTACGGTTTTCTCGAAGCATTGGACATTGTCGAAATGATTGACCATAAAAATTTTATTATATTTCTGACTCCCAGAGCACATTGGAGGTGCTGCAGAACTATAACAGCCATCACCCTATGGTGTGTGATATCCTCGGAAGGCTGACGACCCTAACTGAGGGGCCGAAACAGCTGCAGATCTGCTGGGTCCCCGGTCATGTGGGAGTTGCCGGAAACGAGAGGGCTGACAGCGAAACTAAGGAGGTGGCAGGTGCCCTGGAAGAAGGGCTAAATCCAGCTATACCAAGCCAAGATTATTACAATTACATAAGGAGATCTATGACAGCGGCGTGGCAGCAACTTTGGAATGACGTCAAAAATAAGTTGAGAGTGATAAAACCGGGAATACAAGAGTGGGCAACGTCCAGGTGCGACGACCGCCGCTTGGAGGTGATGCTGTGCCGCCTGCGCATTGGTCACACCAGGCTGACCCATCAATACTTGATGGATCGCCGCCCTTAACCTTATTGTGACGACTGTCTGGTGCCGCTGACAGTACGCCATCTCCTTGCAGCATGCCCCAGCTACTCGGAAATCCAAAGGAGTTACTTTCCATATCCTCGGGGAGGGGACATAGATGATGGTAGAAATGGTAGAAATACTTTTCGAACTCCCGCATAGGAATTTTAATGTAGGAAGGATAAAGAGATACCTGGAGCGATATGAAATGTACGAAAAATTTTAAATTCGGAGGTTTATTGAGATGGATGGGAGAGTAACGCGGTTGCTACGCGACCATTTGTTAGTAGCAGATATGTGAAATTGACGGGGCCTATGACCCCAGATAGATCTAAGATTTATGATTGCTGAGGAAGTAGCTATATGTTCTCAGCACTATGCTGGACAGTGACATAGTGTAAAAACTGAGAATATCCCGATCTTGTGTTTTCGGCGCCAGGCGGACGTGATGCCTGCGGCGCTAGTAAACCAACCCGCTATAATATTGATAATAATAATAATAGGGGAGTGTGAGGGAGTAGGCTCTCCTTTCTCCGCCGGGGGCGGAGGAGGCTACTGTCTCGACGCAACGCCGCGCGCGCCACAAGTGGTCCAGGGAAGACCGAGTTGTGCTGTGGGAGTGCTTCGTCGCCAGCAAGCGCGAGGAGCCAGGCTGGCTATCTCAAGCGCCTTAAGCAGCTGTGGGACGAGAGAGAAATCCCGGGCAATTTCCCACAGGTTTCTCTTAGTGGCCAAATCCGGCAAATCTGCAGCAAAAACCTCCTCAGCGAAGAGGAACGGCTTCAAATCGCTGCGCGGATGGAAGCTCAAGTTGCCTCTCCATCCGCTGATGAACCTGCACACCAGGTTCCAACCCGACCTGTGACAACGCCTAGGTCCCCATCTGTGGAACATGTTAGGCGACCCTCCATTCCATTGGAGGAAACCCCCGACTTAGGCGCTGTCCCGTCTGAGATCGACTCTGCCGACCCCAACCGGTTGCCCTCACGTGGGCCTAGGCACTTACCGGCCCACAATATGAGCCAGAGCGAGTCAGAAGACGATGTGACAGATCCCGACGTGTCTGACCAGCAGCGGAGTGACTGACTGGAGCCACGGGACTTACTCCGAAACTCCAGCGTAGAATCAACGCCAGGTCACCCTAACCAGGAACTTAGTGACACCCTACTGTCGAACTACGTCCCATCTGAGATCGACTCGGACGACCCCAACCAGTCACCGCGACGTGGGCCTCGGCACTTACCGGCCCACGATATGAACCTGAGCGACTCGATGGACGAAGAGACAGAACCTGACCTATCCGACCAGCAGCGGAGTGACTTGCTGGAGCTGCGGGACTTACTCCGGAACTCCAGCGTAGAAACCACGCCAAAAGGTCATCGTAGCCTACGACATCTACCGGAACTGAAGATCCGAGCAGCTGCTTTCCACGTCAACTCAGTGATTGCTAAAATCCACACCAACAACATCACTGAGACAAACGCCCTCATCAAAGCTGGAGCAGACCTCGCTGTGAGGAGTTTTGAAGTACAACCCCGACCGCAACGGACCCAGCGGAAAAAAAACCTCCTTGGAAGCACCGCCTCGAGAAGAACATTGCTGAGATCAGGAAGCATCTCAGCTGGATCTCCGAATGGCGCAAAGGAAATCTCCACGACGAGGAAAAGAAGACGCTGCTCGAATCAAGGTACCGGTGCCTCGAAGTCGGCCTAACCAACTTAGAAGATTACCTTAAAGCAGCGGCTATCTGCTAAAAGGAGCAAAGTTAGTCGCTTCGAGGCCAGAGTAGCTGGATTCCATCAGAACGAGCTATTCAACACCAACCAGAAACGCCTCTATCAAACCCTCAGAGGAGAAGAGACCAGCTCAGACTCACCCAACGCAGAAGAGAGCATCCGATTCTGGAGTGACATCTGGAGCATAGAAGTACGGCACAACAATACCGCAGAATGGCTCCACGACGTCAAGGAGAAGAACATCGCAGCAGATCCAGACCTTACAATCACCAGTCAACAGCTCAAAAAGCAACTGAGCAAGACCAAGAACTGGAAAGCACCCGAACCAGATATGGTGCAAGGCTACTGGATTAAAACTTTCACATCGCTGCACTCCAGAATTGCTGCACAGCGCAACCACTGCTTGCAACGCGGAACCGTGCCCACCTGGATGACCACTGGGAAGACGGTCCTAATCCAGAAGGACAAGGCAAAGGGCACGGAGGTCAGCAATTACCGCCCAATCACGTGCCTCCCCCTTATGTGGAAGGCCCTGACGGGCATAATCTACGAGAGAATCTACCAACATCTAGACTCAAAGAAGCTCCTACCCGACGAACAGAAAGGATGCTGCAGAAACACCAGGGGAACGAAGGACCATTTACTCGTCGACAAGCTCCTGACGAAAGATGCCAGGAGCAAAAAGAAAAATCTAAGCATGGCTTGGGTTGATTACAGAAAGCCTTCGACATGGTCCCTCACTCCTGGATCCTGGAATGCCTGGAAATTTACGGCATCGCCGACAACATCCGCAATCTGATCGCGACGACCCAGCTCACAAGCGCAAATAAATACCTCGGTGAGGTGAGCATCAAGCGGGGCATCTTCCAGGGCGACTCCCTATCTCCACTGCTCATTGTCCTGACCATGATCCCCCTCTCCGAGACCCTGAACAAGGCCGGCCAGGGCTACAACTACAGTCGTACCTTGAAGCTCAACCACCTGCTCTACATGAACGACCTGAAGCTGTACGCGAAATCAAAGGATCAAGTAGAACAGCTCCTCAACATAGTCCATCAATACTCTGATGACATCAAAATGCAGTTCGGCCTCAGTAAGTGCGGAGTCCTTAACATCGAAAGGGGAGGGGTTACTGCGTCCGAGGGAATCACCATCGAAGAAGGTACTAACAAGGATATCGAGGAGACAGGTTACAAGTCCCTGGGTGTCATGGAGTATAACACCATTCTCCACAGAACGATGAAAGATTCCATTCGGAAGGAGTACCTCACCCGACTCCGGCTCATCCTGAAATCACACCTCAATGGNAGCAGACCCGGTACGAGGGTCAGTTGGATGCAGAGGCGCTGAGAGGAGCTGTGGAGCAGTTCTTGGAGAAGGTACATCTGACGGACGCCCCGCTGCTCTACTCCCCCTCTCAGGTAACCTGTGTTGCATCCCCAGCAACGTTGCTGTCATTGTTTTTCCGTGAGATTGGCTTAAAGAATTAAATTAATAAACTTTTAATGAGTATAATACAGCGTAGCTAATTTTGATAGTCTCCTTAACCCGGAGGAAATGTTGTGTTATAAATTTCCGTTAGGAATAGTTGGTGCACGGAGAAAATTAGTATACCAAGACTAGAAAATTATGGTTCTTACAATTAGTCGTGATCCAAAAATAGTGCGCAAATTGTTCTTTTTCTATTTACAGTTTTTAGTAATGTTTTTTCCTTGCTCAACTATTTGCTCTTTATTTTAGTCTTTGGATCGCAGGGTGCTCTGTGGGCAGAGAGGCACAAACTACAACTAGAGCACTCTGAGAGTGTATACCTCTGCCAAGCAAGTTTATGTCAACTAAAAATTCAAAGTGGTCTTGGAACAAGGATTTGCTTTTATCATCACCAAAATTTGGTCATTTTTGCTTCTCGACATTAATAACAGTTTCTGTCATTTTCTTGGACATCCGTCTGTAACTTTCCGAGTTATTTTTTTTTACAAACATTATGATAAACATTAGACAAAGCTGGAACATCGGCTTACTCGGCGATGCTTTACGGTTTTCTCGAAGCATTGGACATTGTTGAAATAATTGACCATAACAATTTTGTTATATTTACTGACTCCCAGAGCGCATTGGAGGTGCTGCAGAAGTATAACAGCAATCACCTTATGGTGTGCAATATCCTCGGAAGGTCGAAACAGCTGCAGATCTGCTGGGTCCCCAAAACGAGAGGGCTGACAGCGAAGCTAGGGAGGTAGCGGGAGCCCCGGGAGAGGGGGTAAACCCAGCTAAACCAAGCCAAGATTATTACTACTACATAAGGAGATCTATGAGAGCGTCGTGGCAGCAACCGTGGAATGACGCCAATAATAACAAGTTGGGTGTGATAAAACCGGGAGTACAAGAGTGGGCAACGTCCAGGTGTGGCGACCGCCGCTTGGAGGTGGTACTATGCCGCCTGCGCATTGGCCATTCCAGGCTGACCTATCAATACTTGATGGAGCGCCGCCCTCAACGTTATTGTGATGACTGTCTGGTGCCGCTGACAGTACGCCATCTCCTTGCAGAATGCCCCAGCTATTCGGAAATCCGAAGGAGATACTTCCCATACCCTCGAGGAGGGGACATAGATGCGATAGTGGTAGAAATACTTTCCGAACTCCCGCATAGGAATTTGAATGTAGGAAGGATAAAGATGATACCTGGAGCGATATGAAATCTACGAAAAACTGTAAATTCGGAGATTTATTGAGATGGATGGGAGAGTAACGCGGCTGCTACGCGACCATTTATTAGAAGCAGAGATGTGAAATTGACGGGGCCTATGACCCCACATAGATCTTAGATTTATGATTGCTGAGGAAGTATATGTTCTCAGTACTATGCTGGGCCAGTGACAGAGTGTAGTAACTGAGAATATCTCGATCTTGTGTTTTCGGCGTGAGGCGGGCGTGATGTCTGCGGCGCTAGTAACCCAACCCACTATAATAATAATAATAATGATTCTGGAGTCGATGGGTCATTATTATTATAGTGGGTTGGGTTACTAGCGCCGCAGACATCACGCCGAAAAACACAAGATCGGGATATTTTCAGTTATTACACTCTGTCACTCGCCCAGCATAGTATGTACTGAGAACATATACTTTCTCCGCAATCATAAATCTAAGATCTATCTGGGGTCTTAGGCCCCGTCAATTTCACATCTCTGCTACTAATAAATGGTCGCGTAGCAACCGCGTTACTCTCCCCTTTCGACTCCAGAATCATCGACAAGGAAGCGGAGAAAAAGGAAAAGTACCGTGACCTTGCCATCAAACTCCAGAGACTGTGGCAGATGAAGGTGGATGTCATTCCAGTGGTCATTGGAGCTCTGGGGGCAATGTCCAAGAATCTCAAGACTGCCCTGCGAGAGCTGAAGTGCAGCCATCTCCAACCAGGAACCCTCCAGAAAAGCGCTCTGCTTGGAACAGCGCACATCATTCACAAAGTGCTCTGAGCCTTAGGTCGCAGGATGTGACCCGGCGCCAGAGTGTAGAGCTGAACATCGCTCGACCGATCCAATTTGGGTCGTGAAATCCCCTCGAAAATAATAATAATAGACAAACACACAAGCGGACGTACCGATCATCTCCAAATTTATTTGTCTTATAAAAATTGTGCAAATTTCATGAAGATCGGTTCATAACTTTTCGGGTTATGTTACTGAGAGACATAGAAATAAACGTGGAGACAAACTAACAAACAGATCATTACAAAAATTTGTCATTTGCTCCTAACATTCCTGACAATTTAAGCAAATTTCTTGGGAGATTCGTCCTTAACATTTTGAGCTGTGTTACCTAGAAAAAGAGGCAGGCAAACAAATAGTTGAAGAGATACCGTACCTATTCACGAAAAGTTGATCGTGTCTCGTAACAAACCTACGTAACAGTCCGTAAAAATTCATCTATAGCTTTTTGAATTATCGTGGTGACAGACATGACGATAGGAACAACCTCCTTGGCGGAGGTAATTACAATTTACAGAACCACAGCCGAGGGAGATGTTACTGAAAGTGGATACATTTAAAACTAGGTATGCCTGTAATTATATTAATATAAGGATAATAATTCACTTCTGCCTCCTTGTTCCATCGCCAGTTAGCCTTGGCAGCCGTGACCACAGCAGCCAGCAAGCTTGGGCAGAACTTGGACTCGTACGTCACTGATATTCTCTTTGTAAACGCCCAGGAGAGGCTGCCTTCGCTTATTGATGCTGTCAGAAGTGAGTGTCCTGTACCGTAGATGTTACTATTGGCAGTTTGTTTAATAGAATAGTTAATAGAAATGCCCTCAAGACTTCTTACCAGATGTAACCTCTATCAAAAACTGTGATGAATACGTTACGATAAATGCTATCGTCAACTATGGCTCTGTCAGTTTCTTTGTGAATTACATATACTATATGTAAAAATAATAATGATATTCTTTTTAATACTTTATGATAAATAAAATGTGATAAATTCCGCGCCCTAGTGGCGCACGAGCCTGTGGCTAAATACAGGAATAGTTCGGCGCGATATAGGCAGTGTGCTACTGAAGCGCTAGTAGAGGTTTCTACTACTACTTGGCAGTTTGTTATAGCATGTGGCATACCTCAAGGTATGTGTTAGGTTAGTTACGGAAAAGTTGAGATAGGTTTAATTTACGTAGAACTTTTAGGGCAGTATATTATACCCGAATCTCATATTGGCCACACATACCATACCGTCCCCGTACTAGCTGGTATACTAGTGGCGCAGGTGGGACCAAAACTTAGGCTTGGTCTCATCTCTGGCTGTCTTCTGGTTCCTTCATTGTTCGATGATAAATCTAATCTGTGCCATCTGCAGTGAGAACCTGCGCGCGTCATCTTCGATTTAAAGCCCCGTTCGCTCATGTACCACACCGCTCAACACGCTTGCTTGTAGATAAGACTCATTACACGCCGCGACAAGACAGAGATCTGGCTCAGTGTTATATTTTCTTATACAATAATAAAATTGATCAGCAACGTATATTGTTGCTATTGAATACTTAATTAAGCAACGGATTTTCGAAATAAAGATGTGCAGGACTACATTTTTTCATTCAACTGTACCGGACACGTTATTAGCAGTGCTGTTTGTAAGTAATATGACAAACTTAAGTTTATTCAAATGACATTGGATTCTTGTGTGAGCGTTTGAACGAAAGGAATACAGATATTAAGCTGGATTTAAGGAACAAACACTACCATGTTGTGTGGTGTGGTTCATGTGCTAGCGATATTTCGACACGCGTTGTGTGGCGTTGCGTGGAGTGGTGTGGTACATGTGCGAACGGGGCCTAATGCATCAAAAGAGGTGGGACCATCTGCCAAATATGGGACGGCTGCAACTTTCGTTCAAATATTGAAAGTGGATGGTAAATATTCCTTATCTACAAATTTTTTTGTTTGCTAGTTCGGTTACAATTCCGAAAAATCAAGCAACTTATATCCGTGAACGATTCCAGAGAACGGAATTACTGTTAAGTCATTTTATTTGTCTTTCCATTAGCTTAAGGTTTTCGATTATTAATGCTATCACCTACACATGTAGTTTGTACGTCGGTCAGTACATTTCGTGAAAAACATTTCTACAAATTCCTAAGGAATCAAACTACCCCAGCTGTAGAAATGTGTTTTGAGCAATTCCTTAAAAAAAATATATATATAGAGTGAATTACAGCAAGCAAAAGCTTGAGTCCGCGCGGAAATCTGCGGCATAGCACAATCTCTCGCGACAGCAGCGTGACAGGCGCTATCGTTTCGTTACAGTGGACTCTAGTAAATTTATATTACGTGTACACTACATGTAAATGCACACCAGCCACTATTAAAGTGCTCGACTGTCACTGCAGAAATCAAGCGCTTTGCTAAGAACGCAGACAGTGCCACTGATGCTGAGGTTCTCGCTGGTCTGGAGAGGCGTCTCAGCTCCTGCCTCAACCCCCTCAACGACCCCACCACTGAGGCTTATTGGATCAAACAGGCAAGTGATTGTTGGGGGTTTTCTTCTTCGCTCAGCTCGCTTTAGCGTAGCAGTTGCGGGCTGTAGAGGGAACCGCATGGTGTCTTTTTCTTGCATATGTATATTTGTGGTGTGAGTCTGTGTGTCCGCAGTTTGAATTTGTCTGCCCGCAGCTTAAGTCTGTGTGTGGGCAGTGTGAGTGTGTCCGTATTCGTTAGGATTAGAAAGTGGGCAGTGTGAGTGTTTCCGTATTTGTTAGGGTGAGTTACTAACAAGCAGCGACGTAGGTTGTGTAGTAGCCGTGTGTTTGTAGATGCCCTTGCTGGCTGTTCATATCCGACCGGACTCTTAAGTGTTATGCATTAGCTGAGGGTTGCATACATGGAGTTGGAAGTTGTTGCGTATGTAGGTCAGAGTTCGGACACCGTCTGATTCTAGGAGTCGGAGTCATTTGTTCCGGAGTCGGAGATATATAGGTACGTGAGTCTTATTTCTACCAGCCCATAATGTCAACATGCCTACCCCCACTTCACTCCCCCTTCCCTTGGTGCACGGGTTAGGTTAATTAGTTTCGCCCATCCTATGTTGTAGGGATCAGTAATCCCAGAGGGTTAGTGTAGGTTACGTTAGTGTAGGTTACCTTAGCCAATAGCTAGGCCTTCGAGACAAATGTGTTTCGTGCCCAATTTGCCTCAATCCGATTTCATACTGCTTTTGATGTTACTTTCATAAATTCTTCCTCTTCTTTCTTGACTTGCTGTTCCGATACTCGTTGATTCTGTGTGGAAACGTCATGCATGAGTTCCACGTCTCTGTCTAGCTAAATGCTAAATATTCCATTTTTAGGCTTTTATCTTTCTCTGTGAGATCACCTTTATTGTGAAACGGAGGCTTAAACTGTTCAATATAATGTGCCAAACTAATCAGTTCGATCGGTGCTTCGTACCCTGGTCTGTTGGGGTTTGAAACTCATTGCCAGCAATGGCTTTCGGTCGTGTTGGCCTGCAGGCGTTGGTGTCAGCTGTTGATGGTTTTTTGTTGGATTTCCTTTAGCAGCTTCCCGGTGCTGCAAAGTGCTTCATTTGGGTCTTGCTACCTGTCCGTGGGGACCCATGCGTGAAGTTTTAATAATAAAAATCATATTCCATTGATGCTCCGAAAATATGGATCTACTGGACGACGGAGCGTCAGTATAGTAGCAGTTAGCCAATTACAAAATTGGCAGGACTCTGCAACTATTGGGAGTCTGGAGTCCGGAAACTGGCTAGAACGAGGGGTCGGCATTGGTGAATGTAGACCTTTTTTGTAAAAAAAAGATGGAGTTAGCAGAAGTCAGGCCTTTCTGGGGTCCTAGGAGTCGAATTGGGAAACTGGTTGAACGTAAGAACCGGTGTCGGACTTATTCATCCGACTCGGCAATCCTGGGTCGTTACCGCCGTAATGTATATACATGGCGTGTGAATGAGGAAGACGAGGGCGTTAAGTATGATCCCTCCTGGAAGACAAAGGAGCGTTAATATCGTATCGTTCTGGAGCCGCTGCATTAACCATCTCGCTACTGAAACGGTCCTTGCTACAGCACATTCATGTGCACGCGTAGAAAATGCACGTTCGGTCGTACGGTTATACTTTAATTTCAGCGAGTGAGCCAAAACGGCGAAATGTTGGGCCTGGCCTTGGATAATGTTGTCAAAATTTACGCAGAATTAACACCGCGCTTGGTATGAGAAGCAAAATTTTACGCTGGTATCTAAATAGTCCGTCAGTACCGCTGGTTTGAGCACGACATAATCTTCGTTACAGTGGTAGCGCCGCCTGTCCTCTGTCCCGTGCTGTGTTTTTTTTTTTTTGCGTGATATGTTGGACAGTTATGTGTGAAAGTTTACGTCAGTACGGTATCGTGTGGTGTGAGCCTTGCGGCATGTTTGTTTATTGCAATGCACATTTGTACGAGTTATATATATTACAAACGCAGTGATATATATCTCTCTGCCGTACATTGGATGATGACACTCATTGGGCAGAAACTTTTGAAAGTTGATGTTATGATGTCTAATCGTGATTTCCTGATTGCCATGCACATTTGCGTAAGCAATATTTTAACTGCCGTAATGTCCGTCTGTCACACTCTTTATTGTGAGGCTAAACAAACTGTGTAGTTACTTAATTGCCTCATATTGCGGCTATAATACCTTTCCACGTATTAAAGATTAGGAATGCTGAAATTTTGATCGCTCGGCGTGTTTTCCTGCTTCTACATAATGTTTCTCTACCTCGTGTATTCTCACTGTATTTTCCAGTGTATTGTCTTGAACTGAACATGCTTATACTTTCGTGTTGCTTGTTATCCGTCTTGCGGTATTCATTGAGCAAAGTTAGTGATCCAAGTTTTGCGATTTGATACACTATTGAATTCACTTACAGTACTTGTAACTATGACCATTAGCATATAAAAAACTGGCTCTGTCGCTTGTAAGGACCCATTTACACTTGAGAGTTTTTTGACTCAGAGCTAAGAGGCACGGAGGTCAGCTCCGCCCACCAGCACCGAGCTCCGCCCACATCTGCTCGCCGGTCACACGCAGGTCGCGAGTCATTTGGCTTTTGAGCAATAAAAAAACTGGCTTGCGAGTTGCTCTCTACATGTTGTCATCTCCAATTGAATGGCGCTATATTGATGCACAGAAAAGAAATCACTTGCCAGCATTCGTTGAGGAAACGCAGAGGAGCGTCACCTCCTATACAAGTCCGGCGAGATGCGAGGATGGTACATCTTGATTTTTTGTGTCCTGCAGTCTGTCATGAAATGTGTCAGTATGAGACGATTCAAGATATTACAAAACGCTTACCAGCTTTGCGGCGTTGCACAATACTGTGATTTGTTAGTCAGTGAAGAATACAACTTTACAATTACCAGTTAGAATGTATCATTTGCATATTATTCCTAAAAGATGAAATTTACGGTTGTCTTTACTTAGGCTGTCTAAGTACATATTCCATGAATAATGTAGCATAGGGATGAGAGAGACCAACTTCAAAGCTCGAAGTAGCTACTGTACCACTGGGCGTTTTACACTTACAAGTGAAGGAGTTGTGTGAGCTGAAACCTGGCGATCAGTTTTCGAGCGAACTTGCAAAATGCAAAGGGCGATCAAAAAGTTCTCTGGAGAGGTGATGAAAGTATTCTTTTCATTCTAAAAGTACGGCCTTGCATTCCGGTAGCAAAAGTGAGAGAATTATCCTTCTGTGTCATCATGGAACTGGTGTGTTAAGCTTTTTTAGGTGATAGTTGGTATATACGGAACTGGATGCAAATTGTACCGTAATTGCTGAAACTTTTTCGCTCGTAAACGAATTATAAATATTCAATGTACATTTCTTGCTGTCAATTTTTAGGTAAAGATACTCCATTTCTCTTATATTACTTCAAGTAATGATTCTTTTGACAGTGTTTGATAAATTTTCTCCCAGAATTGCCTCTGCTTTAGCGCTTTGAGGGCCTGTCGTCTGTCCATACTTTTTTCCTTTTCTAAACACGCAATTACTTACGGAAAAGCTAGTGTTATATGCTATACCAATGTAAGACTCACAGAATGTAATGTCGTGACCCTCAGTATCAATGCTCACAAATGACAGGACTCGCCAGTTTAGTTTGTGGGAGGACCCACGGTACAGACCTTGGTAAGTCAAAGCAGTCTTTAAGTAGTGAAATGTGTTGTAAGTCAATATTTCGAAAGAAACCAATAAAATGTGTATTTACGTCCGTTTTTATCTTGTTCTACTGCTTCTAAAGGGATACCATAGCTCGTGGCGCCGTCAAATACTGCTTCCGTAGTCGCGAAACCTGCTCCTTGGAGATGGCTACCTGTGTTTCCTCCTCGTCAGCAGGAGGTGTACCCGCGCTCACTCCCACACTGAGAGGTCTCGCAGCAGTCGGAGCTCTAGACATGGCCGACGATCAAGGAGACAAAATGGCGCCTCTGATCACTATGATAGTAACGGGGTCAACGTAACGGATGGAGGCGTTATAGATGACGATGATGATTGTATAGTAGAGGATTAACTTAGACTAGAATTAGTAGGGTCTAATCTAGCAAACAATGGGGTTAATAGTTTACGGGTTTTCTAATTTTCTAGTAACGGATTGTAGGCTTAGGTAGCACGAATTGTTGGGCAGTAAAGATTGCCGTTATTAATACTTGAGTATGTTGCGTAGCAAAAGTGATCCTGGAGACGTGGACAGAAGTCATCCATTTATCGGATTTGCCAGGATGTCATAAACCAGTGGTCAGGTTTTGGGTCATGCGGCCATATGTCCCTCAGGAGACATAGGATGGGTCATAGGTTTATAATTAGTTAGGTTCGCCCATCCTACGTTACTGGGAGATTGTGCAGGTTACTTCGGCCATTAGCTAGGCCTTCGGGATGTTATTTTGCTTCCTCCCATTTTCGTACTCCTACTGATTATACTTATTTTTTCTGTTGTTCCTCTTCTTTCTCGACTTGCTGTTCGCATGCGCATTGACTCTGAGTGAGAACATCTTCGTGCATGGGTTCCACATGTCTATCGATATACTATATGTATCTTCTTTCTTCCTTTGTGACATCGTCTTCATATGGAAATGGAGGTGTAAAGCACAGACTTAATATATAAACTTATTGGGTTAGGCTCACCTATCGTATGGTATGTGCAGCAACGCCTTTTGTGAGTCCCAATAGCTTGTTGGGCTTCGGGACGTCTTTCGCCCGTGCCCACCTTGCTTCCTGTCATTTTCTTATCAATAATTCGGTCCTTCCTCTTCTCTCCTGATATGTTGATTCTATGTAGAAAATTGGTGTCGGTTCCACGTCTCTTAGCGTGCTGTCCCTCTTTCGTTTCCCATAACAGAGCGGCTAATTTGTGCCGTAATGGGGGGGTTAATCTAAATTATTTAATGATATATAATTAGTACAGCTATGGAATTAGCTGTTGATTAAGTAACGATTTGACCAGATACAGAACAACGCTGAAACGCGTGAATTTTTATTGCAGCTGACAACTTCACGTTTGAGCCAGGATTGCGGAGTCGGATGGGCAAAGTCCAACCCCTGGGTCCAGCCAGTATCTGACTCCGCTCCTTAGGGCCCTGAAATCACCGCCAAGGACTCGGCAACCCTGGCATCAACTAGCGGTTGTGTCCCCGATCACCAATTTGTACGTGGAAGTGTGCCTTGAGAGGATTGGATTTTTGTTTGGTAACGAACCAACGGCCCTGGAATCCTGCTTGAGGCTATTGACACTTCAGAAATTTTTTTCGGGCTTTCAAATCTTAGAAAAATGAAAGCACCCATGAAGGTTGTTCCAAATTTCCTTTTGACTCTAATTTTTTGTATATCTTTAGTCTCTACTTAATTATGCTTGTACTATTGTGAGGTGTAATAATTTCTGCAGGGATTGAGCGGAATATTTGTTCACACTAGCTACTTTGTAAAATCATTTAGCGTTCTAGGTACAACAAGTTTCTATCGGAAGCTAACTACTTAATGAAATTTCTCTCGTTACGTTTCCACGAGACTGTGATAATAAAGTAAAGAAGTTCCTGAGCGTTTTATTACACCGCTGTCATGCTTTCATTTAGCCCATTGCCGGGTAAGTTACTACCTATATAAGGTTACTTCAATTACGCTTTAGCTACGAAAGCGTCCAACCGCTCATGAAAGGTTAAGCTTCTCTAACATACATACAAACAAACAAACAAACAAACGGGCACAGCCACGTGTCCTATTGCCGGCAAGGAAGCCCCACGTGGGACAGCACTCTCGCACAGATCATTGACAGCAGCAAGTATACGAAAGGAGAGTCCAGCAAGAAAATTCCACCTCATGAGCGTAATTGGAGGGCTACTACGCGAAGTACAGTAACGTTTTAATCATACCTGCACTCGTCGTACCCGCCCTCCTATGGGAATACAAAAAGTTTATGCTTATGGCACGTCTCTCTATAACTGAGGATGGAGGAGCCTTAACCCCGTAACGCATGGCTTAGTGCCTTTCGAGAGAAACCAGAGGCCGCTTTGGTTAGTGATGTAGGACACTTAGCAGAAGCACCGAAAACAGGGTAGTAAATATCAATCCGATTAAAATGAGCATTTTATAGTAATATAGTGGCACAAGTGTTTTCTAGTCTTACGCTTTTACGCTGGCAGAATAAACTTTATAGAAACCCCTGCGTTTTCTACAACACTGACTTACACACCTGATGACGTGATTTGGCATATGCCATACCTAATTCTAAACACACAACGTAATAGTCTACCACTATAAAATTGGCAAGAACACAGCGATATGACCGTAGACTGCAATTGAAAAAAACTATGACGAAAAATTAGACTGAAGACCAGTAACGGCGAAAACTATCTTGTGAAAGGAGGCAATAGCAAAGAACTTAAAAGGAAAACAATGAAAAAGTAAATGATAGGATGCGTCCTGATAACGAACATACCTGTATAGGAGTATGCCGTTTGCATATTATGTTCAACTTTAAATTCATTTACTTTTCAAAATAATGAATAGACCTATAGTTTTCAGAAAAAAAAGAATAGCTATAATATAATTCTTCCGTAGTGGAGAACAAGTAACCCGTCAAGATACTAGAAACACTAAACTTTCCACTGCTTACTTAATTTGTCGACTGGTTGAGAACAAAGCTACAGATATACCTGCTATTTAGCACACACGATGAACAGTAATGAACACAGCAACAACTCAACTATCCTTGGTTCTAAACACTTCATACCATAGTTAAATTTTCCAGTTTACTCAAACTTACGGCTAAAAAATTATTTTATGACTTCATTAGCACATGAAATTTCTTTCCTATGCTCAAAAATATATAATTAGTCAGTTATAAACTTTGTTTAACCTCCGTAGCCGCATCTCAGGCGTTCCAACAGAGATGAGTGTGTAGTATTTAAATACCACATAATTTGTCGCGTGGCCTACGTGCGCTACTACGGGCTGGAAAAAAGGCGCAAAGCATAGTAGAAGACACTCGAGTGGTCGGCCTCTTTCNGGCTAAAGTGGGTGAGAGCCACCCGCCCACGGGGGCAAGAGGCTAGTGGAAGTTGAACTTCCATCCGGCGTCTAAACAAAGCTCTTTCGCCTCAACTAACGTTTCGTTAGCTCAAGGCGAATTATTGCAGCCGACAATTTCACATGTTTGAGCCGGATTGCGGAGTCGGATGGGCAAAGTCCGACCCCTCGGTCCAGCCAGTGTCGGGCTCCGACTCCTTAGGTCCCAGAAATCACCGCCTTAGACTCAGCAACCCTGGCATCAACTAGCGGTTGTCACCGATCACCAATTTGTTCGTGGAAGTGTGCCTTGAGAGGAATGGATTTTTGTTTGGTAACAAACCAACGGCCCTGGAATTACTGCTTGAGGCTATTGACTCTCAGGGATTTTTTTTCGCGCTTTCAAATCTTAGAAAAACGAAAGCAACTATGAAAGTTGTTCCAAATTTCCGTTTGACTGTAATTTTTTTGTATCTCTTTAGTCTCTACTTAATTATACTTGTACTAATGTGAGGTGTAATATATGCTGCAGGGAATCAGCAGAATATTCGTTCACACTAGCTACTTTGTAAAAATATTTAGCGTTCAAGGTACAAGTTTCTATCAGAAGCTAACTACATATGAAATTTCTCTCATTACGTTTCCACGAGACTGTGATAATAAAGTAAAGAAGTTCCTGAGCGTTTTATTACACCGCTATCATGTTTTCATTTAGCTCATTGCCGGGCAAGTTACTATATATGGTTACTTCCATTACGCTTTAGCTACGAAAGCGTCCAACCACCACATGAAAGGTTAAGCTTCTGTACATACAAACAAGCGGGCACAGCCACGTGTCCTATTGCCGGTAAGGAAGCCCCGCACGGGACAGCCCACTCGCACAGATCATTAACAGCAGCAAGTATACGAAAGGAGAGTCCAGCTAGAAAACTCCACTTCATGAGCGTAATTGGAGGGCTAATACGCGAAGTACAGTAACGTTTTAATCATATTGCACTCGTACTCGCCCTCCAATGGGAATACGAAAAGTTTATGCTTAAGGCACGTCTCCCTATAACCGACGATGGAGGAGCCTAACCAACCCCGTAACCAGTGGCTTTGTGCCTTTCTAGAGAAACCAGAGGTTGCTTTGGTTAGTGATGTAGGACACTTAGCAGAAGCACCGAAAACAGGGTTGTAAATATCAATCCGATTAAAATAAACATTTTATAGTAATATAGTGGCACAAGTGTTTTCTAGTCTTACGCTTTTACGCTAGCAGAATAAACTTTATAGAAACCCCTGCGTTTTCTACAACACTGACTTACACACCTGATGACGTGATTTGGCATATGCCATACCTAATTCTAAACACACAACGTAATAGTCTACCACAATAAAATTGGCAAGAACACAGCGATATGACCGTAGACTGCAATTGAAAAAACTATGACGAAAAACTAGACTGAATGCCAGTAACGGCGAAAACTACCTTGTTAAAGAAGGTAATAGCAAAGAGAACTTAAAAGGGAAAACAATGAAAAAACTAATAGATAGGATGCGCCCTGATAACGAACATGCATGCATATGAGTCTGCAGTTCGAATATTATGTTCAACTTTAAATTCATATTTTTTAAAAATAATTAATAGACCTATAGTTTTCAGAAAAAACAATGAATAGCTATACTGTAATATAATTATTCCGTAGTTCAGAACAAGTAACTCATTAAAATACTAGAAATACTAATAATTCCACTGCTTAGTTAATTTGTCGACAGGTTGAGAACAAAGCTACAAATATACCTACTATTTAGCACACAGGGTGAACACGGCAACAACTCAACTATCCTCTGTTCAAAACATTTCATACCATAGCTAAATTTTCCAGTTTACTCAAACTTCTGGTTAAAAATGATTTTATGTCTTCATTAGCACATGATATTTCTTCCCTACGCTCAAAAATATATAGTTGCAAAAATAAAATAAGACCTATAGGTGGGTCCACGTCTGCGTCTTTTGTTCACCGAGCGTACGGTAGCACAAGACATTCGAAAGTTTCGTTAATTTTATTCTCCGCTCTACATCGAAAAAAAAAGAAAAACTGCTGAAATTATAGTCACCACGTCAGCTAGCATTTAGTAAGTCCTAGTCAAGTTTAGGATATCTCATTATATAATTTATCATGTGAATTGCAACGATCAACAAATATTCAGACGCGTGGCTTGCTTTGACGGCGTCATAAGACTATCGACTGAACCCGCCTTTACATACACATACAGTATGTTCAAACAAAATCAATTCCATTCTGTTCAACGTCTTATGCTGAGCTCTTCAAGTTCTGCAGCAAATTCATCGAGCGACTAGTTACATTCATATATACAAAATGCACAATTATAGATACATAACAGTAAAAATTAATCTTTAAGCAAAATACTCTAGAGAATCACAGTTGATCAGGCACACAATCGCATGGCATTACAGGACAGTCACCACAACCGTCCGGTTAAAGCTTCGCTCCCTATGCAAGGAAGCAAGAGCTCCTTGCAATAATTGTAGTGATAGTAGGTAAATAGCTTTTGCTAGTGCAGCGGTTTTGAACCCCATGCCACCGAAAGTTGAATGTTTAATTTCAGCATTTTTGCCGGAGGGTCTCAGAATTTGACGGAATCAGTGCGCTTCTACTGGCCGGAAAATAATGACCGCGCGGTACATACCGCTGATCAGGTTTCCAGCGCCTGTATTCAATACACTGAGCAATATCGTTCACTGCTAAGGGCATCACGTTTACGTATCGCCGTTATTACGTCCCACTTATTTATATAAACGTTAATTATTCACAGAGTTATAGAGTACAGAACTCAGCCTCCAATATCCAAAGTCGCTACAGCAAAAAGCATCATCAACCAGAGTACCGAAGATGCAGGCAGTGTTACGAAGTAGGATGGATCATGTACGCTCCCACTCCTTGCCCAGCCAGTTTTTTTTTTTACAAAATGGGCTAATTATAACGAACTTCCCCTTCAGTCAGCCTCTCACTTCCACTCATCAGCCCTAAAAATGTCAGACTCTGACTCTGCAACCATGCAGTGAGATGCCACAAAGTTTACTAGAAAATTGAGGTCGATTAGAAGATCGCAATGGTAACTTATAAACCAGGTAAAGGTGAGCTTCGCGTCGAGGACGGGCTTGTCAGCAGAATGCTAACCACAGCATCCACACGTTTGGTTGGTTTTCAAACCAAGTTTACCCAGAGCAGTTTGTTCGCGCAAGCAGGTCAGTTAACCGCAAAATCCGGCTTCATGCGGGATTATAGCATACCTATTCGTACCAAACAGATAAAACGATGGCATCCAGAAGAGACATGAACGTCCGATAGGCTGGAAGACACGGAACCTGTCTGCTGAGCTGCTCCTGATAGAAGTGTGCTGGGGTTGCAGCTGGGGGGTCGGACATTTTTGTTGCTACGTTGTGAGAGGGGGCAAGGAGATGGAGTCGCTGTCGAACATTGACAAGTCGAAGTAGGAGTCGAACTCTCACATGTCCCAGGAGTCAATGAAAATGATTCAATTTTGGTAGAGAATTGAAGTCGGAATTGTTCAGGGCCCAACGAGTAGCAGTCTGACACAGACAGGAAACAGGCATTAGAGTCGGACTCTGTCCGTCCAACTCCGAGACCCTGCGAGGTACCGTGGCCTTCAATCAAAGCAGTCACAATATAAATAAGCATAGACCACACCACACATATGGTGTGGTCTATGATATTAGCTAATTATGTGTTGAGCGGCAGGAGTAGTAATATTATCAGTAAGTCTTGACACGTCCGTAGTTTAGGACGTCCTCACTTTAGAGGTGTCAAGCACACTTTATCAATAATTTACCATGAGATATCCAATTGCTATTAGATATTAGACTTTTTAAAGAGATATCTACAATCTATAAAGAAAATACTGGCAGGTACTATTACCCGTCGACTAAACGAATTGCATAAAATACATTGATCGACTCCGGCTACAGTCACCTTCCTCGAGGATAGAGATGCAAACTAGCACCAGATTCGATAAATGACGATTTTTTGAACGTTCAATATTCCACCGTCACGTATCACGAGCAGACGTCTCTGCTGAACATCCCCTTCACCTTAGCGAGTAAGGTTGTGAAGAGTACAGAGGCAGCAGACAAGTGTTCCTGTCTATCATTGTGACTAACTAAGGAACTTGCCAACATCTTACCCACGGGCGGAACGTCATACTCTACACCCGGGGGCAGGGGTATGTATTCGGGTTCACACGTGCAATAATCCTGAACCGGAGCCAGTACTGTGGTGGTGTTGTCATTAGTAACATTAAAGTTCAATTCTGGTTTTATGTCTGAGCTTTTGTCAACTAGACTTTCCTGAGAAGGCACACTGCTGTTACAGTGAACTGGGTCTAAATTTGTTCGTTCCGCAGAGCTTCGTTTGCAATCCAAGGATACATATGGTCTGTAGGAAGAGAAGGTCTTCCCACAGTCAGGACACGACTTGTAACTATTATAAAAATGGCTCGATGGGTCCACTTCAGCTGAATTTTGAGTCACAGCAACGCTGGCGGCGCCCTTAGGGCTGGGGGGAGCAGGTGTGGGAGACACATCTACAGATTTTGCACCACCGGCTCCACCAGATGGAGGTGAGGGGGAAGAGGTCAGGCAACCATATCTATTACGGGGATCCTCACGAGGTAGTCTTGGACACTGCAATGCAAAATGAGGCATTAACAATGACTATTAAAAATCATAGATACGTATAGGTTGCTTGCCTATCCTTCAAGATATGACGCTGACAGCATCACAGCATCTCCCGAGCTAATGAAACATAATTGTCTCCAATTATAAGCATTACATCTTCTGGAAGAATACAATAAAGGTAAACTCGTAAAGTTTCCTCACTGTATTATATTAGTTGTTTAATTAAGGGGAGCACACGCTCAAAAAATTTTAAATTATCAAAATTCGTTTCTTTCACTAATCAGTGGCTATTCATCAGATGGACACGCAGGCAAAATTTTAGATAACAAATGCAACCCTAAGTGAGGGGGATAGGGGCGGGGGTATGCCCATTTCTGAAAGCTCATTTTCTTTACTTAGGTAACTTTTTTATTATTGACCCGATCTTCACGAAATTTCGTATAGTTATGTAAAACTAGAAAAACTGGGAGTTAGACTCATGTACTTTTCTCTATTTTTCCATAAAAAACGAGTTATTCATATTCAAAGAAAAAGGTTTTCACCATTTTCTGTGAAGAACTGGTTTTCTATGGGAAAAATGGAACAAAGTCCACGAGTCTAACCCACATTTTTTCCGATTTTACATATTTCTATCAAGTTTCATCCAAATCAATTCCTAAATAATCTTTTTTATTCTAATTTTTTTAGTTTCCCACAAAAAATTTCTTATTTTTATCAGATTCGAATAAAACTTCCGGCAGGTGTCATATATGTAAATTGAAAAAAATTAGGGTTAGACTACTGTAATTTTTCCGATAGAAAACGAGTTATTAAAAAAAAACCTGTTTTCCGTTTTCATCGAATAACACGTTTTCTATGGCGAAAATGATAAAAAGTACACGAGTCTAACCCACATTCTTTTCCGATTCTACATAAGTGTACCAAGTTTCATTCAAATCGGTACATATTTAAAAACTGTTTTTTCGTCATATTCTTGAATTTTACAAAGAAAAAATTTCCCGCCAAAGGGTTCAAATTTTGATTTTTATTCCGATTTGAATGCAACTTGGTACAGATGTGTAAAAGCGGAAAAGAATGTGGGTTAGACGGTTGTACTTTCCCACTTTCGCCACAGAAAACGAGTTATTCAAAGAAAACAGAAGCGCAGGCTCTACTGGAAAGCTCATTTTTCGACTTCAAAACCCTACTCCTACATTTTTGAGCTACAGAGATGATTTTAGTATCAAACTAAGCAAAATTTAATCCTCTACAACTTTCTTATTATTTTTTTTTAATTGCGAATTAGCAGGTGAGTGTCTGCTAACGTTTTGGAAAGATTTTGAAATATTTTTTGTTTTAGCTTTTTCAAATTTTACAAAAACTAATTCGAAAATCAAAAACCCAACAATGGATTTGTAGAGGACTAAATTCCGCTTCATTTTACACCAAAATCATCACTGTAGCTCAAAAACTGTAGGAGGAGCAGGGTCCACTCCATTCCCCCCCTCCCCTTCCGATAATTCATTTTCTATGGCGAGCTAGAGCTAGTCAAGAAGTTTGAGCCTTCGTTTCCGAGCAGAACGATATCACAGAGGGAAGAGCATGGGACATATATTATGCTGATAGAAACGTGGAACCCAAGCACGAAGATATTCCCTAACAGGACCAACGCGCGTGGGAACAGCAAGTTGGGAAAGAAGAGGAAGAACAAATGAAAGTAAAAACAGTCGAGAATGAACCGGAAGGCAGCAAAATGGGCACGAAAGACAGACGTCCCGAAGGCCTAGCTAATGGCTAACGCAGCCCACAGGGTCCTCCTGAGATCGCTGCTCCCAATAACATAGGAGGACCGAGCCTAAAAAGTAACCTAACCCTATGGCCCATCCTATGCCCCTGAGAGGCACGACTGTATGAAGTGACCCTAGCACTCACTACTAAGAGTAAATCCTCCTCCCTGAAGCAAATGACACGCTACCTTCATATGGTCCCTAGTCTCCAGGGCGTTAGGCAGGAGCTCATCAATGACAGCCGAACGCTCCTTATGGCTGGGGTGTGTGCTCAGCCACTGGAAGAAGGTAGCTCCTGCGCTGTGGGCACTTTTTCCAGACGCAAAGAGCTGCTGCTGCTCCTGTGCAAGGTACATGCGGTGCCAGAATGCTGAGGCCTCCCGCACGTCGTAACAGGCCTGCGGAGGTGCAGTTTCTGTACTCACGGTCTTCTGAACTCGCCCAATTTGAGGGAAAGAATTATTCTATTACTACTTCTATCAACGCAGCCACATCCCATGATGTGATCCAAGCAGTGAGATACAAATAGCCATAAATTTCATATTAGTTATAGTATTAATATACTAGTACTGTCCCGCTATTTTCGAATCTAAGACGATCAATAGCTAGCTATCTGAGATGATTTACTCGACTTACAGCCGGAACCACAACGTTGTGCTCTGGTGGCAAGAGATGAAGGGCGAAAGGAGAAGAAGACAGAAGAAAGAAGCGCCTGGGCGGACGGTTCCCTCCGTGGCCCTCCGCACGGGCGAAGGCAAGAGCCCCGCAGATAAAGTCGGTCACCTCGATCGGCGGCCCATCTCGCGGGACAGAAAAGGAAATTTAGGGAGCCTAGGTTCCTAACTTTACAAAACTAACCTCGTCAGCAGGGACTGCGGCAAGCTGCAACATTCCCTGCGGAGAAGACACTAGGGACCCTTGGAGTATTAGTCATAGTAGCAGAAGATTAACAGCTCAGCAATACACAGTTGCCTCGGGCCAGACTCCAGTGAGGAGTGTAGATTACGTCATAGGTTTAAGGGTAATATGAATGACAGTATTAGAGGCATACTCAAGTTATAATTAATTATAGGCCAATCAGGATATTACATCTTGTCCTGAAATTATGTAATGTATCGATATCAAATCGTCTATTCGGTGCTCCGTTAGAACTACCGCATCGCTGCATAATGCATTAGGGTCTCATCTCCACAGTTCAGGGAAGCAGAGTTGCCTCAAGGCATTCCAAGTTATGGCACTCAGTAAAAATTTACGTCATATCAGTCCTTAAGCTGGCGTGAAACGATAAGTGGTGGTATAATATAAGAATCATATGAGGTCATAAAAATATTTATCACGTGAGTGTTTCGAGTGACAAGTAAAGGTAAAGTCAACTTGACCGTATCCCCAACTGGGAAACCCAGATATAGGCCAACAGACCCCAGAGCAGTATACGGCTGCAGTCGAGCACACATTGTCGAGCTATGGCGCCAGTGACGGAAAGCTCCATGCGACATCCAACCCTCTCAATTGCTGGCAAACTTCAGTAAATCCACAGCAGTACGCAGACCGGATGCTGACTGATCCACGTCAAGCACCGCGAAGAACTTGCCTACTTGGTAGGGAGGTTTGAACCTGCGGCCCTGAGAGTCAATGTCACTAACGCCGTGCGCCGGTGCTGTAGGAACTCTTTCTGTGGTAGGAATACCATAAGAGGAAGAACTCTTGTGCGAAACAGCACATTTTGAATAAGTAAATTGGCATTTCCCTGGAAATTCAATCTTGTAAGGTAAACACTGTGTTCTATGTCGGGTTCCAGGCGTCAATTGCAAAGTGATTCTGATTGAGACGGCCGAAAATTCAATCGATCGGGCTCAATTGATTACGTCTATAGTCCCTAACGTATTGGTAAGCGACAGTTACATCGAAACAATGAGAGATGCAAGCAAATACATGCTGCCCGTCACAGGACTTGTAACGGTGGCAATATTTTTGACTAAAAACAGTGAAATGGTAAGGGAAAATTCGCGTAAGGAAACAAAGGGAAATAAAAAACGAGAATTCTTTACCATCAGTAATTGCCGTATTACCAGGCAAATGATCATAACGGTTACTTCTATAATGCTATTTCTACGGAAGTGTTCCGCAGCCGCACGGTAAAACGTTACATTAAATGATTAGAGGGTGCTAGGGTCATTCCATATGAACTCAACCTGAGGTCCCATGGCGACCTTTGGTTAAAGAAATGTATACGGTACTGGAACCTGTACATATACGATGAACGTGCGCAAAATATTTGGTCAATATTCCATAGAATTTTTGTGCTGTGGCTTTTCACAGTAGAGTGGTACACCCCATTCTCGACCCTCGCGAATTGTGCATGTTTAAGAACAGCAATATTTGAATGCCAATATCTTGGGAACGAAAGGAGTTGTGAGCTTGTGGTATAGTATGTAATCAGCACCCAGGTTTTCAGGATCTGCCACTAGAAAAATTCTATCTCCTCTAGTTTTTGAGACATATGCCTCCAAAGTCGTGGTTTTATATGCGAAAAAGAAAATTTCAATTTTTGGGTTGCAACTGTCATGCTACAATAAATCGCAACTATTTATTGGGATCGCATCCCTCTATTTAAACACATGACTATCTGTAGAAAGTTTTTCGACAGTATTGAAATCGTAAATTTAAAGCAAGGGAGCTTCAAAAATGGCTCAGACAAAAAAAAAATAAATACAATTTTAGACCAATTTCTAACAGCCAAAATCATAGCGTAGTCATTACCCAGGGACAGCCTTTTCTTCCCCATATAATTGTACACATATGCTTATCGTTTGGTCACAAAATCAGACTGTGTTCTCAGCTTTTTTAAATGAAAATTTTATGTAATGTAGGCGTTTATTATCCCCATGACAGCTCGCGTGTTAACTACTTTTTTGTCAGAAATGCAGAAAATGTGAGGTATTTCTACTTTAAAGACATAGATTCGACGGCATCCACAATTAAGTAAGTCAGTTTATCCAAAAATGTATATACATGAAATTGTGTTAATAGCCCAAATGAAGGTACTTTATTCTGAATTGATACCTCAAAAACTAGAGGAGATAGAACTTTTCTGATGGCAGATTCTGAAAGCCTGGGTGCTAATTACATACTATGCCGCTTCTCAAGCTCACACCTCATTTCGTTCCCAAGATACTGGCATCCAAATATTGCTGTTCTTGAACATGCGCAAGTCGCGAAGGTCAAAAATGGGGTGTACCCCCCTACTGTGAAAAGCCACAGCACAAAAACCCTTTGAAACTTCGACAAAATATGTTGCATATCTTCATCAAATATGTTAAGGTACCAGAACAATTTTTTTAGCCAAATCCGAGTCGGTCAAGAAGGGAAATTTTCAGACTTTGGTTGAGTTCCTTTGGAATGACCAGCTACACAGGAGCCATTTGATGTTTGTCCGACACTAACATCGACGCAACTCCAAATTTTGTACTCGCGCTTCAACCCACTGTCCTCTGCGAAAGACATTTACAAACAGTACTATTGCTACCAGCAACAGAAACTGTGATAGGCCCGTGTAGTGTTAACACTTCATCACCCAAAGGAAGCGTCAGGTCACGTGTGACAGTGTTATTCCTAGTAAACTGATGTTATGTGGAGGATAGAGCTTACAGCTGATACGGCAAACTAAAGCGTATACTTGCCAGAAACTTGAAATAAGTTTCAAAATGGAATGGATGCTCTGTTGAGTTCTATTTTCTGCTTCATATATTTGCAAAGCTGAGGGGAGATTATTACATTGAATAGTTTGGGCCTCTATCTTCACTGCAACAGCGAGGCAAAAGAGGATGAAACAAAGGCCATACAGAAGGAGGGCAGAAACTTGGAACCCATGCACGGGGGAGTTTCCACACACGAAGCTCTACGGGCCTCCTGAGGAGGAAGGAGAAGGGAAAGAGACCCGAAACAGAGAGTAATAATGCGTGCGATACTACATCTATATAGCCTGTATTTCGAAGCGGTGCCCTACCATTGCCATGACAAGCAAGCCCAATGTGTCCGCTTCCCGCTCCAGCTGCCTGGAGTAGGGCAGAAGGAAAGAAAGTTTGGACACTCCGCCGAAGAACCACGACAGCGCCAGGGACAGCAGGTCTGACGACCCAATGCACCAGGACAAGAACATCACGGGCAGCATGGCAGTGTCCACCAGGAACTCGTGCGACAGGCAAGCGTTCTGTAACAAAACAGCCATAGATTGGACTCGACACAACACAGGCCTCATCACTGAGCAGTCCTAATTTACAGGCCTTGCGATATTTTGTCTAGATTTTACAGCCTCCAGGAAAATCCAGCAGTAAGTTAGATAAGATGAAAATTATTATTATTATTATAATGAGGGTTTTCCCGCCGTATCAGAAATGGAGACTATATAACAGCGATCCAATTTTATATAATATAGTAAAGCAGTTGGGTCGAACAAAGATGAGCTCTTTCAGTACAATCTCGGCCAGGTGCACCATGTCTGGCAGCAAATAACGCGCGAGCATTTCTAACCCTACACTGC
>LQNS02278149.1:3999168-4018774 GCA_001587735.2 Parhyale hawaiensis
CCACACGGGAGCCGATAGGAGTCCCATGGGATGGGTCGCTTACCACCATTCGGCGGCCCACCTCGCGGAACAGAAGGGGAAATATAGAGAACCTACCTAACTCTACAATACCTTCTCAGCAGGAACTGCGGCCAGATGCTACATCCCATGCGGAGAAGGCACTCGGGACCCTTGGGTGCGTGATGCCCAAACATATTGTGGCGGGGAAAGGGCTCGCCGCAATATGCCCCTGAGGGCGATAAGCTCAAAATTAGGAGCATGGTTGACTAGCGCAGCAATTCCAAGTCGAATCTTGCCGAAGCTCAAATATTTCGTTTCAGCACTTCTGCCGGTAGGTCTCGAGTTACGGCGAACTCACATGAGTGAGTTCTGTGCCTCAAATGTTGTCAGGTGCACTATGTCTGGCAGGAAATAAGGCGCGCGCAGTACCTAAGTTAATAGCGATCTCTATACCTGTAGTGGCGAGATGCCAGTGTACTGTGCTTGTGTTTGCATACTTCAAGTCCTGAGTTTGCGTCACCATGAGGCAAGCGAATTCTCGCGATGCTTGGCTGTCGGTGTCGGCATGGCTGGCATTCGTATTCCATCACCGGGGAATACTGACCTTGCCAGAAATTGAGGCGCCCCGGTCCATGGGTCGCAGGCATCACATAACTTTACCGCCTCTGGCGTCATAACTGTCACAAGTGCAGCTGTGCACTACTGCAGAAACTTGAGGTACCTGTCTGTAGCACAAACCAGTGCATGTGTATTTTCTAGTTGGGGCGTGGGTTCCAGATCACTTCATATTTACTGAAGGTATTTCATTTTCGCGCAACTCAATTGGTACAAACCATGAAATTGACTCGCCATATCCAAGGCGTCTCTGTGAGGCATGACAGCGCAGCATTTAGTGTTACCGTAATAATTGACTTCTCTGCAGCACTGCAGTTTAGGATCATGTTAATAGCTGTCCTAAAGTTTGTAAACTTTCTGAACCTATTACATACATGATCAACATGTAGTAAAAATTGAACTGTCAGGAGCAGCAATTAATAATTAATCTAATCTAACCTCAGGGAGGCTGAAACTCACTAGGAGTGAGTGAGAAAAAAAAAATCCTGCTACTTTATAATGAGCACTGGCATTAAGCGGAAGCAAGCAAATTTTTAAAACTAATCTACCATCAGAGTCAATTCACTTTAGGTTCCCCTATGAGTCCAAGGTTTGATTATTGCACCATTATGAATTTTTTTATCCCATCAGTGAGCTTTAATTGTACAACTTTCAAGTCTTCAATAAGTTTGTGGAAAAAAAAAGTCAGGACTGAAGGCTGAGGCAATACTTCCCAATGAAATTCTTCAAGATTATTATTATTATTATTATTATATTAGATGTTTAAGCTCCCCTAGACACAACTATGGTGATTCAAGAGAGGAAAAGGAAGGGTCATGTAGTATGTCGATAGAAATGTGGAACCCACGCACGAAGGTGGACCGACGTGCATGGGAACAGCAAGTCGGGAAAGAAGAGGAAGAACAGATGGAAGTACGATCAGTAGGAGTACGAAATCTGAAAGGAAGTAAAGTGGGCACGAAAGACAAACGTCCCGCAGGCCGAGCTAATGGCTAAGGTAAGCTGCAGTGTCCTCCTGGGGGCGCTGCTCCCCACAACATAGGATGGACGAACCTAACCTAACTCTATGGCCTATCCTATGCCCCATGACGGGTTACGAAGATCAGTTGCCGCATCACTCTCATTACAAAAATTTTGTAGTATAACTTCCCTGGTCTTTTTTCTGCCATTGACATCCTCAGTTTCCTTAACCCTATGAGGCCCAACTATAATTCCAGTTTCTCGCCAGAGTACGCACGGTTGTTTGTCATGTCTTCTATGACGGAGGCTTGGCCTTACAGCATTATGACTGTTTCATAATATGCTCCTCTTATAGATTTTTTATGCTAGAGGATATTATATGAAGAATTATTCCCTTTGAATTTCAGAAAAAAGGTGGCTGTTGCCATTGGAGCCGACAACTCTGCCTAGTTAGTCGGAACCACAACGTTAATGGGGTTCGACCGGATATTACGGTCAGGATCGTCAATAATAATAAGGATGCATTCTTTCTTTGACATTAGTCTACATAACTACCCTTGATTACAGAGACACAAGAGAGAAGTACATACAGTATAATCTAGTCGACTAGTCATGTACCATTAGAAGTTGTTGATGATACGTATGTAGCCTACATAGCCCGTAAGTGGATCAAAAGTTCACAAAAGATACATAATGCCATCACAAAACTATTCAACTTCATAAGACATAGAAGGATTTGGTTCTGTGGCGGCAGTATTCCCTTACAAAACAGAAGTACGTATATATATACACTACACTCTGCTCTGCATCACTAAACCCAGCTGAACAGATTTAGGGAAGCCTTGGACAACTATGCAGCTGAAGATTGGGGCGGAACTACTGACCTAAGTTTGCTAGTCATGATTTATGCATTAACTGTTGATGAACGTTTGAAAAGAGCGTTAACCCGCACCGACACCGAGGCAGCCACAGCAGCCAGGCATTGGGCTGACGTTAAAAATACACGAATGAGGTGTTGCTACATACCACCACTATCGGCTTGCCAAGCTGGAAACCGTGGCGCGTCGCTAAAATAAGTGTGCATCAAATCTACAGTGCCCCACAGACAAAGAGAAACACTCGGCACCGCGGGATCTCCCTGGCTGCACTGGCCAACGAAGAATCGGCGGTGGCATCACGAGCGTGTGGCTGCTAAATGAGCCAGTGTGAAACAGTTGAGGTAGATAGTATGCAGTGCTAGCGTGTGGCTGCTAATGCTGCCACAGTGTAACAAATTATGCTATCACCTGCTGGTATGATATTAATTTACTAATTTTTCTTACTTATTATTATTATATTGAGTAGTTTAAGTCTCCGTCTCCACAGCAACGGCGATCTAACAGAGGAAGAAGCAAGGGACACATAGTGTGACGATAGACACGTGGAACCCATGCACGAGGGTNACTAAATGTTATTAATTCCATTCATTGTTTGATGAAATCGTATTTTTTTGGATATGCCGTATAATATAAGGTCATAAAAAAGTCATAAATATTTATCCTGAAAAGTCATAAAAAGTCATAAAAATATCCTAGCAATCTTCAGTAGACACCATGTACTACTTCCAAGTGTTCAATAAGTTTGTGGAAAAAAACAAGGTCAGGACTGAAGGCTGGAGCAATACTTCCCAATGAAATTCTTGAAGATTATTATTATTATATTAGATGTTTAAGCCTCCCTAGACACAACTATGGTGATTCAAGAGAAGACAAGGAAGGGACATGTAGTACCTATAGCGATAGAAACGTGGAACCCATGCACGAAGGTGGACCGACGTGCATGGGAATAGCAAGTCGGCTAAGAAGAGGAAGAACAGATGAAAGTACGATCAGTAGGAGTACGAAATCCGAAAGGAAGGAAAGTGGGCACGAAAGACAAGTGTCCCGAAGGCCGAGCTAATGGCTAAGGTAAACTACAGTGTCGCCCTGGGGGCGCGGCTCCCCATAACAAAAGGATGGGCGAAACTAACTAACCTAACTCTCTGGCCTATCCTATGCTCGCTGAGGGGTCTCGAAGATCAGTTGCCGCATCCATCTCATTACAACAATTTTGTAGTGTAACTTCCCTGGACTTTTTTTTTCTGCCATTAACATCCTCAGTTTCCTTAACCGTATGAGACCCAACTAACATTTCAGCTTCTCGCAAGAGTACGGTTGTTTGTCATGTCTTCTATGACGGAGGCTTGGTCTTACAGAATTATGACAATTTCATAATATGTTCCTCTTAGAGATTTTTTATGCTAGAGGATATTATCTGAAGAATTATTCCCTTTGAATCTCAGAAAAAAGGGGGCTATTCCCATTGGAGCCGACCTCTCTGCCTAGTCAGCCGGAAGCACAACGTTAATGGGGTTCGACCGGATATTACGGTCAGGATCGTCAATGATAATAATAAGGATGCATTCTTTCTTTGACATTAGTCTACATAACTACCCTTGATTAGAGACACAAGAGAGCAGTACAGTGTAATATAGTCGACTAATCATGTTCCATTAGAAGTTGTTGTTGATGTGTACGTATGTACATAGCTCGTAAGTGGGTCAAAAGATTCATGAAGCCATCAAAAAACTGTTCATGTTCATCAGACACAGAAGGATTTGATTTTGTGGCTACAGTATCCCCTTACAAAACAGAAGTAAATACACTACACTCTGCATCACCAAACTCAGCTGAACAGATTTAGGGAAGCAATGGACAACTATGCAACTGAAGATTGGGGCAGAACTGCTGATAAGGACAAGAACTGCTGACCTAAGTCTGCTAGTCATGATTTATGCATTAACCGTTAATGAACGGTTGAAAAAGCGTTAACCCGCACCGATAGATAGGCAGCCACAGCAGCCAGGCATTGGGCTGACGTTAAAAATTCACGAATGAGGTGTTGCTACATACCACTACTATCGGCTTGCCAAGCTGGAAACCGTGGCGCGTCGCTAAAATAAGTGTGCATCAAATCTACAGTGCCCCACACACAAAGAGCAACACTGGTCACCGCGGGATCTGCCTGGCTGCATTGGCCACCGAAGAATCGGCTTTGGCATCACGAGCGTGTGGCTGCTAAATGAGCCAGTGTGAAACAGTTGAGGTAGATAGTGTCCAGTGCTAGCGTGTGGATGCTAATGCTGCCACAGTGTAACAAATTATGCTATCACCTGCTGGTATGATATTTATTTACTAATTTTTCTTACTGTACATGCACATTAAGATAGAGCTCTTAAATTTTGAATAACAGTTTACTACTACTACTACTACTACTACCATTACTACTACTACTACTAGCACTACTATTAGAAGTGCTGGATAGTGCGAACGTAGGCGGTTAAGTGATGTGCGAGCCATGTAGGTATACAGTGTATGTTTCACACAATTGAGTGATCTCGTTAGCGTAGCTAATGCAAAATTGAGCGATTGGGTAAGCATCGGTGGCATTCGACCAAAGCGGAAAATGAAGCTCTGTTATAATTTCCTTTATAAATCACCTACCTAAGGCCAAAACTCAATTACCTCACCAGACTGTACCTGCCTGCATCTTCACCTACTAACCATATTCTTGCACCCGCTACCTGAGATACGACACACTCATTTAATGAGTACGATTCACATTTTGCAATTAGTATCTACTTATATGCGTCTTAATTCGACTAATTTATGTTTGGCAATAAAAAATCCTTTTAGAAACATCAGAGTCGTAATCAAACAAACAAAAAAAAATTGTCGTTAAATGATCATCCCAACTTTTAATCACAAATACTAACATTTTTTTTCTATTCATCATAGATGAAAACAAAAACCCCGTTGGATTCGTGATGCTTTTCCCTATAATATAACACTTAGAAAACGGCCAAAAACCTTGTAATAAAAAATGGCCAGTTATAGAAAAAAAATTCAGAGTGAAAATCTACGGATTTTTTCGTAATATTTCGACTTAAATAATAAACATTCACAAAAACTGAGCCCACCACATAAAACTGCTACCTTTTATCTACAAAATTACCAAAAGGCATTTAATTATAGTTTGAAATTAATTCACACTGAACGGTCAAATAGTACCTCCAAAATGGTGATTTTTTCGGCAGCGATTTGCCGGTGCGGTTAATGGAAACAGCCCTAAATGGTCACTTACCCACTAAAGAGTTCATGTCTTAGAGGATCCTCAATAACAGTTTGTTGAAGGCCGCGTATTTTCTGTCCGTTCAATTGAAGGAAAAGTGAAACTCCGTAGCTGAAGGACAAGCAGCACAAAAGTTACCTGGTGTCCCAGTAAGACGTGCGCCAGCTCGTGGGCCAACACAGCAGCCAGCTGGTCCTCATTAGCGCAGGAGGCCAGCATGCCCGTGTGCATGACAATGTAGCCGCTGCTCAGGCAGTACGCATTTGCCTCGTCATCGTTGATAACCGCAACCTGGGGACAAACTTCAGTTTCACATCATCGTGTTGATAGTTTCTTAAAACAAATATTCTTGAATTCAGAGTTAAGGCCCACCCTTTCCATCAGTGCTAATCACAAGATGAAGAATCAAAGAGGCACGTACCTACTATTCCAAGCAAACAGGGAAATCCATGTACAGTGGTGGTGGTAGTAGTACAAGATAGTGTAAGCCTCCCTAAAAAGTACTAAGCTTTTCTAAGAAAGGAAAAGGAAGGGATATATAGCCTAGTATGTCGATAGTCACGTGGAACCCATGCACGAAGGCGTTCCCACACAAAATCACACGATTGGGATCAAGTTGGGGAAAGAAGACGAAGAACAGACGAAAGCAATACCAGAAGGAGTATGAAATCAGGAAGGAAGCAAAGTAGGCACGAAAGACAGACGTCCCGAAAACCAAGCTTATGGCTAAAGTAACCTACACAATCATTGTGGGGGCGCTGCTCCCCATCCATGTACAAAGGGCCCCCAGCACCACCACTTATAAAAATTCCTAGACTATCTTAGTCTTCCAGCTTGAGGAAAGAGATAGCTATTAGACACGTACCGTAGGCCTGTAAAGCGTCATAAAAAATACAGGAACCAATAAACAGAGGATCGACGAACATTTTTAAAGGAAGGGAAAAGAACAGGAGTAAACATAACGAAGGAAATTCTTGTGAAAACAATTCCAAAGCAATAACAGCGGTTAAAACAAGCCATGGAGTCCTCATGGAGTCCTCAGTGAGTGCAATTCCACATACCATACAGAGTACACACACGCGTTCTCTGATAAAGCTCAATGTACATCCTATACGGTCTGAAGGACCGGTCTAACAAGAGGTTGTGGCACCAAGCAAGGAGTCAGTAACTTGTTACTACCAGGCTATTTATAGGGAGCGTTCCAGTGTTCCAGGGGGTGCCGTATTCAGTTTCATATGTAATTCACTATCAAGACTATATAATAATTTATATAAATTTATGACTAAATATATTTATATCTTTAATCACTTACATTTTTTTTAACAAGTCCTAAAGGGAAGTGATCAGGCAAACCTGGAGACGGCTTAATAATTACTACGAACATGAACTTGGTTTTGCCAAAGTGTTAATTTTCTACTGTCGTTTAAAGACGGCTAGGATCACTAGCAGCTATAACTACAGTAGCTAACAATACAGTTAATTGGGAAGTTTCTCCGTCCAGATTTGAAGAATTAGACCGGAGAAAATTATTCATCGGCTGAACACCAATAGAATGCAAATGGAAGAAATTAATACAAGCCTCACATTAACAGTAAAAAGTCCCTTGAAGAGCCTCCAGAGGCAATTGTCACGCCTTTCTCTTGAGCTAGGGAGGTGCAAGGGGTACATCACCCTCGCCTAGAAGTTACATGTACCCAATGACCCCACCTTTTAGGCCCTATTGTCGGAAAACCAGAACTAATTTCGGTTAAGTTGAAAAAAAAAAAACCTTCATAACTTCGGGTAGGTCTAGTTTTTCTAACCACCTATTTTTTCAATTTCGGTCACGTCATTTTTTGTAGAAGGCGACTAGGGGTTAGGTTCTCTTCTGTTAATCGCCTATTGTTCACAATGCTTCACACACTGAACACTATCGGTACACATACATAAATAATTTTTTTGCACAGTACCAACGCTTGCATTATTTGGATCTTGCTTGCCTTTTTCATAACATTCTTTGATTAAAATGTCACCAGTTAAGAGATGTTGCTGCTCACGCAGATTGGACACTGAAATTGTACGTCATATATTGGGTACTTATATTAGGCTTGATAGCCTATGCCAGTAGGTCGCTTGGGTACATTTATGATAAAATTTCTGTTACTTTTAGAACTTCTGTTTTCCCTATTGCCTGGAAGCCAAGGTTGCGGAGTCGGAGGATTTGAGGTGGAGTCTGAATCTCACTCGCTCTAGGAGTCGGAATCGGAATTTTTAGCCCGACTTCGACATCCCATTTATAAACAAATATAATTTAATTCTTTTAATTCTGAATTTTCAGTCACAGGTTTGAAAAAAAATAAAAAGTTGTAAATGTGGATATATTTTTTTTTGTAGCCTACATTTCTCTTTTATAGCTATAGCTACCATGTATTTTCCTATTCTATATGATGAGGCCATTGACAAAATCTTGGGTAGAACTTTCGCACCTGGTACATTGTGTGAGGGGGGCAAAATGATCAATTTTGAACAGATTGTTCTGAAATTTCCATAGTATAAGTATTTTTGAAAAAGAAACACATTTTGCTTCCACAAATTTTTGGATTTAGGCCTTAGTTTTTGAGATAATGAAAAATATCTATAAATATAGCTTTATGCATTTTTTTCTCAGTTTCAAAGGAATAGAACTCAATGAGTTTTCATGCTAGAACAAAAGCAATGACAGTTTGGATCCTTGAAACATTCCTAACAAAACTATTGAGCAGGATTTTCCATTTTCGCCCTAATTTATTTTTTTTCAACGCAGCTAAAAACCAATGTTTTCCTCTATATTTTAGTTAGGTAGTGATCGGACAGAATAGAAAATGGAGAGGCCAGCTCGGTAATTTTGTTAAGAATGTTGCAAGGATTCCAAAACTGTCATTGTTTTAATTGTAGCATGAAATCTCATTGCGTTCTATTCCTTTGAAATTTAAAAAATGCATAGGTATACATATGTATATATTTCCATTATCTCAAAAACTAAGGCCTAATCAAAGAAATTGTGAGAGCAAAATGTGTTTCTTTTTCAAAAAAATACATACCGTATACTATGCAAATTTCAGAACAATCGGTCCAAAATTGATTATTTTGCCCCTCATGCCCCCCTCACATAATGTACCATGTGCGAAAATTTTATCCAAATTAATTTAATGTCCCCATGTCCTCAATTTAATCTCCCAAATGATGCAAAATATTGTATCGTTATGTACAATACACCTAGCATCTCTAACTTGATATGTTTATACTAGCTAAAATTATTTAGACATGTTTAATGTTTACATCAAATATCTACTTGTTGGACCAAGGAGTCGGAGTCGGAAAATCTTGAGGGCCAGGAGTCGGAGTCGGAAATTCTGGAAAGCCATGAGTCGGAGTCGGACCTTGAACCATCCGACTCCGCAACCCTGCTGGAAGCCAGGGATTATATTATTGGATAGTTCAAGCTCCGACTCCATAACTAAGGTGATAAAACAGGAGATACCTATAGCCTATGGGACATAGCTATAGGTATAGCACGTCGATAGAAACGGGGAACCCATGCCCGAAGGTGCTCTTACACAGGAACACCGCGCATGGGAACAGCAAGTGGAAGTTAGGAGAGGAGAGGAAGAACAAAATGCAACGGCTTCAGCGTGAGTATGAAAATGGAAGGAAGCTAAATGGGCACGAAAGATAGACGTTTCGAAGGCCTAACTATGGCAATATTAACGTATAGGATATCCTCGGGGTCGCTGCACCTCACAACATAGGATGGGCGAATACAACTAAGCTAACCCTATGGCCCAACCCTTGCTTCCTGAAGAGACGCCTTCCTGTGTCTGAAGCCCACTCCTAATGGGCTAAATGCTGCAGGTAGGATGGGAAAAATCCCTCCTTTCTCCCACAAGCCACCCCAAAAAGCAGCGACATCCTGTGAAACTAAGCACCAGACATACAGCACTAATGAGAGCTTCCTCACCATCCACTTCTTGCTTTGTAGATCTGCCGAAGACCGGATGAGTCTGTTGCCGACGCGCATCACAGTCTTGACGGCAGGGTGTTCGTCAGGAAGCACATCATCTCCGGCGCTCTCCAGAACCTGAAACAGTACTTTTATTATTATCTATCTTTAAAATGATTGTTAACAGCATCATTAAGTTGAGCGGATAACTGCGCTTATCTTACCAGCAGTAGCTGTACATCAAAGTTGTTTTGCTTACCTGAACTATATCATGCACGGTTATTTCAAGCTAAAGAGTGTTATTTATCTCAATAACGCTTAACATTTTAAAAATTTTCTAGTTATTTGGATTAGATATTAGCAGTAAATGGACCGACGTGCCGACTTGCAAGCAGTAGTTTGGACTTAGGCTACGGCCCTCTACAACCTACTGTTGCTACCATGTATCAAAATCATTCACATATCAGAAAAAATGAAGGTACATGAAAACATAAGCAAGTTAAGATAGCCACAGAAGAAAAAGCCAGCAGTTCAGCCAAAGTATTTATCAATGAAAAAGAAACAAGTATGTATATACTGTAGTTATATTTATCAACATTTAATGCTACTCATCACAAATTCTTCACTGTCCTTTTGACAGTGCTGGCACTCTGATATAGTTATATATAGCAACATTTAACAGTAGACAGGCATCATATTATATTGAGTCGTTTAAGCCTCCGTCTCCACAATGGAGATCTAACAGAGGAAGAAGCAAGGGACATATAGCTAGTATGACAATGGAAATATGGAGAGCCCATGCACGAAGATGTTCCCACACAGGATCAACGAGCATGGGACACCAAGTCGGGAAAGAAGTGGAAGATCAGAATAAAGCATGAGCCAGAAGGAGTATGAAAATGGAAGGTAGCAAAGCGGGCACGAAAGATAGACGTCCAGAAGGCCTAGTTTATAGCTGAGGTAACCTGCACGAGCCCCTGGGGTCGCCGTGCCCCATTACATAGGATGGGCGAACCTAACTAACCAAGCCCTATGGCCCATCCTATGCTGCCTGAGACGGGCATTGTAACAAGGATTTACAAATAGGTAGTTATTAGTACAGAGTCGATGCGGAGATTCAATAAAGTCAATCTGGACTGTGAAGAAAATTTGTAATTTTCATATTTCTTACAGCTTGATATTGATCGTGTTAAAATATTCCCATAGCTGTGAGCACCATACAAACTGTCCTCATGCGCTATAACTAACGAAGGTAAATACTGCACTTACGCGTAACAGAATGCTTAGAAGTTAAAATGTTGCCATACAGGCAGTGAGAAAAGCCCGACCCTTCAGTAATCCAGTCCCTCTCAAATGTTATTGAAGTGTCTCAGGTAATTAGTTAATACATATTGGTATACTTTAACCCCACAAAGGGAGACCTGTGGTATAGTGCACCGCACCCTACAGAAATTTATTATTTTTATTGCCTTCAAATTTCATTTGAGTTGCTGGAAACTTGCGACTTTTCATAATGGATAGAGTGTTGCAACGAATTTTTCTCAGTGGCGAGTGAAGACAGAACACCTCTGTCGGTAGCACCAGACCCGCGACAGCGCCCAAGTCTGGGGGCGTCTGAATGGTAGTTTAGACCGTTTCGAAGCGTAACCCTCAATGTAGACAGCTTTCGGTGCTCTATGGTTTTTTTTAAGCCCCGCCCACCTGGTACCTCAGCAGCCCAGCAGCAGCACTCCTCACTTTGGCACGACGAGCGCACTAATACGTCAACATCACCCTAGGCCATGGAACTGAAGAGGCTATGGGTCTGTTTGATCCTCCAGAGGTGTTCTGTCTTCACTCGCCACTGAGAAAAATTCTTTGCAACATTCTATCCATTCTCAGTGGCTCGCTCCGACAGAACACCTCTGTCGGTAGCACCAGGGAGGGGCTTTATGGCCCCCCCCTAAATTGCTGGTGCAAAGGATCCTGACGTGAACCAATTTATTCTCTTCCCTCTTTGTGGACTTTTCCTTTAGACAATCCAGCTGTTTCAGCAATGGCAAGAAAGTGACTAAGTCACCTCTAACCTGGGGGTACCTGGCAACCATCTTCAGTGAGTTGCCGTACCCCTGACCTTCTATCAAACGAAAGATTATAAATAACAAACTGCCTTCAGTGGATTGTCCCGGAACAAGTCTATGGAGCAAAACCCTGTTACGACATTACTGTTCTAACCTGAATTCTCGCTGTTGTCAACCTTTACCTGAAAGTTCTGGAGATATTATCCAGCGAGTAGAAGCGCATGTAACTCAGACCTTCCTGGACTATATACTGCTTTTTGCCTGATTCCTCCTAGACACAGAAAGGCTTTCGAGTCCTTTCTGGATCCCGCTTCGAATCATTCTAAGATCTGACCATCTGGAGCAGAGGTCGAATTCAAAGAGCGCTGACTTTTCAGCCAGAGCCCCGTGCCATCGCTCCACCTTTATTCTATTCAACAGGTCTGCTCGGGACGACTACCTATTATAGACCAGAATTACTCTGGGCTTGTCTTCCCCAGCGTAGTCTCTGCCGGTAGGCTGAGGTTTCTCCTGAGGATCTTGGATCCTTGGTTCCCGATGGGAGAACCAGTAGGCGGCTTACAGCCTCATCTACACTAAACCAACATCCTGAACTGTCTGCTCGGTGAAGCAGGTTAAGTCAGGACTGACGCTAATAATTCCAAGAACCTTACCTTTCATTACAGAACTTCCATAAGTACCATTTCCAATGAGCCGACTGAGGAGGTAGTCACCTCCTAGGCTCAAGAACACAAATCTCTGATGTCGGTAGACGCTGATCAGGGGAAGGACTTTTTCCTTGTGTCTAGTTAAGGACGATTTCTTGTAACGAAGGTCTTTTCCACCGTCCTAGTAGAGCAAAACCTTGACGGGACCCTAGGGGAGGGTCCTGCAATGACCTTAACTACCCTTTGGTTAGGCAAGCTTCCCCTCTTCAGACAAGGTCAAGAGGAACCCTCGATGAGGTCCTTGTGAGTGGGGAGAGCATACCTACGCAATTTGGATTTACTTCACGGGACCCTCCTTCGGATCCATAACTTCCCCGTCAGTGAGAGGTGGTACGAGCACCAACCCACGCCCTTGGTTGAAAACGAAGCCGTGCAGATCTACTGGGACAAGCGGATGGAGACTGATTGAGTACTTCACGCCAACCGACCCGACATCGTCGTCAAAGACAAACAGGAGTAGTCGGGCAAACTGATCGACGTCTCAATCCCCTTCAACTCCAGAATCGTGGACAAGGAAGCGGAGAAGAAGGAAAGGTACCGTGACCTTGAAATCAAACTCCAGAGACTGTGGCAGATGAAGGTGGACGTCGTTATAGTCGTCATCAGAGCTCAGAGAGCAATGTCCAAGAATCTCAAGACTGCCCTACGAGAGCTGAAGTGCGGCCATCTCCACCCAGGAATCCTCCAGAAAAGTGCTCTGCTTGAAACAGCGCACATCATTCGCAAAGTGGTCGAGCTTTAGGTCGCAGGATGTGACCCGGCGCCAGAGTTTAGAGCTGAACATAGCTCAACCGATCCAATTTGGGTCGTGAAATCCTCTCGATGATAATAACACTAATGATAGTAGGTAGCTACTTATAAAATTATAGGTAGGTAACTTCCGAAAAAATGGGAATAAACAGATAATGAAGAAGAAAATTGGGTAATTTCATAATAGAAAATCGATTCTATTTTCAATTTTGCATAGGATTTCAAAGTTTCAGCCAAATCGGTTGACTTTCTAAATTTATCCCCACCATGGAGGACATAGCCCCCTCCATTTTGAGGTGTTCCAATGCACCTAGGCCTAAATTTTTTTGGCCGCAGGTCTGTCCTCATCCAAGGATATTTCACAAAAAAAAAAAAAAAAAAAAATGCCAAATTTTTGGCGCCCCCTTAATAAATACCTAAACGATGATCACACATGGGAATAGCAGGTCGAGAAATAGATGAAGAACAAAAGAAGGCAACATCAGTAGTAGCTAATATGAAAATAGAAAGATGCAAAGTGGACCCATGAGACCGACATCCCGGAAACTAACTAAGGCACCTATCCTATGGGATCTACTCGCCACCGCTTTAGATCGGAAAACTTAACAACTGAAGTTTACTGCAAATAAAAAGTTAATAGTTGGCAAATTACACAAATAATAAATAAAAAGCCTATAGTGCAGGTTTAATTAGTATTGTGCCCTATACCTAGCTGTTATTTTAAACCTTCAGGTACAAGAAATGGAGTAGCACTAGAAAAACACTTGCCCACTAGAGAATACACTAGGTATAGGATATGAAGAAAAACAGAAGAATAGGTCAATGATGGGGCGAATTTTCGCATCCGCGGAACATCCGCACCTTTTTGGGTATCCGCATCTGCGGATGCTAAAATGGCATCTTCCATCCGCGGATGTCAGAACTGTACAGCACATCCGCAGCAAAGGAGTCGCGGATGTGCAGGTTTATCACTGTACACTAAACTCATCCATAGTGCTGTAAACTGCAAATTCTCATTTGGACTGAAATGTGGGCAAGCGCTGTTCCTGTCAACAAAGCACCATCTAAGTTTTCTTCCCAAGTGTTAAGCAAACTGCTGTCGTGAGAGGATGGTGTGTGCGTTTGTGGTGGGGCGAATATCTGCATCCGTGTAACATCCGAGGATGTCAAGATGGTACATCCGCATCCGTGGATGTCAAAACGCCTAAAGATCAGCAACCGCGGATGTCTAAAACATGACATCCAACCCATCACTAGAGTAAGTATAGGGGCATTCCAACAAGCAGGCACAATCAGTAGACAGCTTAACCTCACAAAAACAAACCAACAGGAAGAGCGGCTAAGATAGTTTATAGTTGAACAATTTTTGTTTGAGTCACATTTTAAGGGAACTGAATGACAGTTCTATTCAGCAATTATATGCGGGAGCGGTATTGTGAGCCTCTGCTCGTGCGTCTGCCCCTACGCTTAGGCGGACAGTAGCTAATTGGCTCCAAGAATTGGACTTGGTCTTAGTCCATCGGACTCCACAACCCTACTGCACAATGGCTTACAGCAAGCTACACAACACAATACCCACATCTCGGAAAACAATGTCGTCCATGAGGCGCATGTGCTGGGGCTGGAAGAGAAGGAAGCGTGTTTCACCAGTGTAGGGGCACGTGATGCAGTGCTGCCAGTAGAAGATACAACCCGCGCCTCCCAACACCACTCCAGTGCCTGTGTAGCACATACAAATGCTACATTCTCTTTGCTTAACAGAGACATGTATCCTGGAGTAGGGAAAAAGAGATGAGAACATAAAACCACAACCGAGTATCGGTACCCAAAAACAGCTCTGTTGATTGACTACAGGAAGAGATGGTACAGAGTGCTTTATCAAACAATTTTTCATCACAATGTGCTCTATCCAGGTATAGCTACTAAATATGTAATTTTGAGGTTGTCGTCTGTGGCGTGGGTTGGTTGGTGTAGGCGGGTGTGACCGATAGGGGGCGTCAGTCCAGTCGACATTGCCATCAGGTGCAATTGTTGCACGTGTAGGCTCCTGGCTTATTGTTTTACTAGTGTCTTTTTGGTTGCGTTCATTATTTCATTGATGTAAAATTTGTTCAGTGTTCGTATTTGATTACTTTCTTTGTCGTCAAGTTTTATTTTGTTCTTGTTTTTACTTAACCAACCTGCTGCGCTACATCCATTTGAGGTGAGTTATAGGCTAGTTTTACTAGTTAACAAAATAATAATACAAAGGTAACACAAATTTGACTCTGACTTTTGGGTAGGTACAACTAGGTGCCACTTTACACATGGTACAGTAGGCCTAGTGTGAACACTCAGTGTCATTTCCTATCACAGTCAAGCCAAAATTTGCTTGCTCTGAGCCAGTTTTTCATTCTTGGTTAAGTAGAGGATAAGGTATTTTGGGATTATTCATCTTATATATTTCTTTTATTGCATCACTATTTTTTTCTTCAGCATACGAGAAAGATATTTTCATCCAGTGCATTTGAGGTTTCTCCATTGATGTGTCATTTTCCCAAACATCACAAAGGAAATCAGAAAATTGAGGGCAAAATATGTCAAAAGTCTATACTCTTTTAAGCCCAGTTCACATGTCATTCATATAATTGCTTGCACTCATCCACTCGTCCAAATGCTTTGTAGTGTCTGTGCCAGTACAACTTGGTGCATGCAACAAGAAGTTATTTAAATGATAGCTAACAGTCAAATCACTTTCCTATGCAATTGTCACTAAGCAAGTTGCATATATCTCTTCAAATTTGGAGAGTAAATAAACTCAGAAAATTGTGCACTTTTCCACTACCTACTTCTAGGGTACAGAAGGTAACACACTTGGATAAGTGGATGAGCGAACACGTTTATATGAATGCGTGTAATCTTGCCCTAAGTCAGAACTGAGCAAATGGCCACCAATAATGTAGCCCAGACTCAGCCTTTGATAAAGTATTTCAAAATTTTTTTCTTTTCTTATGCACTAGCTAGGTCTTCTTAGGTGATAAAACTACATAGCAGCCTCAAAAATTCTCCAGGCACTTTAGGTAGCTATGGGTACACTCCAGAAAAAAGCTTTAACAGCTCAAAAAGATTTTTGGTAGGAACAAACTTTGGCAGTAGGTACCTAAGAGCAAGTAGACTTAATTAAACACTTATGGCAGGTAGCTAGGTACCAAGAATACAGTACCACAAAAGTTTAAAACCACATAGTCTTAGAGTAGCTATCTACCAAGCTAATATGTGTTGTAAGGACAGTAGTTCTAGTTTATAGAAAAAACATTTTTATCATTGCTTCCATTATCAAAGACTAACATATGAAAATCCTAGGTTTATGAAAATTCAATGAAGACCTATTTAGATTCTGACTTTATTTTATGGATCATAGACTACACAATAGTTGATTGTCCACTCAAAATAAGGCCTGTACCAAATGAGTCCTACAGCGTAGTTATATAAGATCAATAAAATATATTTCAGCTATCAATGAGACCTCTAGCATATTCTTCATAGGTCTGTAAGAAAAGTAGCAATTCACTAGTAGGAAACACATAGCTAATCATTAAAATGCAGGTGCATCATGGAGGGTGACATGCATAGAAGTTGTTAAAAAACATCAAAAATATTTGAAAAAATAGTTTGGTTGGCCACCAGTGATACCAACCTACAGATCAATACACTTGTGTTTACATACCTACCTGCGAACAATGTGAGAGAGGTGATAATGTTTTTGTTGAAGATATAAGTTTGTAAATATATATTTGTCTGTCCACCCAATAAGTGGTCAAAGGAGTTGAGCTACATTTATAATTTTTTGTGGGGAGTTTGGTGGGTTGACCTAGATGTGACCCATACCAAAAACTAAAACTAGACCTAGCTGGCCATAAAAAATGACTGCATTAAATTTTCTTCCACCGGAGCATATTTGACTCCACCAAAGCAGATAGTCTCACGCTATGAGGCGTTGTATTTTTTCCTGTGTTATTATTAAAGAGCCAACATCTGCCCTGCCCTAAACGTGTTCATCAAAAATGACTGTTAAATTTGCCCTCTAATGTGGGTGATGGTCTTACCCCACGAGGTGTTCTAGTTTTTTCATAGCTTATACATAGCTTTATTCCATTATTATTATTATTAAATCACACCAGGCTGGCGACGTAGGAACGGAGAAACTCCATGAGGTTAACAAACCCCCAGGCAACCAGCCCAGCGGGTGGAGAAAACAAAAGAATGACAAAAAGAAGATCCGAGATCACAGAATAGCTCTGTGTACAGATCGTTTAAAGCTGCCAATACCAGCACCAGCAAAGACAGAGCCATCAAGACCATTCCAAACATCCATGGTTTAGCTATTAGAAAACTGCATGTTTTTATTTGATATCTTAATGCTAACTACAGAAAGCTGTTTGGGGTAGAGTGATCAACTTGATATGAAGGCTCAGTTGGAAAGAGCGGACAGGCCCATACCCAAACATCGAGACTGATAGAGTGTGGCAAATGGCCCATCTATAACTTGAGCAACTGGGCCACACTCTCCTACTAGATGGAAAGCAAACTTGTAATTTATGACNGAAAGAGCGGACAGGCCCATACCCAAACATCGAGACTGATAGAGTGTGGCAAATGGCCCATCTATAACTTGAGCAACTGGGCCACACTCTCCTACTAGATGGAAAGCAAACTTGTAATTTATGACTTGTATTAAAATTAATTAACTGATCAAGAGCGCAGGGCCTATTTACCTTTTAGATGGTGATTTCTTATATGTTTTTATTTTATTTGCCCCCAAACTGCTGGTTTCTACAGAAGACAAGTAAATTTTTTATATTTTTCATTACAAACTCTGATAGGCTCGTCTTATTAGCTGAAGATTTGTAAATTGAGTGACAGATGAATCAAATGGAAAGGGTTAGAAGTCAGAACTACAAAGAGAAAGAGATGCATGATAGTTTGGACCACTAGGCCTAGTAGCTATAGATCACTATCAAATCAATTCTTAACAAACTACACTTGTGATAACAATAACTGCCAATATAGCTTATGCTACTTTCACAAAACGTACAGTACCTACCAATGTATCTGTAGCGATGTTTCTGTGCGTGCTGGAGGAAGATGTGCTTCCGACGGGCAGGCAGTTTCCTCCACCACACTCGCACAGCTCGACCTCCTATCATGACCAACACCCGCGCTAGGGGCCGGGCTATCAAGGCCAACACAGGGTGAACATGACATGTCCTGTAATATGAGCATATTTGTTAGATCATATGCATCACTCAACACATGCAAAATTCAAGTGCTGTTGCTATGGTGTAGCTATGTGCATAACAGTGGATTGAATAGGCTACACACTGCTAGAATAATAACAAATTAGAACAACCAAATATGGGCCCATGGCAAGAGAAAATTAGTTGTAAGCTACAATTTATACACGTATGAACGTGTTCTATGGCTAGAGAGTGGCTGAGGGCGTCTCTACTAATTACTGTCAACTACCATCTACTGCTGTCAACTATGTTTTCAAAAAAAACTAGAGCTTTAATAGGTTCTGAAAGCCATTTACAATCTTAGCAATTATTTAGACTTGGAGTATGAAACAAAAAATATACTTCTGCTGCACTGATAAACTTTTGAAAACTCTCTCTTTTTTTCAAATACAGTAAAACCCCTCTAATCCGCACCTCAATAATCCGAACATCTGATTATACAGTAAAACCCCTTTAATTCCCACAGCACGGGGGGGAAGGGGGTGATGGATTAGCGGGGATTTCGGATCACCGGGGTACTAACAAATCCGAAAAAACCTCTGTATTCCGCACTAATACGGATTATAGAGAGGCTGTTCGTACCTTCTGCGCAGCACCTCGCAGAGATTTTTCGCTTATCACAACCTTAATCCAAAAAAATGAGAAGCGCTATGCACGGATTACAGAGGTAATTGTAGGAAGTTCGTACTTTACCCCATTAATCCGGAAAATGCTCATTTGTTCAGATTGCACTTCAAACGATAATGAGATGTTTGGAATAGGGAGGGTTTTGGATTATTGGGGTGCGGATTAGAGGGGTTTTACTGTAGTTCCAAGTGCAATCTGAACAAATAAGCATTTTTGGGATTAATAGGGTAAAGTACCTATGAAGTTCGTACAAATATCTCTGTAATCCGTAGAAGGCGTTCCTCATTTTTTGGATTAAGGGGAAGATGAGCAAAAAGTTTGCGTGAGGTGCTGCACAGAAGGTACAAACAATCTCTCTATAATCCATATTAGTGCCGAATATAGTCATTTGGGGTAAAAACGGGACAAAAATCTTAAACATGACGCCATTCCTAAACTAGAAGTCACAGAGATCTGCCGTTTGCAGGTAAATTGCGGGGGTGGTAGGGGTACATAATGCATATA
>LQNS02278149.1:4095373-4105933 GCA_001587735.2 Parhyale hawaiensis
GGAATTTTCAGTGTTGCCGTCAGGCAGGCATGAGAATTGGCCATTTGAAATAGTTACATTGAATTTTATAATTAAAATTACTTTACTTCAAATAAGCTCTCAGATTCTAACCTTTTTGCGAAATAACTATGCTGGGACAGATCCTCGCTTGATTGCTAGGAACTAGAAATTTCTAGTTACGATAGGTAAGAAAGTTGCTGCATTGTTTAATATCGATAGGAGAAGTTAACGTTAGGCTTATAAGTGTCAACGATAGACAGTCTCATGCTCACCACCGTTCGGTACAGTCTTGTACTCGCTCCACTGAGTGTAGTCTTGTGTTCACCCCCAACCAGTGAAGTCTTGTGCTCACTCCCATCTAGTGCAGTATTGTGCTCTCCTCCATATAGGGCAGTGGTGCCTCTACCGGATTTGACTGTGTACAACGTCGTTGGTCCAAGATAAACACGCAGATAAGTCTTTATATAACCTGATGTGAGTGGAACAAGCAACTAAGGTAGCTATCGTAGTAAGCTGTTGCACAGGCCTTGCACCGTGATTTGCAATATGACTGCTATCTCTTGCTGATTCTAATAGTTCAATTCACGAAAGTTATCAATCCCTGAACGTCGACAAAATTGCTGAACTTTATGACTAGGATAGATTGGAGTTCCACGTGGGCCTGACCGCTTGGCGTCGTGGAGACACGGCATTCTGACATATTAGGTTTTAGATCCTGAACGGGACGCTGCAGCGGGTAGCCGTGCTGGATGTTCTGTATTTTTAGGTTATTTCGGGTGGTCATACAGAGTGATCTAGACGTGCTGAACTGATGGATCATCGGTTGTGATTTAGCCCGTGTAGTGACTCGTTGGCTGTGGTGTTACAATACGGGGAGCTGACGAGATCGGCCGGCTCTTCTTATATGGTGCCGGTCGTGGTTGGTTCTCTGTAAGCAAGCACCCCGCCTACACATGGATCCAGTAATTTAAATACAGGAAATTGTCATGTTCGACGTATTTAATAAATAGTTTATCATGTCTGCGCTGCAAAAGCTACTGATAGTGTTAACCTACTCCATAGGTTAACTTAGCGTACTGACCTCGGAGTAAATATAGGGGGGGGGGAATACCTCTATTTTTTAAGAGAAAACTTTGCCCCTTACGGTATCTTCGGTGGCTGCCCCCTCCTTGATTCTGCCGACGTTCATATTGGGTAAACTAACGTCGATTGAAGCTGCACTTTTCTCAAATATTATTGTATAAAATAAATATATAAATCTCCAGGAGTATATTGATGGTATTTTTTCTTTGAACAGCTACAATAAAGAGCAAATAGAATATTTTGGCGGGAAAGCCATCCGCTGATGGCGTTGGCGTAACGCACATTCCGTCATTTTCCAAGAACTTATAAGGTTTTCAGCTGCACTTTTCTCAAATATTATTCTGTAAAATAAATTCATAAATTGTCATGAGACTATTGACCAATTCTCTCTTTGATCAGCTACATTAAAGTGCTACTAGAGTATTTTAGGCGTGAAAGCCATCGATGGTGGGGTGAAAGCCATCGATGGTGGCGTGAAAGCCATCGATGGTGGCGTGAAAGCCATCCCCTGCCCTTGATGGCGTTGTCGTAACGCCTCCGCCATTTACCAGAAAATTATATGGTTTTGAGCAGCACTGCTCTCAAATATTATTTTATAAGATAAATACATAAATCTCCAAGAGTATATTGATCAAATTCTTTCTTTGAACAGCTAGATTAACGCGCTAATGAAGTTTTCGGCTGAAAAGCCATCCTCTAATGGCGGCGGGTTCACGCATCTTCCGCCAGTTTTCCAGGAACTTACATGGGTTTAGGCTGCACTTTTCTCAAATATTACTTTATAAAATAAATCCATATGAGTTTATTTTTTCTTTGAACAGCTACATTAAAGCGCTAATAGAGTTTTTTTTTTGGCATGAAAGCCATCAACGAGATCGTGAAAGCCATCGACGAGGGCGTGAAAGCCATCGACGAGGGCGTGAAAGCCATCGACGAGGGCGTGAAAGCCATCCATTGATGGCGCTGGCGTAACGCCTCCGCCAGTTTCCAGGATCTTATATGGTTTTAAGCTGCACTTCTCTCAAATAATATTTTATAAGATTTTATTAAACGAGTACATGAATCACTATGAGTATAGTCTTTCTTTGAACAGCTACGTAAAAGCGGAAATTGAGTTGTTAGTTTCACAAGCGTAGAGGGTGCTCTCCGGCATGTCCCGCTAAGAATGGGTTGCCAGATGTGACTAATTTAAGGCAAATTGGCCATTTCTAGGTAATTTATTCCTTGTTAATATAATTTCTTTTAATGAATTATGACAGCATTATATCTAATCCTAAATTCAATATGTTTTAATCGCTATAGTGGCCTAACATTTTCTAAAAAGATGGAAATTTTCATCGTCACTGTGGGAGCTCAGCCGTTCTCGTCCCCCATCAAGTCTAGGATACACCCCGAAAAAGCATTTGAAAGAACGTTAGGTGTTCGCCTCCCGTACACCTGCTCCCTCCCCCTATATTTACTTTGAGGTACTGACTGAGCTGTCTGAGCAGGTCAACGGAGGCAGGCGGTTCGATAAAGAAACTAGTTCGCAGCGGTAACTCATTTGCAGGAAGCAATTAAAGTTAATATGTTATATGGAGTTACTTCAATTATACTTGAATCTACTATATTATGTTGTTTAAGCATAAGTGTTATGATTCTTATAGTAATATGTACAAATGAAATTTGGGTGGTTAAACTCTATGCTTGCAAATATTTAACCTGTGGTTGTGCTACATTAAAAAAGGAGCTTGTTGAACTGCATTGGCATTAAGAGGTATCCTGCGTCTTATTTTAATTTAATGCTAATACATCAGGAACCACGATCTAAGGTGATTAACTAATAGACTTATTTAATATGGTATAAGGATTATACATATTTTTGTGGCGCGAGTGATAAACGAGGTACCACAACGGTAAACATTTTATCGCCGTTTTGTGGACACAGTTGTGTTAATGTTCGTAGATAGAATAAATGTTCGAACCCTTTGCACTACCTTGGGGGAACAGAAAATAATTTTTAGAGTTGCTCTCCAAACCAGTCGTTTAATTTGATTGAATGTATTGCCGCGCTCACGAAAGCACGACCGCGCGGTCAAGAAAAGTATGAAAATGTTATCCAAAGCTCACTTGGCAGTACGCGAATTGCTGTAGCACGCTATTACTGGTATCTACATGTACAGTGATTGTTTATCCTTAGTTGTATCGATACTAGAGGCAAAACAAGTTTTTACTAGAGACAAAAACTGCAGCTTCTTCGGATCAAGGAGCGTGAGCAACGAAATTCTGCGGAACATGTGCGCGGTAGTCTGGACTGGGCTTTGTATGGCGGATGAGCAGCTTCCCGTCGGTAGAGTGTCACCTACAGTCGTTCCGATACACAGCAAAGATTTCTCACTGAGTTGCGCATTGCTCGTACGAATGCCTAGTGTGGCCCCTGCATAACAGTTAGCCTATTGCTCGAACTTTCTGTACTTAGCGACAACATTTTACAGTATTATACAGCTCAAGTAACTGGCCACTCATGAGCAGGAGATTGAATGAAATAAATAAATATACGTTAAAATGCCGAAGAAAACAACATGCAACGGCCTGAGGTCGACGTGATGTAAATTGGCTACGTGCGGTCACTGCTAAGTTTTATATTAGTCCTATTGAATCCTCCCGTTGCATTCTTTGCTCCCTGGACCAATCCATCGAATTGAAAATTGAAGGTCGAGAAAACGTCGCACATTCAGGGCATAATGTGCCGGAGCTCCATCGTGTTGAAACCAAAGTCTTCTACGAATATCCAATGGCCCATCGCCCAATAAATCCGGAAGAACTTCTTCAAGAAAGACTCTGAAAACATTCCCAGTGAGACACTCTGGCAAAATGTATGGGCCAATGATTTGATTGTGAAAGATACTTGCCCAAACATTGACAGTGTAGCGATGTTGATGGACGACATACGTGAAAATTATGAACATTAAAAAGTCCATCAAGGGTGAAGATAGCTTCATCCATGAACGACACAGGTTCTGCAAAATGGAGATCTTCAAACTCCTGATATAAAAACCACTGTGCGAATCGTTCACGAGGAGCATAATCTGTGGGAAGTGAACCCTGGACTTGCTGGAAGTGATACGGATGATAATAATTTCAGTTAAATACACGACACACTACAGTATGATCTTGAATTCTTATAATTTTCTAAGCGCAATATCTAAAAATAAGCGTTTTCGATTTGTTTTCATGAAAAAGTGTTTATTGTAGTGCCTTGTTCTTGCACTCGACATAAACAATATATTAAAATAGATAAAATTAAATTAGCAAAATGAACTTGAGTTAAAATAGAAATTGCCATAAATTGCTTCACAATATGTTTAAGATGTTCAGTTAAACATTATGTCACAATAAATATATAATGATGTAAATAAAACTCTTTAATGACGAGAACAGTTTCTTCCTAACTAGCTCTACAAAGTCATCGAGCCACTGAAGCAACTGAAACTGCTTCTATGAATACTGTAGACAGCTAATAGAAATAATACTATGAAAGTTAATACCGGTACGTCAGTACGCTATTAACTTGAAAATGTGCTAAAGATGCTAGCACAAATGAAATGAGCATAACGACTGTTGTACTTAATATATTAACATTGAAGCAGCAGTTAGCTTTAAGAACATCTTGTAATTATATATAGATAACAATACTACTAAAATTGCATGATGTATTGCCTATACTTAACGCTGATAAATAGATAGTTCAACTGAACGAATTTACCTGCTGATATAAGAGGCAATAGATAGTTCAAAATTCTCTTTAAAATTTCCTCTCCTCTCAAAACAACAATCTTCATCATCATGATACCTCAACAATGGCTCTGAAGTACAGTCTCTCAACAGGCGCAGCATGAGGGATAGATAAAAATAACGCTGAATTCTGCATGAATTTTATACTGAATGAGATACAGAATTACCATACATAGTATTTCATCCATAAGATAGATATGCGAATGAGAAAAACTAGTTGTAAAAACTTATATATTAAAAATTAATTACGGATATAAATGAGAAGCTGGCAACATGGTATCTCTAAACATTTGACACCACTGTAATTCAACAGCTACTTTCATAATTAATATTAATATCATGAGTGTTAATGATAATGAAATAAACATTCTCGTTTACTCGTTTATTTGTTCTTCAAACGTACAATGTAAAAGCTGCTATAACCACTATATTAAAAATGTTAAACACGTCCCTTTAAAAGCGTATCGGTCGCTTATGGGACACCGACGTAAGTAAGACATTCCTCACATGTACTTATAAATAGCTTCAAATGACTGTCATCCACTAATACAGTTGCCTAGTGTGCTCTGCTTCGATGAGAGTAACATTTTATGAGCACATAGATTATACCCTAGGAAACTATTACAAATGAGGTTAAAATACACAACCCTATTAGTACCTAGATAATAAGCTGGATGTTAGGGTAATTTATCCTCACTGTACGACAAAAATCGTAATAGTCTGCGCTAGATTTAAAATTCAAAGTGGCATTAAGATTCATGCGTTGGAGCAGAATGTATAATGATTATGAGCTGGCATTAAATGACTGTACAATTTAAAGAACTTTCCGGATCATCGAACATAGCGTGACGAACAAATTTTAATAGGAAATACTGATATATATCGTCTAACTGCAACATCGATAATTTTGCATACATTGAATTGACAGACATTCGTGGGATATTGTTTGCATTGCGTCTAACATTAAGGATGATTCTATGCACGTCATTTACCGCGACTTTGAGAGAACGTAGCACAGTGTCCGAGGCATTACCCCATACCGTTATATTTTGAGTCAAGTGAGAATATACTATTGCATGATATAATAGTAAGAGCGATCTTCTGGATAGGTTTTTTGAAACAGCGTAAAACGATCTCCGGGCTCTATTGACTTTACTACACAACTGGTCAATGTGTTTGGAAAAGGAGAGTTTGTCATCAATGATAAGACTAAGATACTCAAAAGAAGTTACCCACTCTAGAACACTTTCATTAAAATAAACTACAGGCAGAGCTTGGAAGGGCGAGAGGTAAAAAGCAATTTTGTTTTTTCCTCACTAGGGGTAAACCAATTCAACTGGAGCCAATCTATAACACTAGATATAAGTCTATTCATTTTAGCAACAGCAGCACAAAGAGTTTCGTCATTAATGTAAAAAACCGCATCGTCGGCAAATAAAATAGCGCTCGACTCGGGGGAACTCGCCTATGTCGTTAATGTACACGTTAAGTAGCAAGGGTCCTAAAATGGACCCCTGCGGAATACCAAGAGCAATAAGAGCATTGGGTGATGCTCTATCGTTAATTGTGACATACTGTTTCCGATTGTTTAAGTAAGTTTTAATGAACACCAGAACATTGTGACGTATGCCGTAATNATATTGCACATAGGTAGTTAGTAATGTATGGTAAAATTAGTAAGAGATGTCTCGGCTGTAGCTCATCCTTATGACAGCGCTTATGATTCATTTGTGCTACGATTTCAACTATTTCACTCGGCACAACAGGACTCAATACCATAGTTTCATCAACCTGCGGCCTAGAAAGATCATATGTCCTTGTTTCTGCAGGAAATTAATTGGCAAAGCGAGTGGCAACCGATGTAAAATGTACATTGAATTCGTTTGCCATTTCATGTCCAGACGTTGGGTTGCCATTTACAGTAACACTTTCAATCTTTAACTTACATTCTCGATTAAGTAATTCATTGATCTTACTCCAGATCTTTTTGGAGTCATTAGCTGTGCTAGTGAATGAAGTATGATAATATAGCTGCTTGCTTCTACGTAAAACAGAGTTCAGGACATTCCTGTACGTGGCGTAACCACGCCTAGTTATGCCATCGTTGCGATAAAGCTTAAAAAGTGCATGTTTTTTTCTTAAATTAACATTCGTAGTTCATCAGTCATCCATTTCGTTTTACATATACAAGGGGAACGACTTTGTTTAACAGGAAATGCCTTGTAATATAGGTTATACAACATGGTGGCAAAACAAGTTATGGCCTCGTTAGGGTCACCGTCACAAGAAGCAGGGAGATTGATGCTGGTAACATTCCTAACAAACTTGTTTATGCTATTTCTACTCTTAAAATTCGGTAATGTAACTACTGGTGACTGCTGAGCACCTCCGACCTTGACTACAGCAATTGTAGGAAGGCGATCACTCACATCACTGTCGACTACGCCAGACATTTGAACACACCATCGAATGAGCTGTTAGTCCAGATTTGGTCTATCAGTGAATACTTGGTTATTGGGTTATCTGGCGAGTACCAAGTAGGAATGTTAACTAACGGGAAATATGCATGTCCACTCATTAAATTTTGAAAGTCCTGAACATTTCTGAGGTTCAACGGATTAAACAGATTTATGTTAAAATCACCACATATGACAGATGGAACTGATACTGGGAGACTAGGGAAAAATGAAGTTCTAAGAAATTCGTTAAATTGCAAAATGTTAGCGCAGCATTACGAGAATAGAAAATGAAAATAACAAATAAATTGAAGTTTATGAAGCAAACTATGTATTATGTAACTTTGTCGCGAGCCTATTGCATGAAACAAACAAAGTCAGGAACGATACAATCTGACAAATAGAGGGCGCCTATCGGGCGAGGGGTTCCCTTCTTTTCAAAGGCAACTACGCCAAACTCCCGACAAGGTGTGTATTATTGTGCCCATCTTTTTCCCTATAAAATAGGTATACATAATACAGCTGTACATATAGAATAGATAGAATATTATTCAAATCCATATTCACAGTGAAATAGGCTTGTTATAAAGTTTGTGAGAAGTCGGGAAACATGGTAAGAAATATGTATTTTCTTCCTAGCAAATTCCAGCTTCGACGGTCCCTCAAAATGGCGGGCGATTGCTGTCAACACAAAATACTGTAAAAAAAAATAATGTTAATTTATCCTACGGCAAATATTTCATATTTGAGAATTCCGGACGGCGGACGGACGGATCGCTTCCGAATTTGGATATAAGCAAACAAAAGTACTTAGCCAATTGAAGTCTTTTTGTGGCGTATGTAGTGTTGATAATATATAATTAAATACAAATCTAGCCTTAATTCAGAATGAATAATGTATTAGTTTATGAAAATGAAATATTACTGCTGCTTAAAGTGAAGAAGGAAATTAAGATAAATATAAATAAGCTAAAATTTACCTTTTGCAGAGATATGTAGGTAAGACACAGAATGTTACCACTGTGAAAACTATAGATTGAGGTCCGCTGCAACTTTACTATGCTCTGCTGCTGCTCTTGCATAAGGTGTGGGCATGAAAATATGCAACAATCTATAGGAAAGTTCCATGGCTGTTCAATTCTGCTCGAGCTTATCTTCATCCTGTTCCTATAGTGCCAAGCGATATATATCTAAAACAGCTGTTAACCAAGTTCCTGGTACGAGCTGGTCTGCTAGACCCTCCACACATCATGTTTTGAGATCCCCCTTCTCGGATAATTCTTCGGCCAATATCGAATATGACTTAGCTAAACTTATTGTAAATGAATCTCATAATTTAAAGATACATAAGCTAGGATTAAAATTGTACGGGTCATATCTAGGTAATTCCCCCTTAATTCTAACAAAAACCACCCACTCATCGTCTAGATCTGGACTTTGGACCAAATTGGCTACTTCATTTGGCTCCCATGCTATGTTTAGCCAATGATAAACCATGAATAGAATATGCCATTACAATATACGTTTCAAGAGCTATTTTCTCTCCCACTTAGCCTTGTTTAGCGATTAATGTAAACCCATGACGTTCAGGCTTATATAAAGATTGCCTGTAGCTTCTAGACCCCATAACTGTCACTTTATAACAACTTTGGATGCTCAGCATCATTTGTGACTAAACTAAAACCCTTTACTGCTTATATAGAAAGTTTTGCCGTATCCGTAGCTTCATTTTGACTGTTTGTTTTTTTAATTATTGATGGTTTTTACCTTGGGAGCTCCCATTTAATGTGAAATCTTGGTTAGAGAAATAATCTCGATAAAAATTTACTAAAAATAATGTATTTACCCTGCATGAAAATTATTCACATATGTATAAAACCATAGCAAGTCCTCTGTCCACTTCCTTTTGGTTTGACAATTTTAGTTGCCGAAAATAACTTTATCAAAATAAAAATAGCTAAATTACTATAACCTCGTCACAAGAAGTAAACAGTAAAGAGCAGGCCAAAAGGAATGTTGAAAGTTGGGCGAAAGCCTATGAATGGAATTAAAACCTATCGCAAATTGCGCAAGGAATCAGCACCATCAGCACTGTCAGCTCCAGTGCGACAACTGATGCAACTATATAAAACTTCTTCAAGAATAGAAGAAGAAAGGGCGTCAGTACCGCAGGCGCCCAGGGTCTCTCGTGATCGCCGAGCGATCACTACACAAGTTCATGGAGCCATCTCTTATCACGTCGCACCAGCTGAACTACGAGCTCAACTACGCCTATCATAAACGGGGTGACTTCGGACGCTGAGGTAACTTCGGATAACTGCACTGGCCTACTTCACCTCCCAAAGAATTGATCAGCAACTTCTTCATGAGCAACATACCATCAGTTAAGTACCAACTTCAACTTCCTTCGGTTCCTCTCCTTAATTAATTATTATTATTATTATTATTGAACATTTATGTCTCCACACGCGGGAGGTGTTCTTGGATTATTACATTACAGCTTACATTAAAAATTGTGTGTACATTAATTTCTTAGAAATATTACAGCTATATATTCACAACCTAATAGACATGGCTCAGTGCCATCACATACCAAACGAGTTAACTGGACAGGCTCCGCAATAGAGCTACCCAAGAATCACCCTCGCGCGAGAAGCAAAATATGATATAATTGTTTCTACTAATATTAACATTACTGCTTGTTCACTTAAAGTAAGGTAAATGGAAAATGCAGTATTTGCTTCCCGAGGAAAGATCTACACGGCTTAATACTATTTCACCTAATTGCCTAACTACTATTACATACAATTACATCCAATAGGTATGTCGGAACATACAGCATGACCTACAGTACAAATATATAAATTTGAAATTATGTATTTATATCTCATAATATGACGGCTTTCATCAAGTGGATTATTATTTCCGCCAAAGGCCCAATTAGGAATATCCAATCTCGACATCGGCTCTCCTCCGCCATATACATGTGGTAGAAGTTGGCACAGTGCACCACCACTGGCAGGAGAATGGCGCAAAGAATAGAGAAAGACACTCGAGTGGACGGCCCCTTTCATGGCCTTCCACACGAGAGAGACTAGAGGTGCCCCGCGTACGAGATCAGTTATCTCGATCAACGGTTCACCTCACGGAACAAAAAGGGGGATAAATAGGTAGAGAACCTACGTAACTGAACAAAACTAACCATTTCAGCAGGAACTGCAGCCAGCTGCAACATCCCCCGCGGAGC
>LQNS02278149.1:4134488-4146918 GCA_001587735.2 Parhyale hawaiensis
TACCAGCCCCCTTCCAATGAGCTTTTACCTCCGAGAACAGAGGTTAGGTCCCGCCAGGACTGGTTCGCGTAGTGTTCTAAGTGTTTAGACCGGTATATATCATAGGATATTAGGTGCACCAGTCCTGGAGGCCCCTAACCTCTGTTCTCGGAGGTAAAAGCTCATTGTTGATTAGCTTTATGTACCCGTATATAGTGTTTTTTTTTGCCATATGTCGCCCTCTAGACACTACCATCACTTTATATATATATATATATATATATATGAGAATCGATGAGATATGCTAAGACAGAAATCTAATGATGTGCATGAAGTTTAGAAGCTCAAACTCATTGGTTAAGGTGTGGGATAAACCTCCTGGGAACCCTCCAAATTTACGCCCATGAGCATAGCATCTCTTAAAGTAATGAGAGTTTAAGTAGTTTTTCTTCAGATTTGTTGAACAAGGCATTGATTAAGCATCAAAACTTAATATTGTGTAGCTTAAGAGCTTTTATATCTATTCGTGGAAAAAAGAGTTGGTGAATTTTTGACAGGGAATATGCTGATTGTACATTTCAATGGCCTAGTTTGTCCTCAACTAGATAGACAGTTTTCGTTAATTTCCGCGCAAGTCGAGAATACAGCTCGAGCAACTTGAGCCCTAGATATAAAAAAAAATGGCTCGTGCAAGTCGAATTTCGTACTAGTCGAGGAGTCCCTGTAAAGCAGAAGAACTTGACATCGTTCCTTCACCACTCTGCACTATAGCCTGGCCAACTTTATACTGCATCGAGATAAAACTTTACGCCTGGACTCTCGAGCACAACTTATAAACCCACCACGGACCTTAAAACATAGCAGTCAGCCAGCTTTGGTAACTGCAACGCTGCTTGGTTGATATTCCGAACCACTAACTAGAAATTAGTTAGCAGGCTGTAGTGACTGCAACGCTGGTTCGGTGATGATCCAAACAGCCGACTTAAGTGTTCAGTAACCATTGATGAAAGCGCTTGTGCCGTCTCTGGCTTTCGTTCAGTACCTTACACGTATGCTACGATGACATCCCCATCTGATCTGGCATACGCACAAACTATTCGACTGACATTGAATCATTATTACGGCATCAAATGCAGCACTCGCACAGCTTATGGTTGGACGAGTCTGCTGAAATCATTGCCCTAGGAAGGTGTGTAAAGAACCAGTGCCGCGAACTGTATATAGTACGAGGAACGTTCTAATTTGGTTCTCACTCCTCAGGGGGTTAGGTTCATTAAATTCGCTTATCCTGTATTATGGGGAGCAGCGCCCGGAGGACATCGTAGGTTACCTTAGCCATAGCTAGGCCTTCGGCACATCTTCCTCCTTGTCCAGTCTGCTTTCTTCTAGTTTCATTCTCCTATACTGATAATATTACCTCCGGCCTTCCTCTTCTATCTTTCTGTGCACACTCGCGTTGATCACATGTGGGAATATCCTCGTGCATGAGTTCCTCATTTATTTTGGCATACTGTTGAGTTTTCCTCTCTTTGAATATTTAATTTGTGATGGACTAGGAACGTTTAATATAAATAATATAATAATAATGATCTTATTCTTCAGTATTTGATACCTATAATGCCATCTTAAGACAATAATAATTCAAATCTAGCAACGAAACTGTCTATAGTTGACTATTGCATAGCTCCGCTGACTCCAGCATTCACTGCGTATTGGAGTCGCTTGCTCCCCATGGAATAGGTCGACATTTGGCATCCAGTTCCGTTGCAACATCGACGACTGCCTTTAGCTGCGGGNTAGTTGACTATTGCATAGCTCCGCTGACTCCAGCATTCACTGCGTATTGGAGTCGCTTGCTCCCCATGGAATAGGTCGACATTTGGCATCCAGTTCCGTTGCAACATCGACGACTGCCTTTAGCTGCGGGGTAATTGTGCACTGGCTTGTTATGGACCGATGGCTGACCGATAAGGTGCGCTTGAAAGGTTGTAGTTATTAACCGATCGTAGGTTTGCAGGGCTACGTTGTGCTCTTGTTGCTAGTGCCAATCCTATTTCTCTTGCCCACTTTTACTTTTTCTGTGCTACTTCTGATAGACATAGCAAATCTTTATCTTCTTCTCCATGGTAGTGACTCAGAGTCTATAGCAAGGTTCGTCTGGTCTCTAGGAGCAGGCTGTTTAAGCCATCCATTGTCTAAACATAAGCTGAGTTTTTTTTTCTGTGTGCCCTCTGGGGTTTATTTTGGCAGACCTTATCTTCCTTGTCAGAATATATGTGGCCTCATAAACCCAAGAGCTGTCCTGAGTGCCTTGTGCACAGGGGATGTTGCAGGTGGCTGCAGTTTTTCCTGAAATGGTTAGTTTGCAAGGTTAGGTAGGTTCTCTATACTTCCCCTTTCGCACCAAGTAATGGGTTACCGAATGATGGTTAGCGACTCATCCCACATGACTCCTACCTGCAACCGCGTAGAGGGCCACGGAAGGAACTCTCCGCACAAGTGCTTCTTTCTTCTGTCGTCTTCTCATTTTTCATCTCATGGAGATGCTTCTCGCCTTATTTACCCGCCAGTAGTAGCGCACTGAGCCAGCTAAGACTTTCCGGCAGGATTGCCTAGATAAAACGTTCACACACTGATCCGACTTAATAAACTGAGTTTCATTGCTTGACTGTGCTTGGATCACGTCGTATGACCGGAGTGCAGTGGTAAAACCAGGAATCTAATAATAATATTTTTTGTACTAGGCTGCTTTATAAGTCATGCCTACCTATCTTTCTTAGGCCCTCTGTATTTCCGCGTTTTGCGATCATCCATTTTCTGTTACGGTAGGTAGGCTACTTCATCTGGCAGGTTAGATTCGTTCATCCACATTAACCTGTTGATGGACAGTTACGAGGAAGCCTGACTTTGCCTGACGGACGGGCTTATCGCCAAAAATCTCTAAAAATCTAAAATCTATTTTTCAACTCCTTTAAGTATTTTCTTTCTATATGTTTTACCCTAGAACGGTACACCCGGGTCTGAGAGACCCGGCATGTCCATGTCACCTCTGACTTTAACAATTTGTTGATGACGGTTGTTCCTGTCCTTTCCATTAGCTTCCTAGGAATGATGCGGGCTCTTGAGTATGGGTGTGTAGCTTTCGAAATCTCCCTCTGTTTTCAGATATGGGGAAAAATAGCATTCGGGTCTGTGAGACACAGGTGTACTGTTTGTGGTGTTTTTTTTTTGTGTGCCTTTTTTGACACTTCGTCATATATGAAGAATGGAGCAAATTTTGAATGTATATTCATCAATGGATCAGAAACAGGACCATGAAGGTTTATCAGTTGTCAAAGGTTAAATTAAATCAACGCAAATATATTATATATAATTTTTTATTTTTTCTTTGCGTCTGTCAGACCCAGGTGTACCATTTACGGAACGACCAAGGTAGGTGTACCGTTCCAGGGTTAATACGGTACCAGTTCGTCAGCTACCATATTTGGGGATTAATAGGTGTCCCTCCCCACCACTAGTGAGACCCAAAACCAATAAGGAACAAAACCGGAGATCGACTTGAGTCGATGCCAGGTGTGAACAGGTTAACAGGAGCAGCCCTTCCGAGGCAACGCATGGGTTACCTTAGCCTTAGCTAGACCCGAGGGCGGTCTTTCCTGCGTTCTATCTGCATATCCTTCGTTTTTCGTGCTCATACACTTAATTTTGTTACAGTCTTCCTCTTCTTTCCGACCTCGCTGTTTCTATGCCCGTTGATTCTGTATGGGAACACCCTCGTGCATGGGTTCCATGTTCCTACTGAAGCACTGTATGACTGTTATTTCTTCATCTGTTACATTGTCTTTGCAGTGGAGACGGAGGCTGGAAGTTAAAGTAGAGCTCAATTCACCAATCCAGTAACTGTCTTTTCAAAGTTTTTATCATTTTTCTCCACTTACTGAGCGTTTCGAAGAATGGTCTCCCTGCATGGATTTCCAGTTTTGCATTCAATAACTGTAGATTCTCTCGCTTTTTTTTTGTCACAGGAACAAGCGTAACCCCGTGTGCCAGCATAGTTCCCAACTGACATTTCGATGATGATTTTCCAACTCAGGAACGCATGCTTTTTTCAGTTTTATAGTTTTTATAATCTATTCTTCTGAAGGAATTTGACAGGTTATCCGTCAAATTCTTTACTCTGATTTTCTATAAGGGACGGCTACGAAGGTGAAGCAAAGTGTACTGATAAAAATCCTTTCTTCATATTTAATTGTACAGCTCGAGGCACAACTGTACACTTAACGTGGTAGTTTACTGTTTTCATGTTAACCATGCGGACCCAATTTAGGAACATATAGAGCAATAAATTGTTTAAGGGTTCACACAACTTTCATCATATTCTTGTTGACTTTGGAATTAAAAAGCGGCGAAATATGATCCACGTTATTGGTGGTTCTTAACGGAACTGGATACTAATATTACATTTTCCCCTAATTCTACAAGGTCTAGGCCCTTCACGGACTTCGTTAAACAGGGAACTGAGATGCGTCTTCCTCGGTGTTTCATGGAATTAAGACGTTGATCGCGATATGTACCTTATATGCTACCTACGAAATGCCAAACGATACTATTACTTATTTTTGGAATGGGGTGTCAATGTGCTGAGGCGGCTCCGTAGCCGTAAGTAATTGACGATAGCCCATTTAACCCTATCTTACCCAGTCTGGATTGTATGGCTAAAAGGGTCTTTTCTTCTATTGCCCTTGTAGCGAGGTAGCCTATAGCACAACCTGAGTGAGATAGGATTGAAACGCGACCGAACAGTCCATTATGTCAGTAAAGAGTTAACCTTAAAGCGCTCTACCGATATTTGAAGTTCTTATATGAAGAGCATTGTTTACGAAGTTTATTTGACATCTTCGCGCCAGGTTAACTATTTTAATTAACTAGTCTGTGTTATCCCGCTGCAATAGCTTTTTCCCCAAATAATATAATAGGACAAACAATACTTGTAGCATCTGTAGTCGGGGTTCGAACCGGAACCTCGGATTTCCCCCCTCCCTAGCGCAGCCATGCACAGCCCGCTTGTCTACAGCAAGTTCGACCCTCCTCCTCCTCCTCTCACTCTCGCAGATCCCCGCGGCTGATCACTTTTACTCGCTGCCATTTTTTTATTCATTGGGTTGGCTGGCAGATCGACCAGCCAGCGTGCAGTTTCAGTGATTTAAAACACGGAAGCTCGTAATGGATATCGACTTGCTGCAATGACACGAGAGGAAGACGCGCTTAGGGATTTTCTAATTGGCGAGTCACGGTGTCGCATTGAGGTACTTGGAACAAAGGAGCTCGTGAAGCTCTTGTTTCGTACCTGAAGGGCGTCTCGCTGCACCGAGATACGCTTCTCCTTTTTTTTCTGTCTATGCACTGTTACTCTGTTACTTATGCTACTCGCTGCGTCTGAAGCCATGAGTGACGGAACTACATGGGGCTCGATGGTTCCTGTGGTCAGATAACCGCCCAAAACTACTTCACTCGAGTATTTAAGAGCAGGAACACTTTGTCGATTGAATCAGCAGATTGTATTTTTAGAATAAAAGATGCTCCACACACCGAAGTCCTGTCACACTAACACGAGGATTGAGAACTTTTGGTGACCTAAATAAGTTTTCCTCCGTCCAGAAAGTTTCTCAGTTGACAGCGCTTATTTTTCACAAAATGAATGAATTTGAGTAATTAATTTTTGAAAAGTGCAATATTTTATTAGGCAAAAGAGTAATCTGTATTTTTACCCCTTCCGTGCCTACTCTGCACTTTTGGTGACGTAACATACAGTGCTATACGAAAACGGTGACATTCGAGCTTTGAATCGTCCTTTTCCATCGAACTCCCCAAAATATCACCTTAACTGCCTTAAAGTCGTGTGAGTTTTCCTTAGAAACAATTGCATCGCAAGGAACAGGCTGTGGTCCGTGTGAACGGCTTTCCGTCTCGCTCCGCCGGTTGTGCGCAATTCGGCACCCACTCCCAATCATGGATGCAATTATGTTGACAGTAATTAGTCCTAACTGGCGTGAGCATCCTTTCTTGCATCTCTGTTTCAACTCGGTCATGTGAGAGTTAGAGGAGGCCCTTGAGTTTTCAAGAGGAAAATTATCCGCTTACTACGAATAGCAGGACTTCATTTCCTCCGCGTTCGTTACTTTTGGGACAAGACAAGAGGCGGTCTTGATTGGATGCACATTTCCCATTGTAGGGTCACGTGTGCCCTCCAAGCTCTGATATTGGCAAGGTCGCATCCGTAATAGGCTGCCTAATTAGAAAAAAATTGGCTTAACAGTACTTTCTCTAGCTTTACCATAACATTTGTGTACCTACTTCGACGAGCATTCCTCACATAAGCTCTCTCCACCTTCTGTGACGTCGCCCTCAGAGGTATATTCTGGCTAGCCCTTTCCCTGTCAGACGCCTCTACTCATTACCGTCAACTACTTACCATCAACTACCAACCACTCCCGTTAAGTACCGTATTAAAACTAGAGCTTTAATAGATTCTGAGAGCCATATACAATCTTAGGAACAATACAAAATGAGACAACTGTATTAACTTAAAAGTACGAGACAAAAAGGTACACGTCTGCTGCACTGTAAAACTTTTTTGAAAACTCTTTTTCTTCAGATACGAAGTGTCTTTACAATCGTCTGAGACGAAGATCAAAGGATACCGTACGTCGATGAGTAGTACCTATGGTAAAGGAGTAATTTCAGTAGGATACCGCTACAGTTGAGAGCAGGTATCAAGGACGATGTGATACTGCTAGGCTATAATCGGATATTTTGACTAATAATAATCAGCTATAATAATATTTAATTAGGCATTCTAGAAAATCTCGATCGTAAAAACACTTCTTATTGATATAAAGAAAGAATTTTCAAAAGTTTTACAGTGCCGCAGAAGTGTAGTTTTTTCGTACTCTCTCAGCTTACACAGTTGTCTCATGTCTTATTGTTTCTAAAATTGTACTTCTAAAATGGCTCAGAATCTATTAAAATTCTATCATTTTAATACTGTAGTTGACGGCAGTAGATGGTAGTTGACAGTAAGTACCGTAGTTGGCGGCAGTAGATGGTAGTTGATAGTAAGTAGTTGACGGCAGTAGATGGTAGTTGACGGTAAGTAGTTGACGGCAGTTGACTGTAGTTGAGAGCAGTTGACTGTAGTTGACGGTAATTAGCAGTGTCCGTGTGAGAATATGTTTGGACAGCACTCACCCACAGGCTGTCCGAGTACCACATCCGCGGTGGATGCCGTAGCTGGCCGCAGTTCCTGATGAAAAGGTTAGTTTGTTATATTAAGTAGATTTTCTATACTTCCACTTCTGTCCTGTTGGGAGGGCTACCGAAAGGGGGTAAGCGACCCATCTCATGCGAATCCTACCAGTTCCCGTGTAGGGGGTCATGGAAGGGTCCCTCCGAATGAGTATTTTTCGTCTCTTTCTGATGCTATGTAGCGTTTTTCCCGCCAGTAGTAGCGCACTCGGCCGACTAGCTTCTCCACCAAGAATGCCGTGATAAAACATTTATAAAGCGGCATAATTAACTGAGTCGTACTACTTGAATCACGTCGTATGGCGTGGCTGCGGTGGTAAGGCCAGTACCTACCAGTAATATGAGCTTAATTCTGTAACGACATTCCATGTGCGGTGATCATGCACCTTATAAGCTTCTTGTTGCTTGCTTGGTGCGCGGCCTTTCCTTTGTTTCCTGGTTGGATCACCGCTGTTGTGAATAGAGCTTTTCAAACTAACTAAATATGATTGTAGCTCTCGTCTTCGTGCACTTTTATTTTATTGTTCCTAAAAATTTAGCTAGCTTTAATGGCTTCCAGTAACCTTCCCAGGTTTGATGGGTTCTAAATATCTACCCAGCTTGGCTCGTTTCCAGAAGTCTTCCCAGCTCTGATGACTTCCAAAATCTACCCATAAGTTAATGGTTTCCAAATACCTACTTAGCTATGAGTACAGTACTCCCAAAAACTTATTCAGTTTTGTAGGTCCCAAACATCTACCATGCTTCGATAGTTTCCAAATACCTACCCAATTGGCGGAGCTGCGGGACATGGGTTCACGTTTCCATCTGGGACTTTCATCTACACAAGCGTGCGCGTGCTCTCGGGTGTCAAGGTTGGTACCTACCGGTGAGTGTTTGGTGCAGCTCATACCACACGTTGTCGAGTTTCCGAGTGTGAAATGTCACCTCACCGTGCCTCATCGTTACCTGCATTCGAGTAATATTTTGCTCGTCCGAGGTCACTGCAAATAAAAAAAAGTGGCCTACGATTTCCATCCTGCAAAGCAGGCAGTGCCTGTAAGATATGCTACCCTCCAAGGGGCATAGGACTGGCCGTGGATTAAACGGTTATAGGATAGATAAGTTTGCCTCTAGAAGGACCCTGTAGCTGACCGTAGCCTTTAGGGTAACTTTATTTCGTGTACATTTGATTTCTTCCCATTTTCCGCCTGCGACTCATCGTTATTGTGTACTTCCTCTGCTCTCCAGATTTGTTGTTTTTTTCTTCTGCGGCATTGGTTGTGCCTCAGTTTTTCAGCACATACTTCGCGTCTCTTATTTTCTTCTCTTGATCTTGAACAACACGCAGCAGTGGCTCTTCTCTGACGTAGCATCTCTTCTAATTGTATTTTGAGCTTTCCTTCACGAGCGCCAAAGCGAATTCAGTGGTTCTCTATTTCTTTTCTTGATATCTAGAAATATTACCAGCGCATCTCGTTAATGGCAGCGCTAAATGCTGAAGATTTAACTTCCAGCTCTACAATATTATAGTTAGTTTGCTATTTTGATATCCCACTTTGCTTTTCCTCTTGTTTCCCGACTCGCTGCTCCCATGCACGTTGATTCTGTGTGGACACACAGACCCCGTAACGGGTTCAACGTTTCTCTCGACATTGGTCCTACGTCTTCCTTCCATTTTGCGAGGGGCCCAGCCATTGTTGGCTGGTACCTCGTACTAAAAAAAATTACAATAATAATTTTTATCTTCCAAAAACGGATAAAGTGTCAGCGAGACGCAGTCGTCACTCGAGAGCGTAGAAGTCTAAAGGAACCCAAATTCCGTGAGATTCGGTACCCGTGCTCACCTAGTGCAACCTTCAGCAAGTCTCCCTCTTTACTCAAGGCAAAGAAAAATGTGTTCTTGGTGGAGCTAACGATGTGTTAAATGAGCTATTCTGAGCTGCAGCCCGCGTCTCGCCGAACTAACGGGCCCCGGCCTTCTGCGTATTGTTTCTAATCCGCTCTTTGCAGCGGCTCCCCCGCGCTCCGTATTGTTTTACTCTGCTCCAATTGCCTGCACTTAATTCTTTAGACGATCTGTGAAGTTCCTGAACTCATTTCGCTGCTCTATGATGTCCCGTTTCTAAAATTTTCAGGCGTGAAAGCGACTATAAGTTTCTTTTTAATCGGATATCATTCAACTGTCTCCACGCAGTTCTTTAGATGTCGTAAGTATCAAGTTCCTGAACTCATTGCTGCTTTATAGTGTCTCGTTTCCAACATTTTCAGCAGTGACTGTGATTAAGTTTTTTTTAATGTTTTGCTACCTTCTTCTTTTATCGATTCATTTTTTGCTCCTGATTGTATCTCCTGTCATTATTAGTTAACCCTTTCTTTTTTGATTGTGATCATCAAATTTTAATTTCTTTTTTATTAACAGCAGCACTCTGTTTCTCTGAGTAGCCTACTTTGACAGCACTTATTAAAGTCATTCGAGAATTGTAGTTTTTTTCATTGAAGCTATATTATGCCAAATAATTGTTCTGAGCAGCAAGAAATTTATCCTTTGAAAATATTAAAACTTTTCGGAGAATTAAGCTTCATTAGGTAAGTTTAAGTGTACATGTACTGCATATAATACATCAATGCTTCAGCACAGTAAAATGTAGTAGCTACATGACTTCCGACATTGGGATCCATGCTATTCTTGAAGTCAGCGAAAGCAAGGAAAGTTTAAGCAAAATTGAGTGTACCAAATGTACCTAAGTTGGAGCTGCTAATCATCAGTCTTTATAAAAGCTGCAGTTCTAAATCCATCAGAAGTAAGACACCTGGCGGTGGGCGGCAGTAAATCGCGAGACCTGCCCAAGAAAAGCTACTTTCGTCAGCGCTCCTCCTGCCCACGACACCAGCCGCCTGGGGGAGCATTACGAGAGGCGCAGGAACCGGTCCATACTGCCAGGGGCTTCAGTCCCTCCCCCCCTCACCCTTTCCTTGTGCCCACCTCCCTATACCCCCACCGTCTCCCCTTCTGGGCCGAGAGCAATGTACCCGGGATATCTGGCCTACGCCGCGGGGACGCTGCCGTCATAGAGGCATAGGCTATGTACGTGTATGCGTACTGTACTCTGCTTGGCACACTGTACCTAGCTACCGGCCCGGCACACTGCGTACAGTACTGTACTACTGCCGCGCTTCCCTGCCAACAGTAGGTAGGTATTGTGCAGAGGTTCTTAACCTTGTTGGATGTACTGAACACCACTAGTTCCATACGTGCGTTCATCGAACCCTTCGTAGTTGGAAAAATAAAATGTGCATTTTTTTCTTCAAATGCAAAACATACTTACATGACTAGTTTATAATTATGTTTATGTGTTTTGAACCAAACCGTTGAACCTCAGAATCTGACTTCACCGAACTCCTAGGGTTCGATCGCACCCAGGTTCAGGGCCCCTAGTGTAGTACCATTGACACTACTGGCTAGCTGTACCGTCGTGTAGGTACACTAGCTGCCAATGCTACTTGCTGTACTCTCCCAAACACCAGTGTTCCGTAAAGGTGTTTTCTTCGACTCTTTAACGACCAACACGCTGGCAACAATTTAAATTTGCATTGCAGTTGATACTGCTGAGGTTCGGCGCTGCACTGTGAGAAACATGATCTCTAATAGGATTTTTGGCCGTCCCATAGGAGCTCAAACCGTGTATCAGCTTCTTGAAGGCCGCCAAAAATTCTGTGAGGGGTTGGCCTGACCAAGGCTGCGAAATAAGATGGCCGACCTAGGCTATAGGTATCTCGTTTTTTTATTGGGATCCTAAGACTAGGAATATAATAATAGTATCTAATTTTAAATGACGATACGCTACCTACTCCATCCCTCTCTCTCCAATTCCATGAGGCTTAAACAAATAGTACAAAAGCTAAATTTTCGTTTTGCGTGATTTATTTTGCAAATTCTTGATGTAACTGTGCGTGTGTCAAGCTCAAGCTGATCGACATTTTGATGTCTTATTTTTTGTGTGGTACGGTATATATTAGGCTAGCGTACACAAGGTTTGTTTACTTGTCTGCCGTCGACGTATCAGTAACTGTATTCTCACTGCTCACGGCCGGGCCTCGTACGCTGCGAGTCCCCATTTTAGCAGTTGGACAGAATTTTTTCGCGACAAACAAATAAGGAAAAGATGTGTTGTGTGCATCGGGCAGTTGCCTGTCAAAACTTTGTTATCGCACCAGTTTCATGTTCTCATGGCGAATTCTTCCTAAAGTGGCTTGTTCTAAACCATAAACTGGAGCGACGAGAGGAAACTTTACATGATCATCTCTGGGGAGCATAGGATGGGCTATAGGGTTGGCTTTTTGTTAGGTTCTTGACGTTCTTACATACTATGTTATGGGGAGCAGCTTCCCAGGGGGAGTCCATAGGTTATAAAGCTTTAGCTATATATGCCGTCCAGGCATTAGGGACGTCTTCCCTTCATCGTTTTCATCCTCGTACTTATCACTTTGTGCTCTGTTCTTCCGTTTATTTCCTCGCTTACTGTTTCCATGAGCGTTGATCGTGTGTTAATTGGAACACCTTCGTGTATGGGTACCATGCATCTACCGATGTACTGTGTCCCGTAGTTCTTCCTCCGTTGGATAGCATGGATATGTGGATTACATGGATGCACTGGTACGAGTGGTGTGAGTGCTTATGGGTGGTAAGAGTGAGTGCCTATGGGTGGTATAAATCAGTGCCTATGGGTGGTATAAATCAGTGCCTATGGGTGGTATGAATCAGTGCCTATGGGTGGTATGAATCAGTGCTTATGGGTGGTATGAATCAGTGCCTATGGGTGGTATGAATCGGTGCCTATGGGTGGTATAAATCAGTGTCTATGGGTGGTATAAATCAGTGCCTATGGGTGGTATAAATCAGTGTCTATGGGTGGTATAAATCAGTGCCTATGGGTGGTATGAATCAGTGCCTATGGGTGGTATGAATCAGTGCCTATGGGTGGTATAAATCAGTGCCTATGGGTGGTATGAATCAGTGCCTATGGGGGGTATGAATCAGTGCCTATGGGTGGTATGAATCAGTGCCTATGGGTGGTATGCGTGAGTGACTGTGGGTGGCATGAGTAAGTGCATATGGATGTGGTATGAGTGAGTGACTGTGGGTGGTATGCGTGGCAGTCGTAGC
>LQNS02278149.1:4157148-4171974 GCA_001587735.2 Parhyale hawaiensis
TATGGGTGGTATGAATCAGTGCCTATGGGTGGTATGAATCAGTGCCTATGGGTGGTATGAATCAGTGCCTATGGGTGGTATGAATCAGTGCCTATGGGTGGTATGAATCAGTGCCTATGGGTGGTGTGAGAGAGTGTCTATGTGTGGTAGGAGTGAGTGACTGACTGGGTTGTATGAGTGAGTGCCTGACTGTGGGTAATGTGAGTGAGTGCCTGACTGTGGGTAATGTGAGTGAGTGACTGTGGGTGGTATGAGTTAGTGCATTTGGATGTGGTATGAGTGAGTGCCTATAGGTGGTATGCGTGAGTGACTGTGGGTGGCATGAGTAAGTGCATATGGATGTGGTATGAGTGAGTGCCTATAGGTGGTATGCGTGAGTGACTGTGGGTGGTATGAGTGGCAGTCGTAGCGCGCTGTCACTGCCATGCAATGCGTGCAGGCAAGTTTGTAGGTCATCTGGCAGATGTAACGGAGCCTGACGCGCTTATCTTACGCCGGTGTCTCTGAAGCGTGTTGTTGTGTCGTGAGTGCTGTGTTGTGTGTAATTGGTGTGTCACAAGTGATGTGTACCTCTGGTAGCGACACTTTATGAATAGTTTTGAAACCAGGCCATTGCTCAGATAGCTACCCAATACCCATCAATGTTCCAAGGATGGGGCGTGTGTACACGATGGTAGAGAATTTCGCCTTTCCAATTTTGGGAATTATTCAAAGTGATGACTGCAGCAGGTTCCATTGGTATCCATGCTAGAGACTGTCGCTTTATTTTCACGTCACTTGGAATTTTTCTTACTCTAGGTAGTAAAACGTTAATACAAGTTGGCCGTGCATTTCAGCTGGGTTATCCACATGCATTGGTTCGTATTGCATATAGGTAAATGCTCGCTAGTCCCCTGAGGAAGGGGTCCTTAGTGGGCATACGATGGGCCATAAGGTGAAATTGATAGGTAATTTCTAATGTTTTAATGTTTTATGAGAGCAGCGACCTCAGGAGGACCCAGGTAGGTTGCCTTCGACTTTTTGGCCTTTGGGACGTCTTTCCATTGCGCTCACTTTGCTTCCTTCCCTTTTCACACTTCTGGTGATGATGCTTTAGATTTTTCTTCCTCTTTTTCCCGATTTACTGTTCTCATGCGCGTTGATCCTGTGTGGAAACACCCTTAAGCATGAGTTCCATCAACACTACATGTCCCTTCTCTTTTACTCTATGAGATCGCCTTTATTGTGGAAACGGAGGCTTCAACTATGGTACTCAATACGAGGGGAATTCAAAAAGTTCTAAGAAAATTACTCTCCGCTCTTCATTGTTGAACCAATAACCTCAAAATATAGGTACCTAATGCTGGCTGATACGATAGCTTGCCCCCAACTGCGACACATGGCACAATCCAGGATCATAACAAATGGTGGCCCTCCTTTTTTCTTATCAAAGTACTAAGAATCCTTAGTGTAAAATTCGCTGTCAAAACGAGGGTTTAAATTTTTGACTTTGTTTCCACTTCGTTCGAACGAACGCAATTGCCACTCGCAACACAAACAGCAAAGCACGGAAAATTTTCAGTCACGAACTCAATCCCACATTGCTACCAAACGCTTCATGGTGATGCTCAAGTGAGTGATTACTCACCTGCCTATCCAATTGCTTATGTCGAAATTGGTAGAGTGAATTCGTGGAGACGAGCACTACTCTTGGCCGTGCAATACGTTTGCATGGTCGTAAGAAAGCTTGAATTTAGATAAACTCCTTTCAGCAATTCTTAGAACTTTTTGAATTCCCCTCATCTATAGGTAACAACAATCTTTTTCTTCTTCGCCGAGCTGCTGCTCCCATGCGCGTTGCTCCTGATTGGAAACATCCTTGTGCACCAGTTCCGCGTTTCTATCGACATAGTACATGTTCCTTCTCTTACCTCCCTTGAAAGACCTTAGTTGTGTTTAGACATGCTGAGCGAAGAAACCCTCTCATCCCAGAGGAGTGCATGGCAGTCGACTGCAGATTGCCAGAACTGTAGTGTCAAAGACGGACGGCTCTTGAGGCGACTGAAATCCCTGACCGACCTCATCTGTGCTTAGGCCATCGCTCCAACATTGGACTGAGAATAACACAAACACTGACGTCATCCCGAGCATCGTAATAATTCCCTATCATGATGAGAAAGCGATCACAATGCTTCAAATGTGCAAGCGCAGCACTCTTTTACTCTGCCTCATTTGATCACAACTGCCTTCGTCATTTTTTTCTTTGTAGAATTGCAAAAAAATGAATTTGACTCTAACCTAACCAACAATTTAATTTAGACCAAATATATCCAAGTTTCTTATGGGCTCGGCAAGTAAAAAAGACCCTAAACATTTAAATGCACACGCAGACGTCCCTCTATACTGTAAAGTTATTGAATAATGTGCAGTAGCTGTAGGTTCCGCCAATAGTAATTATAATTCCTTCAGAGACAAATGTTCCGTCAGTGCCCCCGACCACCATGCCTGTATCCGCAGGCCTGGAGCTGCTAACGGTGTGGCCACACGCGTGTCCAAACCCGCGACACAAACATGCCATTGCGTGTCTGTACCTCGTATTTCTTGCATTCATCGCTTAATAGAGCGGCCGTTAGCTGCTTGCACGACCCTCCTGCGGCCTGCTTGTGCTGTGCTCCGGAAGTTGCCTGCTGTTGAAAATCCCTTAATTAACTCATTTTCATGTAGGCCTACTTTTCCCATCTGTGGTCATTCTTAACCGTATTCACATCATGTTGTGTTATTTCGCTACAAGGAAACTTGGTCGTGTTGTATTCCTATTGGGAGCAGCTTTTGTAGCAGAATGGTATAGCCAAGAATAGATAGGATTAATGTTAGTTCGCACGTTAGTCTTTTGCTCTTCATTCATTCCTCAAACCTCCCGAAAGTTTCGTCGCGTCCTTCCATATATACCTGAGTGTGTATGTTGTGCGCGTCTGATGGATTTGCGCGATCGATCGATCGCGCTGCACAATCGCTGGATCGTTCAAATTTTAAAATGAAAAAGAAAAAAAAAACCAGTCCTTGCCTCCCCTAACCTACCCGACATTAAACCCGAATATAGTCCAACTTACCCGAAATTACGGCCTAATACCTACAACATCCACCGATTGCACAGCGCGATCGATCGATCGCGCAAATCCACCAAACGCGCACATCATATACACACCAACATGTAGTCTAAACTGGCGCCCGCCTTGTGCTCTGCCTCAGCAGTTGTCCCTAATATAAAGTGTCTAATGTTTCTTTAAAATGTGAAGGAATAGCAGCTGAGGAAATTTCGCACTTTTTCGTTGTTTGAAGCAACTCAGCAATGCATGCGGATGTTGTGATGTACGAACATTGGGCAAACACCTAACGTCGGTACAGGCCTTTGCTCTCAGTGATTATATTTTCTTTATCTTCCAATTTTTTTTTCTGTATGTTTGTATCCATGCTCCTCAGTTCCCATTTATTTTGCGTACCATATGCCATTCTTTCGTTCCTTTTTGCGGATAAAAACGGTCTCTGTTGGTAAGAAACCAAGAGCCGAAACCATAATGATGAAAATAAGAATAAAAATAAAGTGGTACCTGGCGTTTCTCTTTACAGATTTACACTGTAGTTGAGAAGCTCATAAAAACACATTAGCAACTGCCACAGTTAGGCTACAGTGTTGCGTCGCTTGTGCCGTTTGGATGGTTCAACGTTTACGACCTTCGCTCATTGCTGATCTACAAGCGTTCCCTGCTACAGGGTCTGCAATGACGAGTAGCTACATTTTTTTCTGCGTCTTTTTGTTACCTATTGAAGATATTTGGAATTTTTTATGTTTAGGGGCATAAAAAAAGGGTGTTTTTTTTTCGTTTATACAGTGTATTTTGACGTGCAGAATCCAAATCTGAAGTACCTACGTTGTTTTCGGACGACCCTAGTGTTTGAGCTATAGCTATATAGGGAAAAAACCTATCCCACTGTTTTCCTATGGGAGAAAATACCCAACGATGTTACCCAACGAGGTTGGGTTAGGTTAGGTTTAGGTTAAAAACCTATTTAAAAGGTTGTCCATTGCACTGTGCCATCATTGGGTATTTTCTCCCATAGGAAAACAGTGGGATAGGTTTTTTCCCTATAGCTCAAACCCTAGGGTCGTCCGAAAACAACGTACTTCAGATTTGGATTCTGCACGTCAAAATACACTGTATAAACGAAAAAACACCCATTTTATGCCTTTAAACTGTAATAATACCGGATATTCTTATACCTCTAGCTAGGCTAGGTATCTGCTGGAAGAGCGTGTCTGCTATTATACTATGCACGCCACAGCGTGTTCAGCAATTGGTACAAAGAACATGTAATGGTACTAGAATTTGCTACATGTTTTATCCAAAATTTACTTTGAACTCTCGAGTGGGTTTTTAGATACAGACCTACATCAATACTATTGTAGATGGTCTGCAAATGTTTCACTTTCCGATTGTGCAGTAGACATGTATATATGTGTTCATTCTGGATCTACAAGTTTTCCCGTATTCTGTAACATAGCAATGTGTACCTGCGTGTGATAAACCTATGAAGCGATGCAGTGCCAGGTGCAGTAGGCACATCGTTGCCTGCACCACCAAGTGAAAGTCCTCCTCATAGTCATAGGCTGCAGTGCCCGCTGCTTATGGCCACCTGATGACCACCCTAATGTCTTACGAAACTACAATGTACGTCGCCCAGGCCTGTTGCTTCATTTCTAGGACTCTTCCTATTGTTTGGGATGGAAGAATTTTGTAAACTTGCAGACAGTTCGTTTCGCTGCCTAACATTGTGCCTAGCTGTTGCTCGTGAAAGTTTTTCTTGAAGCCTTTACGGCTTTCGGTCCAGAACAGGTAAGGGCGCGTGTTATTTTTGCCTCCGCCAAGAAGGTTTTGTTTTCGTGGACTTTGTCTATTTGTTTGTGTGTCTGTCACCAAGTTAACACAAAAAGTTATTGACGGATATCAACGAAATCTATAGAGATTGATTGATTGGCTTGTTAGGAGGAACAGATGATTAACTTTCGGTGAAGATCCGTTCATCCGTATGGATTGTCATGAAATTTGCACGAGTTGTTAGGCATATTACGCAGAGTAAATAACCAAATTTTTGTGATGATCTGTTTCTTCGTTTGTGTTTGTCGCTGCGTTTGATTTTATGCTTGATAGCACAGTAACTCAAAACTCAAAAAGTTAAGAATATATCTTTATGAAATTTACAGGAATTGTTGGTTATGTTAAAAGAATAATGGATCACAGTTGATGATGATTAGTTGGTCCGTTTGTGTGTTTGACTAATGGTTGCCAGAATGTTTTTTGTTAGTCGCATAACTCAAAAAGTTATGAAGGGATCTTCAAGAAAATTACAAAAACACGTAAGACTGTTAAAAGGCACAAATGATTAAATTTTAGTGTTGGAAAGTCATGGTTTCAGAACCAATTTTAACTTTTCGTTGCCATTCCTTGCTTGTCGGAGGTATCCGCTCTCCGAGTGCTCTAGTTATCAATAAATTGCTTTAGTAGCTACAGCTTTTATGACTACGCAAGTTTTGGAGCGCCGCCGCTTAGTGTTTATTTCATCGTGGCTAAATACGTAAAATTGTAGTGTCAGGCGCCGTGCCCTGCAAAAGAATACTTACAGCGCAGCTCTTGTTTCTGTTAGAATGTACTTAACTTTGGTACCTTGGCCATAGCTGCTGTTTTATGTAGTACTAGATATCGCACGCGTACAGTATATCTTGTCGGTCTCATAGCCTGCACTGCCCTGCTGACATACAGTGCAGCTGTACACATACTGTATAGTACATAATGGCATAAGCTCCTAAACTGATTTTTTATATTTCCTGCGCGTCAACGACGAGTCCCTGAACATACCTATTCTGACCCTATAAGACCTTGGTAAAAGTCTGCTTCTCGTAATAAAAACCTTGCTTATAATAAAGTTCGGAGTCCTTTATATTGCTCAAAAAACTTGACTATGTTATGTATATGCTGGTGTTTTCTTAAGAGATGCTAGAGATGTAATATTGCAGTCCTTCTTTAGATGTAGAAATTACTCTTTCCCAAATTACGAGTACAGTGTACCGAGAACGACAAAGTTCGGCCAGTGTTATTCGATTAATCAGCAGTTTGCTTGACGTTGAAACCACATACCTGCCTAATCCTGCAGATTAACTGATGATACTGTACTATTCTTTCCCAATGTTGTTCAGGCGCCAGCTAATATCGTACGCGTAGAATTGTCCAGGTAGATGGCGTAACGTTGCGCCCGTATCCTTTCAGGAGGCGAAGAATGGGCCATAGGTCATTATTATTATTATTATTATTAAAACTTCACGCTTGAGCTCCCACGGACAGGTAATACATACAACCCAAATGAAGCATCTTGCTACACCGGGAAGCCCAAATTTTTAAACGCTGCTAAAGGAAATCCAGCAAAAAACCATTAACAGCTGATTTAAACGCCTGCAGGCCAATACGACCAAAAGCCGATGCCGACAACAAATTCCAAACCTTAGCCGACCAGGGCACGAAGCACCGACATTACTGATTAGTTCGACATCTGACAGCGTCCAAAGTGAAAGAGTGCGCTCCGCACGCAGCTCGAGTCTCTCCCTCAAAAACTTCGAGAGCGGGGAGAGAAGAATACAACCAATGCCTCTAATTATTGTACACTTTATAGGGTTAGGTTTGCCCATCTTATGTTATGGGAGCAGCGACCCTAGGGGATTGTGTAGGTTGCCTTACCCATTAGCTGGGATTTCGGGACGTCTGTCTGTCGTGCCCACTTTGCTTCCTTCCACTTTCATACTACTACTACTTCTGCTGCTACTACTACTACTGATGATACTTTGTTCTGTTCTTCCTCGTCTTTCTGGGCTTGCTGTGCCAATGAGCGTTAGTTCTGTTACAGGAACATCCTCATGCATGTTTTCCACATTTATCTTGTCATAATATAATTCTCTTCCTCTCTTAGAACAACTTACTACCTACTGATATAGGAAGGCTTAACCAGTCTTATATAACCATAACCATGCGCTCGTATAAGTTCCCTGCCCACTACCGGTACCAGAAAGCATAGTAGTATTCGTGTACCTCTTGACATAAATGGTACAAGAGTGAATCTGCACCTTTACCTGAGCACATATAGTAATAATCTCAGATACCCGTCTACCCAGCCGGACTTGTGTCATAGGAGGCTGTAGGTAGGTAGGTACACTTTTCCTCAGCCCTCTCGGTAGTCGCACTTTCTCTGCAAGCTCGACCAGACTGCTTTTTTGCCCGGCAGCCTTGCTCGCTGCTTCACTTTTTGCAAGTTCAACTTTTCATCTCTAAAATTTAGTGCTCGTTGTAGCTTTGCGCATTCCACCTCAGCTGACCTCCTCTTCGCTTCATGTGTAGAGCGGAAGTTGGCGTTCGTTGCTTGAATGTTGAGTATTAGTAGAGCCAAAGTGGAGACTCGAGTTGTGTACTCTAGGGAGGCCAATTTTTTCCTTTTACACAATTGTTGTCTCCTAACCCTTACTTTCTCGATAATTTCGCAAGTTTCTTTTGACACACCCTGGATAGACCACTTGCATCTTTTAGTAGTTGGTGTAGTGGACTAAAGACTAGGCTTGACTCTCTTATCAGATTTGGAATTTTATGCTAGGAACAAGTAGCCTCGTGCGTTGCTTTACACGGAATTTCTCTGGCAATCATAATTTCAAGGCGATTTTTCATTTTTTGTTTAGTTTGGAATTGTTTCCCTTAAGTACACAGTGTTCATAAGTCTTGCAGAATCTGGTAGAGTGTTTCCCACTAATTGTAAAGGGAGTTGATGGACGCTCGAGGTTGCCGTTCGCGACGCAGATTTGCCCTCTTATTCGGTTCAGGTGAGGGAAATTTTCAAAGAAGTATGGGTAAACAGCGTTGCAGATTTACCTTGACAAATTCTCACTCCGTCTCCTTGGTGCAAAAATATTTAATTCTTACTAACTCCGACATTCCTTTTTTTAAATAGGCCCGTTTTCTCTGACTTTAGGTTCTAACCGTTTCCGAATCCGACACCTGGTCTCAAAAAATGTCCGAGTCCTACGCACTCTGACTCAGCCACCCTGTTACCAAAGCTGATAAGTTTTTAGGCTGATGCATTCGTTTGGCTGAGGAATGTTAAACACGCGAGATGGTGGCCTCACGGGGCTTCAGATGTCAGGAATCTGCGTCAGCCGATTGCAACACGCCTTGCCGTGCTGGTTACTTGTTTTTGTGGTGATACTTGCGATCTCTCGCTATGCAATTTAAATTTTGTTTTTTTTTTTTTTTAACCGTGTATGTATAGAGCTCCGCTACCCATCCACAAAGGCGGCCGTATTTCGTGTAGGAATACAATACGACAAAGACCTTTGTAGCGAAGTAGCACAACCTGGCATGAATAGGGTTCACGCTATAAGCACTATGCTATTTTTTTTCAAAAAACTGACATTCTACTTCGCCCCCACAGGATTAACTACTCCCCTCGCGTGTCAGTCTGGCGGACCCTATCCCTGTCACAATGTCTTGGGCCTCACGATCCCTTAGGGGGATCTTGCGTGATTTTTCTGTAGAGGGTGTTACGTCTGGACGCAGCTCCTGCTGAAAAAATTAGTTTGTAAGGTTAGGTAAGTTTTCTATGCTTCTTTTCTGCGCCGTGAAGTGGGCCACCGATCGAGTTAGCCGACACATTCCACTGGGACCGCACCTGCTCCCGTGCTGCGAACCGCGAAAAGAGCCGTCAACACGAGTGTCTTTCTTCTGTCTTCTCCCACTTTCTATTTTCGGCTCTTTGAGATGCTTTGCACCTCGTTTCGCTGTCCGTAGTAGCGCACGTGGCCGACTTGAGACAAACAAGTCAGTAAGCACTTGGTCGTCCGTGGTATTCTTCTCGCGGCGGCCGTACCGACGAGCCTCTCTGCTTGGACCCCACTGTGGGGTCGGTGGTAGGCCTAGGAGAATATGTAGGTACTGATATTAATACTGTTTGCGTTAACTAGTGTACCTGGCAGTTGGAGGCAGGGAGGGATACTTTTTTTGTCCTGTGGGGGTTCATTCGAGAGCATGGAATGGACAGACTATTGCATATTTATACCAAGCTTGCCGAGTCAGATCAATCACGAGCGACTCCGACTCCGGGGCTCAGCCAGTGTCCGACTCACTTCCACTTTCACTCCAACTCCCACTCTCATTCCGACTCCCACTTCAACTCCCACTACAACTCCTGGCCCCTAATAATGCCCAACTCCTGGCAGCCCAGAAATTTGAAATCCCTACCGACTCCTGCTGCCCAAAATATTCAAATACCTACGAATCAAGCTGCAACTCTGCAGTCCTAGTTTACACGAAACGCAGCATTGTGTAGCCATGTGGGGGGAGTCCAGTTGGGCGCCGAAAGTTGCTTTGTCCCGGGGCGCTGCCGCCCCCACAGCCTCGCCGGTGTCCGGCGAGGCTGACAGCAAAAAATTTGCATCAGCGCCCCTTCTTCGTTGACGCTCATGGCCAAAATAGAATTAATTGTTCGGCAAGCTCAAGCGTAATCAGTTGTTATTAGCTCATGCAACTCGATTTCGCTGTATGCCTAGCACAAGAGTTTAGAACTTGTTTTGCATGTAGTTTGAATAACTGAGAAGAGTTTTCATCTGAAAGTTTCGAAACTTTTAAGTAACGCCGAGATCTTTTGCCTTTTCTGTTTCTTAATTCACTATAAAAACCGCACAAACTTTTTTGTTTGCCCAATGAAGCTGGAGCCTGGATGTCTGCTATAACTACGCTATTTTATTAAATAATATCATCTTTTAAGTATAATTGCCAATCGGACCGTACCGTAGATGCCATATCATTAGCATACTACTAGTTTTCAATACGACATCATGTATACATAAGGTTTTTGAGTGGTACAGTAATGGAAAAATTTCATTTTTTAACATGTCACGACACCGGAGTTTTCAAATACGCGGCACGTATGAACGGTGATGCTTTCCAACGTTTCGATTATGGCGCGAATTTCTTCACGTACTCTTGACAGGAGAACATGTAAACCAGGGGCAACATTACATTTCAAAACCAAAAATCGTTTCAAACGTAACATATAAAATTTACATCCGTCAAAAAACGTAGTGCGTCAATATTTCCAACGGTGGTGGATTTCGGCCATGGCACCAGTGAGAGGAGACGTGCTCTACGTAGCCATGGAATCTCTGATTGTTATCTCCGGGCTCTTGAAATAATCCACTTTTCTCTTACTATCGAAGCCAAGCGAGTGTCGGATCTCTGCGTAGCCTTTAAGTTCGTGCGTCGTGACGCTGTTAGCGATCGTGACGCTATTTCATCTAACTACGAAAGTTCGGCCCATGGCACGAGCGGTGGTACGACCGGCTGATGGGATTTGGCGCAATCCCGGGGTCACAGCACGCAATCGCACGCTCAACTTATGAGCGGACGTTCAACTCGTACGTCAACCCGAAAACAGAGAGAAAGTAGGTATCCAACCAAAAACCCCATGGAAAGTACTATACTTGAACGACGCACGAGCTGAATGTCCGCCCAGAAGTTGAGCGTGCGAGTGCATTAGAATGGCTCTGGCGTAACCCTGGTTTTCCTTTTGTGACTGCATGGCAGTCACTTGGTAATTTGATCTTTTTTCTTAGTAGACTTCCACTTGGAGATACACTGCGAGAGAAACCGGAATGGCAGCCGCTGGTTAGGTAACGGGCCACCTCATATTATTGTGCCTACCCAGCATGATCTCAGAGCTTAATCATTGGGTGGTAGAGGAGGAGGAGGATCTTCCATGTTGCAGTCACTGACCCTACGTCTCCTCATCAGCGATGCCAGCAACGTTCATGCTTTCCCATCTGTATATTAATTAGTGGTGGGCAGATCTTCCCGCTGCCCCTGATGCTGGGTCCTCTGCTTGCCATGGGAGTCGCTCGCCTTGCTACTGGCTGCGTATATCCCTTCCCACCTTTGCTGCATTGACACGTCGTCCCTCTGTTTATGGTTTCTTAGTTTTTGCATGCTACGGGAAATTCTTGCCTGGCTTTTAGCCAACAGCGTCCAGTTCTGTACGTGCATGGTTCCCTTATATCCGATGATGGGACTTCAGACGGACATGAGATCCTATTGCTTCACGATTACTTCATCGAAAAGTTGTAAGTTTTTTTTTAATACATGTGGTTCTGTTTAGATTCATCTTTCGTCTATGTTTGTCATCTCATTTGAATGGAAGATTTTTCTGAGTCTATTTTAGGGCGGGTTGACATCATAGTCTTCTGAATTGGTTTTTCGGCCAATCATCCTAATGTTCCGTTATGATCTTATACACAACCGTTTCTCTGCCAGAACATTTGCTTAAGTTTCGACCGTCAACTCACCTATCTCAGGCATAGTTTTTGTATTGCTTCAAATTTGCAGTGATTCCATTTTCGTAGAGCTGTTCGCTCTTCTGTTCTCTAGAGGACATAGCAACTCAGCAACTCAGACTATTAGGTACCTGATGAAAGTCAGTCAAAAGACTATCGCGTGAATCGGCTTGTGTTCACTTTCTTCTGGTTACATAAACTGCTTGCACAGATCATAAAATATTCATATTTCTGCAAGGGCTTTACCTTAACATAATTCCGTGCTGCCCCTGGAGCCAAGCTGCAAAAGACTTTGTGGGGCAGCCGAAAATTTTGTTGAAGTAAGTAAACTCTGCGCGTGGGCCCGGAGTTAATGAAGTAGTTAACCGCAGAATGAACTTTAGCGTCCTCGTAAATCAGCTTTCAGTTGTCAAAGCTTGGTTAGCTTGCCTGCGACTCGCTTTCTATTGCCTTCCGGCCAGATTTGGGAAACCCGAAGTTTTGCTAGCAATAGTGCAGCGAGCAGTTGGGCGGAAGCGGCTTACTTTGTTCTCCTTTTGGGAATTTTTGTGGCTTTGCACGGAAGTTTCAATGCTTGGCAGAATCGTTGAACGTTACGCATCGTGTGCTCAGCGAAATTCTGAACTGGGTGGAGTTGAGCCAGGGAGGTGTACATATCTATCTTCTTGGTTTATTGTAATTATTAATACGAACTTGTTGGATATTAGAAGGTCAGACTCTTATGTTAGAGTGAGCCTGTCTACCAGGCAGGTGAATTCTCACGGTGCTTGGCTTGTTGAAGCCGCATTTCTAGCGTTCAGACGCTGTTGCGGGGGTGCTGACTCTTCCCAGACGCGAGAATTGTCGGCAGGTCGCAGTTGTCGTTTGAACCTCCCGTCTCTGACGCCATTAACTCCTATGGTCTTTGGTCGCCTGCAGCCGTGCACTCCTTTGGGGTCAGCGGGCACCTGTCTCAAGCACGAACCAGTGCGTGTGGAGATCCCAGTTGAAGTGTGCGGTCAAGCTGACCTTACCTTTATCTGTACCAACAGATCGATGGCAACCCAGCGTGCTCTCCTTCAGTCAGTCCGGTACCGCTTTCAACTCGTTTTTATTGTGCTGCCTACGAATAGAACGAGCTCGGGTAATGAGCTTTTTCATTATATTCAGTCATCCAGTGAATAGTTTTCCTCGCTGACCCAGGATCGCCTATGCTGTACAATGGGGAGTCTTGTCCCTAGGGGCCCCATTGGGTTACCTTGGCCTTCCTTATCTTGGCCTACTGGACATCCTACTTTTATGCTCATTTACTGCTATCCAACTTCAAATTGCTGGTTCTATTCCCCCTTTTGTTTCCCTACTTGCTGTTCCCGTGCGCGTTCTGTCAATGTAAGAGCACTGGCTGGCATGGGTTCCTCGCGTCTATAACATACAGTAGAACTCCTCATACCGAGACTCCCTAACAGAGAAACCTCCAAAAAGAGAGACTGTATGGCACACACTGTCAGCTGTTGTGAATTGTAGCAATAGCCAAACCCACACTGAGTGACCTGCAGAAAGGTATTTTACTGCATCAAGTATATCCAATTGTACAACTTCGCAGTGCTGCCACCTAGTTACCATGACACTGCCTACAATGCTTCCCGCTACCATGCTGCCACGTGCAGCATGGTCCTGCTACAACAGGCGACAGGCGTAGCTGTACCACACTGTCGACAGCAGCCGCCGCCGCCGCTGGCAGCTACAACACCGCACCGCCAGAGCTCGCTGGCTGACCACTTTCTCTGAGCTCACTGGTGCCCATCGGCGTCGGAGGCGCGCTTGCTTGCCGTCCTGTCGGGCCCCTGAGCCGCCTGCCTGCGCCTCTGTAGCGGCTCATATCCTTCTCGTATGGCTCGATGGAAATGCTTTCCCATTCTGTAGGACTATTACCCGTTAGAGTTTTTGTGACACACTCAACAGCAGAATAAACTATCCGTACCCAACACACATTGGGAAGAAATGCGTACAAATAGTAGTAAATAAATGAAGAAATTCCTGATCGCCGCAAGTCCACACAATCGATATAGAGTATCGTCCGAAACTAAGGGACAAATTTTCAAAACTGCATAACTTTTTTAGGATGCCTGGTACTTCTTCTTCTGCACAATATTAGCCAGTAAGATGTTGATTATTGGGTTAAAATTTGAGACATGTATGAAGGATAATAAAAAAGTTATTGACGAAAATCTTTTCTCTCGACATTTATAACGTCCAAAACTAAGGGACGAACAAGAAAAAAATGCATTTAACTCAGTATTTTGCTAGAAATATTTACCAAAATGGTGGTAAACTATCAATATTTGAAATAGTCCCTTGCTTTCGATAACAGCTGCACATCGTCGACTACAGGAGCGAATGAGCCTCTAACAATCTTAAACAGTAATTTTCGTCCATTCCTCTTGAAGTTTCATCCAAAGATCTTCCTTATTGATCGGGTTTCTTGCCATAACTTTCACCCCAAGTGTTTCCTAAAGATTCTGGATTGGATTTAGGTCAGGACTTTGTGCTGGCCAATCCATAACTTCGAAATATTGTTGCTCAAGGTAACTCATGGCTGTCTTTGCCTTGTGGTAGGGGGCATTGTATTGCATGAAAATAGGGCTGGGGGACACACGAGTTTACAATATTAGAAATGCCTTTCTCTTGACATTTATAACGTCCAAAACTATGGGACAAAAAAAAAAGAAAAGAAGAATTTAGTTAATTTCTTATTCAGTCCGTATTTCTTTATTTACATCAAAGACAAAGTTTGACATTGCCATTTGTAAACATTGCTCTCCGTTACATGATGGCACCGCCTAAGAAAGTTGATTATATCCTGCGACTTGATATCATCAAGTTGCACAAGAATAATTTCACTGTTAGAGAAATTTCTGGAAAGGTAAACCGTTCGAAAAGTGTTGTGGGCAGAATAGTGAAGTCGTACGATGAAACCGGTTGCATTGGTGCCCCTAAAAAAGCCGGCAGGCCCCGTAAAACGTCAGTAAGAGAGGACAGAGTCATCCAGCGTACGTCATTGAAAGATCGTCTTAAGTCCTCAGCTGCGACAAGTTGGGAAATGAATGACACAACATGTATGATGGTCTCACGTCAGACCGTTTCTCGGCGCCTTCAAGAAATAGGGTTATTTGCAAGACGTCCACAGAAAAAACCACTTGTGAGTGCCAAGAACATAAAAAAAGAGATTAGAGTTTGCAAACAAGCATGTTAACTTGTCCCATGAAAATTGGGTTAGAGTGTTTTTCAGTGATGAATGTAAGTTCAGTTTGTTTGGTAATGACTGTAAGAACTTTGTTAGAAGACGTGAAGGTGAGAAAATAAGTGTAAAGTGTACTAACAAGACTGTGAAGCTTGACGACGGGAGCGTGATGGTTTTCGTTATGTTTTCTAGTCAAGGGATATCGCCTCTCGTT
>LQNS02278149.1:4172017-4183189 GCA_001587735.2 Parhyale hawaiensis
GATGGTTTTCGTTATGTTTTCTAGTCAAGGGATATCGCCTCTCGTTCGTTTGCAAACCCGTGTGAATGTTCAGGTCACAAATCAGGTGTATAAAAATCTGTTGGAAGGTATTGTCGGGCCTAATATTGTAAACTCAGGTGTCCCCAGCCCTATCTTCATGCAAGACAATGCCCCCTGCCACACGGCAAAGACAGTCAGGAGTTACCTTGAGCAGCAAGATCTCGAAGTTATGGATTGGCCACCACAATGTCCTGATCTAAATCCAATCGAGAATCTTTGGAAAACACTAGGGGTGAAAGTTATGGCGAGAAACCCTATCAATACGGAAGATCTTTGAATGAAACTTCAAGAGGAATGAGCGAAAATTACTGTTGAAGATTGTCAGAGTTTCATTCGGTTATGTAGTTGACGATGGGCAGCTGTAATCGAAAGTAAGGGACTATTTACCAAATATTGATTGTTCACCACCATTTTGCTAAATATTTTTAGCAAAATATTGAGTTAAATGCATTTTTTTCTTGTTTATCCCTTAGTTTTCGACGTTATAAATTTCAAGAGAAAAGCGTTTCGCTTATAACTTTTTTATTATCCTTCATACGTGTCTCACATTTTAACACAATAATCAACATCTTACTGGCTAATAGTGTGCAGAAGAAGAAGTACCTGGCATGGTTAGAAAATATGTTATGCCGTTTAGAATATTTGTCCCTTAGTTTTGGACGGTACTGTAGAAAACGCCATAATTTAGCAGCCGTAGTCTGACGGAAGAAGAACTTATGATAGGCTTTTCAGTTCTCCATATACGCCGTTGTGAAGAATCTCTCGCGTGAAGAGCAATCCTTCGAGACTTCTCGCATGCCGGCTCCGGTATGTATATATATTGGTCTTAATGTGCCTGCTTTACACTCGGTTTGCTACACAAAATAGTAAACCACTGCTAGGAGTAGGATAGGTGTCGGTGATATCTTCAGGAATTACTGGACGAACTCTGGGATGCTTATGTGTGTAATGGAATTACCCATGGTTGTGTCTGGCGCGTTTGGAGCCGCTTAGGCCTGATGGGTCCTTGACTGGCAACGCTACTGTGACACTTTTTCTCTGAAAATCTGCTCTACTGAAGTGCTACGAAAGCTGTCATGGAAGATATACCGTACGTGCATAGTATTAAGCATTTACTGTCTACGGGACCCGCTGAAATTTTTTTTTCTAAACCTGCACTTGTACTTTTTTGTCGGTAGTCGGCTCCAGCTAGGCCTATGGTGTCGGGGCTGACAGTCTCCACTAAGTGTTCAATTTCATCTGAAGTTGTCAAGAATGCATTTAAATCGTGTATTTAATTTTGCAGAAAAAGTGCCACATAATTTTTCTCTGCATTATTCATGAGGAATCCAGAAAAACAAAAAAATGGGCTGATGTTTGTTAATGAAAAGGAAGAGACAGACTCATGACTACATTGCCTTTTGTCCCTTTTCTTGATAGTTATGTATTTCTTCATGTAGGTGTTGGTTCCTTAAGTAATACCTACTTTCTATAGCACTGTGAGTCTGTACAGTATACCTCCGCCAAGTGAGGCAACGTCAACGAAAATTAAAATTGGTCCTCCTGAAACTAAAATGTTATTTTTTTATCATCTCCAAAATTTAGTCATTTGACATAGACAACAGTTTCTTAAATTTTTTTTGATGATCCGTTCATAACTTTGAGTTATGTACTAATACACGAACGAACCGATCATCACAGAAATTTGGTCATTGCACCTTTTAATTAAGATTTCTTACAATTCCTGCAAGTTTCATGAAGATCCATCCATAACTATTGAGTTATCTTCTGATCAAAATTAAAAGAAAGATAAGACACACAGATCAGCGGACTGACAGACCATCACAAAGATTGGGTTGGTTGTTCTTTGTAACATTTCCTGCAAATACTGCAAATTTCATGAAGATCTTTTCATAATTGTTTGACTTATGTTACCAAGGAAAAATAGGCAAATAAATAAACGGTTGGACGGATCTTCACCAAAAGTTAATCATATGTTCCTTTTAACATATCTAACATTCCCTCTAAGTTTCATGAAGATCCATCTTTAAATTTTTTAGTTATCTTCTTGGTGACAAACTAATAAATAGAATAACAGACAGAAAAACTCCCACAAAAACATAACCTCCTTGGCTTAAGTGATGTAGTTAATTTTATGAAGAAGTTTTTCTTTGAGGCGAGAAGCATCGGAAAGGCTCCTCACTTGTCAAGTTTATATGTTGAAGCACAGACGTCTTTAGGTCAATTTTAAAGGCCTAACGCTCCTTAAGCATCCCTAGGATATTCGTCATCCCCTGCTAAAGTTTTGGGTGTTTTTTATTTAAATGTATTTGTATATCGAAAATGGTGCAGACCAATCGTCCCATCTATTTCTTAATCCTAGTGACGCTGCTTTGTTGAAAAAGGCAATTGTTTTCCAATGCCAACGGTCCAAAATTTCTTCGGCAGTGAAAGATGAGATCCAAAGTTGCTTCGTAACTCAAAAACTCAGATGGTGCAGCGTACGTGTTTCGTTTGATGTTTTACGAGTCGGCAACAACTCCTACATTAGATCTGTAAAATCAGTACCTTGAATAAGCGTATCACTATTGCGAATCGTTCTTTTGTGAGTCTGCAACAGTGCGTGTCACTTCACCGACAAGTTTGTAGGCCAGACCTGTACAAAAGCGTATGCAACTGTTTAGGATCTGACCGTTGTATATACAATGGAGCAAGCGCTTGTAGTCGGCACCTCTGAGGTGCAGTCGTTTGCACAGTGTACATACATGGTCTACTTCTCACGGTCGCCTTAGACGTGACCGCCGCCAGTCTTCCCATGCTGGGGAGCTGGCCGAGTGTTTTCGGGGGTGTCGTTGACTCACTTTGTGTTCTTCTATACGCGAGCACAGCCACAACACGTCAGTTTGTGAAATAGGTGACGTAGAATATGTGAATATTTTCTTCCATCGTCGTGCTACTACTGATACTTAGTTCGGTTTCTTGTTCTGTAGGCTACCGACCTGCGTGTGTGGGGATCATCGGGGCTGGAGGATAAAATGGGAATATTTTAATTACGACGTGAGAGGTTTCTGTCTGCCCGGGATCATGATAATCTCCAACTTCACCACGCAGTGCAGCTGCGCTCAAAGTTTCTAGACGTGCAGTGACGTTGAGTCTTGAAAGTTAGAAGACAAAGATGCAAGACTCGAACTTGGGACCATCTGATTGCAACTTTATTCCACTTTGACTACGTTATTTCCTACGCTTTTTCCCACCCTTTTTCCCATTCTCTTGATGCCTTTCCTCTGTTGTTCCTCTTCTTTTCCTATTTGCTGTTCCCAAGTGCGTTGATCCACTGTGGGAACACCCTCGTACACAGGTACCATATGTCCCTAGCATTCCTTCTCTTCCAACACTGTCTTGTGTCTAAGCTTCTAAGGAGGAAGGTTAACCAACATATGTCTAGTCTAATTCTACAATTGTTGGAACCTCTAAAAAAAAAAAACGCTTATTTCTCTAACATGCTGTGATTACCTATCTGTACTTAAAAAAAAAGAAAAAGAAAAATAAAACACGTCGTGTGTCTGTATTAACCATGAAATCTTTTTGTGTGATTGTATACTTGTGCGTAAGTTGTCCCCATTTTAAATGAAGGAATTGATGTGTGAAAAATTATTGTTGTGGTCCCGTTTGAGTTTCCCTTGCGCTCACAATGCTGGTATGCTCCAGTGTAAATCCATGTTGGTGGTGATGGGATTTGAACCTGGGACCGCCGCCTTTGCGCGTTGATTGTGCAGCCACCGTAGAGACTCCCGCTTAGATAAATAAAATAGTTCATTACAAGCTACGTATAGGTTATGAAATTGTTCATTTTGCACTAGAAGGGGGCAGAGCCCTCGCCTAGACTCCGCCTAGTCTCCCACAATTAGAAAGTAGGTTTTCGATAAGGTTAACAGTAATTATATATGTGTCCCAGTAAAAATGTAGTTATTACTTTCAGATCATTTCCTAAGCTCTACCTAGTCTCTCACCACTAAAAATATATATTTTAAAGGAAGGTCACATTAACGTATGGGCTTTTTGCTAAACTGTGCCACGTATTTTTATGGCTGATGAGGCCAGCTACACGATAAGGCTCGGGAGCACATCGTCACCAGGAAGCTGTGGGGCCCTGGCACCGCCGGCACGCATACGGCTGCCGGGCGCCTGACTGCAGCTGTTCCGTGTCCCGTGTGTGGGAACTTCCCACGCTGCCTGCCTGGCACTGGCCCTCTGACCCCTGACTTGCCTCCCTGCCACCTTATTGTCTTCTTGTGTTTGTGTTGTGTTCGCGGGCTCACCTTAGTGCCACTTTATTGTGATTGTGGTCGCGGGATGATCTTAGTGCCACTTTATTGTGATTGTGTTCGCGGGCTGACCTTAATTAGTGCCACTTTATTGTGATTGTGTTCGCGGGATGATCTTAGTGCCACTTTTTTGTGATTGTTTTCGCGGGATGATCTTAGTGCCACTTTATTGTGTTGTGCACGCGGGATGATTTTAGTGCCACTTTATTGTGATTGTGTGGTGTTCGCGAGATGATCGTAGTGCCAATTTCTTACCTCCACCAAGAAGGTAATGTTTTCGTCGAGTTTCCTGTTTGTCACTAAGATATCTCAAAAAGGTATGGACGGATCTTAACGAAATCTCACTGGGATTGTTAGGTATGTTAGGAGGAACAGATGATTAACTTTTGGTGAAAATCCGTCCATCCGTTTGTTGGTTGTTCATATGCCTCTCTTTTCTTAATGCCATTGCTCAAAGTTATGGACGGATTTTTATGAATTTTGCATGACTCGTTAGTACATTGCAAAGAGTGAATGAGCAAACATTTGTGACGATCTGTCTATTCATTTGTTGGTCTCTGTTTTTGATTTTATGCTTGTTAGCAAAATAACCCCAAAAGTTACGAACAGATATTTATGAAATTTATAGGAATTGTTAGTTGTGTTGAAAAACATAAATGATTAAACTCTTGTGATGCTCAGTTGGTCTGTTTTTGTGTTTGACATATGTTTGTCAGAATGTTTGTTAGCAGCATAACTCAAAAAGTTATAAACGGATCTTCAACAAAATTACAAATGCTATTATTACTGTCAATAGGCACAAGTGGTTAGATTTTGGTGTCGATACAAAGGAATTCATAGTTTCAGGATTAATTTGAATTTTTCATTATCTCTGCCTTGCTTGGTGGAACAATTCGCTCTCAGAGTGGTCTAGTTGTCATTGTGTTGTGTTTGCGTAATGACCATACGTTACCTTAGCTTTTGCTAGCCCTTCAGGACGTCCGTTTTTCGTGTCCACTGTGCTCTCTTCCATTATCATGCTCAGACTGATAATGCTTTGTTTTGTGTTTTCCTCTGTTTTTATGACTTGCTGTTCTCATGCGCACTGATCCTTTGTGAGAACATGCGCTCTCGTGCATGGGTTCCTTGGTTCTATCGATATACCTACTATTTGCCCCTTCCTTTATTGCAATACATACCGCAGTGGCGTCGTCAGAAGAATAAACAACGCCTTCACTCACCTTTCTGGTTTCTTGTTGTTTGTGATCCTCTGTGCGTTTGATTTTCGTTTTGCCTGAAGTATAACGCGTCTCTTCTTTATTAATTTTTCATAAGCGCAGCGCACCTGCTTCATGCGGAGATTTCAGTTGAGCAACTTAGGTTAATACTTTCTTTCCAAAAAACTCTGCTCTTGCTATGAGGTTCTAAAAGCAGCTCACAATAGACATTCTCATTCCATTCACTTGAGCTCCACCTCCCGTTTTATTAAGTCGTAAATAAAATAAAAGCACTGACTTCCGACGGGTTCTAAAATATATTGTCTAAATTTCTAGGGCGAGAAACGACGCGCTGCTTTCAATAGTGAAAACTTTGATGCGGGAACTGGAGTTCCCGTCGGGAAAGAAATGATTGAACTGCTGGCGAGTTCCATGCTAATAAATATCTCTCTTCTGTCTGCTTCTCTTCTTTTTTTTGCGGCACACTGACCACCTTGAGAGTAATGGAACTCGCCTGCGTTCGGATTTAACTTAAGAAAGGAATCATTGAAACGTGCGGCGTGAAAAAAAGAGATTATATACAGAGAATATTTGTCGTAACTTCCTCCTTCCACTCCTACCTGCTACGGAGCCTACGGTACTACATCTGTCTGTGTCGACGGCCAAGTGCGACGGTTTAGTGGTCATCATAAGGAAGCAGGTAAATAATGTTTGCTTCAGCAGTGTTTTATGATATCGTGTTTAATTATTAATGGCAACAACATGAGTCGGAAGTGCATGTACCTAGAAATGAGGAATAACTGGTGTGCTCCAGCGACAAGAAGTATGACTGGAATGTCTACCTGTGCCTGCCTCCGTGAGAGAAAGGTTCAGTGCACTAAGGGTGCCAACTTTCGATACTGGTACGTGCATTCGTAACCGTGCCGGTACGCGCTTGCGTAGGTAGCTGTGCTGCTATGTGTAACTGCCGGTGTCTGTACGTGCAGCCCTGTCGGTGTATGTTGGTACTTGCAACCGTGTCGGTACTAGTGATGGGTCGGTTGTTATTTTTTCAACATCCGCGGATGCGGATGCACGTGCGGATGTTGCCAGTTTGACATCCGCGGATGCAGATGTCAAATAACGTGTGGATGTTCAGCGCATGCGGATATTCACTCCACCACAACAAACACACACCCACACTCACGACGGTAGTTTATACAACACTTGGGGGGGGAGGAGACTTAGATGGTGCTTTGTAGACAGCGACAGCACTTGCACACATTTCAATCCAAATGAGAATTTGCAGTTTTCAGCCCTATGGATGAGCTTAGTCTACAGTGATAAACCTGCGCCTCCCTTGCTGCGGATTTTACAGTTGATATCCGCGGATGCGATTGCGGATGCATTACCACCTCAGCATCCGTAGATGCAGGTGCAGCTGCGGGTGTAAAAAAAATGTGCGGATGTTCCTCGGTTGCGGATACGAATATTTGCCACATAACTCCTGCAAACATGTCTGTGTTTGTCGGTACATGCAACCGTATCGGTGTGTGTCGGTAGGTGCAACCATGTCGTACCTGTACGTGCACGTATCTTTGGTTCAGTTTGACACAAGACGTGGAGTAATTCATGCATAGATGTGCTCCCAATGTGTCACTAAGTCACGAGGTGCTCTGAGCATCCGATCGCCGCACCACCCGTAATACACTCCGCTGCGCCGCAGCTAACGGCCCACCGAGCGGTCCTCCTCAGCATCTCCTGCTCCACTGATCGTCCTCCTGCTGGTGGTGTGCTTCTCAGCACCGCGCTCTGGATCTTCTGTCGTATTACGGGGAGTAGGCAATCCCCCCCCCCCTGCGCAGTATCCGTTGCCCGAGTTGCGGGGTCGGATGCAGCATATCTATCCCTGGGTCCAGCCGTTTCCGACTCCTTAGACCCCCCAAATATCCGATTCCTATACATACTCCGAGTCTGCAAGCTCTGTCCATTGTCTGTATACCAGAAAGTGTAGTGCTCTTCCTGAGGCTTTAGAGCAACAAATGCGTGTTTTTCACGGGGAGTAGCAGTTCCGAGAGTTCATCTCTATCCTAAAGGTATCACGGGACGGTTTACACTCTCCATGAGGTTAGATAGCTGGGGAACTAGGATTCTTTAGTGTTGCGGGCAGTATCGCTTACGAGACCTCATTCATTGTCTGCACCTTCATACCACCAGGTGATAAAAACTACAGTATTTGACATTAAGGCGAATCGAAAGCCTGGTACGTGAGTGTAATTCATTCAGTGCATGCGTATAATACGAATTTTTTATTGTCATTCTACGAAGTTCCTCGCTCTACATACAACCTCCCATCTCCAAAAACAGGCTGCATATTTACGTTTCTGTGAACTATAGAATATCTAGGTACTGCGAGCATTTGTCTTGAGTTTTTCTTTGTTTTAGGAGAAGCCCCCGTAAGGTCCTCAAGTCTTAGCCAAGTCTTCGGGACAAGATTCCTTTCATTGAGACTTTCCATGTTTTCTCGTTCTCTATACTCCAGCTCAGATTCTTTCTTTTTACTCTCCCCCTAGTCTCCATGTCTGCTCTTCCCATTCTTGGGTCCGTTTTGATGAACGTACTGTATTTTCCTCTTTTCTTTTTTTCTTTCTGGATTGCAGCCTACGCTATTGGCAAGGAGGCTTGCACTTTATGAATAGAATAATGATATGTTGCCTACCATGACTTACTTCTTCGCTTTTTTTATATATTATATTTATAGCCTTAGTTAGGCTTTTGGGTCATCTTTTCATTCGTGTCCACTTTCCCTCTTTCACGCATCGATCCTGCGCTTGCTGCTGGCTTTTTCCTGTACGCTATTCCTATTGATTCCCGATTTGCTGTTTCTATACGAAATTATCGAACTTTCATCTTATTCCTCGTAATTGCATGGCGCACTTCGTGTTCCTTCTTGTCTTGCTAAAATTATAGTAGAAGTTTTGCAGAATTTTCTGTTTACCATCATGGTCTCTTCGTAACTCATCCTCCTGCAGGCAGTGATGACCCTTGGTATCGGCTCGGAAGTCTACCGAACTTTTGCATAATTCTTGACGGGCAGCAAACCGTGATCGAGGCCTCGTTCAAGAGAAGCACTTCAAGATGAAATTCCGTGGTTGTGACGGGGTGCAAAAATTTTGTTCACAATTATCTTCATTATTTTGTTAAGACCGGTAAAAAACGTGGTAAAATCTACGTCGTGGTATTGGTATGAAACTGTACATCCTACGTTCATTCCTTTGAATGCCGGCTGGCTCGTTAGTCTTTTGAACGAGTCGTTCATATTTCACAGCGTCGGAATGCGTTGCCGTGTCTGCTTAAAGAACAGAAAAGTGCGCAGTTGTCTGAGTTGCCTATAACTCATAACAAATATGAAAAAGTTATTTGCATCCTTACTAATGTCACTTGCTAAGTAAGTCGACTCGACGGCTAACATTTTAACTACTATTTTCGTCGAGAAGGAAACCTAACTTTCACAAACATTTTGTGCTTCGTAGGTACGTGAAGCAAACGCCTATAGTGAGAGCCCTTCGATCTTAACCTTTTCTCTCATAGGGTGGTTAATGTACAACATGTCATACAGTGCTATTCCTTAACCCTTCATAAAGAAAAGATTAAGACTCTAGATTTTCGCCCCAACATCCTCGACGGGCTACTGCGGATAGCCGCACTCAACCCTTACTTTTCTCGCGCTCTATGTACCTGCTAAATGTGTTGGTACAGCAATGAAGAGCAGCAGCAGCAGTCGTGATGTGTTCTGTAATTGCGCCAAATGGTGACCTGTGGGGCTCTTACTGCAGTTTTACAGCACAGTCGCGGTTATCCAGGCGTTTTGAGTTCCGCTTTCCTTCTGTACCTGCCGTCTTTGTCGTAAAATTTTCTTCACTCTTCGGGAACGCTTGCTTTCCCTACTTCGTGCATGTTGAGGAAAATACAATAGGAACTGCAGCTGCTGAGCTTTCTGAAATTTTGCGCATTTATTACTGGTTTCACCTTATGGTCTCCCAACCAATTCTGTCTCTCGAAGAGCTGCACTCTTCTAGTGCAATCGGATTTTTAAGGACTAAATCTGATGTGACCCTGTGGTGGTCATCGAATAAATGCCTAAAATTTATTTCCGATAGGCCCCTGAGGGACCCTGCATGTTCCCCTCGTCTAAATGAGAGCTTCCATATCCATTTCAATCCGTGTTGGCTTTGCTTCCTCTAGTTCTCCTGTTCGTGCGACAAGCCGCTGAAATACAGCATTTCCTTTGCTTAAAGGGCTGCTATTCCCATCCTTCTCGGTATTTCCCGCCGGTCTCCTTGATATAGTTCGCGAACCGCAATTTCTGCGTATATTATCTCTTCAGAATATGCGCGGAGGCTATAGGGAACCCTAAATCAACATAACAGTGCAATGGCAGACTGCGATAATATGTCGAGGGCTGGACGACCCCTGTGGCTACCAGCTGCTGATGGTTTCCTGCTATTTAGGCCGCTGCATGCAAGTGATGCCTTTGCTGCCGATAGCTGCAGCCTGAGCTCAGGACCCGTTACCCTTGGTGCTCTGGAGCGTGTCGGCCGCAGCGTGAGTGGTGTCGTCTGCTGCTGGTGCTGGAATGTGTGTAGGACAGACGGTTCTCTGGCTGGAATGTGTGCAGGACAGGCCGTCCCTCTGGCTGGAATGTGTGTAGGACAGACGGTCCCTCTTGCTGGAATGTGTGCAGGACAGGCAGTCCCTCTGGCTGGAATGTGTCAAGAATAAGCAGACCCTCTTGCTGAAATGTGTGAAGGACAGTCAGTCCCTCTGGCTGGAATGTGTGCAGGACAAGCAGTCCCTCTGGCTGGAAGTGTGCAGGATAGGCAGTCCCGCTGGCTGAAATGTGTGCATGACAGGCAGTCCTTCTAGCTGGAATGTGTGCAGGACAGGCAGTCCCTCTGGCTGGAATGTGTGCAGGACAGGCAGTCCCTCTGGCTGGAATCTGTGTAGGACAGGCACTCCCTCTGACTGTAATGTGTGCAGGACAGGCAGTCCCTCTGGCTGGAATGTATAAAGGACAGTCGGTCCTTCTTACTGGAATGTGTGTAGGATAAACGGTCCCTCTTGCTGGAATGTGTGCAGGACAGGCAGTCCCTCTGGCTGGAATGTGTAGTACTGGCAGTCCCTCTTGCTGGACTGTGTGTAGGACAGGCAGTCCTTCTTGCTGGAATATGTTTAGGACAGCCGGTTACTCTTGTACCTAATGTAAAGCCGAATTTACACTAGCAACTTTTGGTTTGTCACAGCCACTCGGCCATCAAACTACGTACGCCGCCACTCGACGACTGAGAGGTATAGAGGTTGCGGCGGCAGAATGTAGGTACAATATTGTATTTTTGTCGATGTCTGTACCAACTTCTGGAGAGATTTGTTTTATGCAACGTTCAAATTCATTGCTCATAGAATAGATAGGTATGATGTACACATAAAGCAGTATTGATTCGAAGATTGGAGGACTCCCAGGCTAGGTCATATTGGAGAAGTGAATAAGAACGCCTTCTGGGATTTTTGTTTTATTAGACCCCGAGCTTTCGAGCCGTTAAACACGACTCGTCTTCAGGGGAACGAAATTTCAC
>LQNS02278149.1:4183732-4199615 GCA_001587735.2 Parhyale hawaiensis
GTGGGACCGACGGACTCTCTTGCTGGAATGTGTGTAGGACAGACGCTCCCTCTGGCTATAATGTGTGTAGGACAGTCGGTCCCTCTGGCTGGAATGTGTGTGGGACCGACGGACTCTCTTGCTGGAATGTGTGTAGGACAGACGGTCCGTCTTGCTGAAATGTGTGCAGGACAGGCAGTCCCTCTTCCTGAAATGTGTGCAGGACAGGCAGTCCCTCTAGCTGGACTGTGTGTAGGACAGGCAGTCCCTCTAGCTGGACTGTGTGTAGGACAGACGGTTACTCTTGTACCTAATGTAAAACCGATTTTACACTAGCAACTTTTGGTTCGTCACAGCCGCTCGGCCATCAAACCACGTACGCCGCCACTCGACGATTGAGAGGTGTAGAGGGTGCGGCGGCAGAATGTACTATGTTATATTTTTGTCGATGTCTGTACGAACTTCTGGAGAGATTTGTTTTATGCAGCGTTCAAATTCATTGCTCATAGAATAGGTAGGTATGATGTACACATAAAGCAGTGTAATTTACATTTCTAAACGTTTAGTTTGTCTCGAATGACTTTAACGAAGCAGCCAAAACTATTCCAAATGTGTTACAATTTCTGAACCTGCATTTTTCGGTTGATATTGAAGTCGTTGGTACCAGTAGCTTCAAAGAGTCTATTTCAATGGATAGCGGAACTACTGTGCATCATATCATATATAGTGCGTCAGACCTGTCTGTAGATTTTGATACCCCTACTAATCCCTTATGTCGGTTCGGGTTTTCCTTGTCTTTCTCGACTTACTGTTCCCATGCTCGTCATTTCCAGGGGGAGCACCCACTTGCATATTTTCTTATTTCTGTCAACATTCAATAAGTCCCTTATTGCTTCCTCTATTTGATCCCCCCTGTAGTGAAGTTGGAAGTTTAAGCTCTACATTGTATTAACAATCTACCCCTCCCGCTTTTCCTACTTCTTCATAGGTCTTTGTGTTCCGCAAGTGAACAGGATCGCATCACTAATTTCAACCTTAAAGATTACTCACTGAAAAGGACGGGTTTCACTAGAGCTGTACAGTTGTGTTTGTTGGGGAGGGACAGCTGCCGCTTCCTGCTGCTCCCGTGTGGGCCGATGGGTCCAGTCGTAGGGGAATAGGGCAAAATTGTCTGTCCAGTGCAGCGTCGGGTGATGTCGGAAGATCGCCTAAGATTTTCCGACTGGGAGACTATCCATACAGACTCTACTCACCCAACATGTTGTTCAATTCTATAGCAGCTAAGCAGATATACTCTTTATTGGAGTAGATTGTAAAGGCCCCTACAGGTTGTTTGTTTTATAATGTGTTGTAACTAGCATATGTGAAGTAAAATTATTAAACAGGTCTATCCCTCACTCACTCCTGCTGTTCTAGCTATGGTTTCGTTGCGTATGTCCCCACGTGCGGGTTTCCCCCCGCGAGTAGGTTCTCCGATTATCTATATATAATTATGTGAGATACATATTTTTTTCCACTCTCCGAACGCCGCGTAGTGACCTGTAAAGCGTAAACGAACGTTGCAGAGTAGCTTATTAGCTATCACATTTGGTGCTTCGTTATACCGGAGCCATTCTGTAACTCGCCCTAGTGTCATTCTTGGGCGCTAAACGTATGGTCGGACGTTCTTCTCGAACGTCGTACCTGCTTTCGTATCTGTGATACCGACTTTGTATATCGGGACGACGTGCTAGTTGAACGTTGCTCATGAGTTTTGCTTGCAATCTGTAGTGTGGCCCCGGCGTTACGCGAGCCAAGTCCAACTCTTCTGCTCATAGTGCGTTCTGTGTAGAACTTCCCAGCTAGTGTTATTCTTGGGAGAGGATTGAATAAATATTGAAGGGGACCTTCTGTACTACCCGAACAGATAGTTCTGTTCAGGTTCGAAATAGCACTATTCGTACGGACATAAATACTTCATGTAGCACACTGTGCATTCAAAAGTTCGATGGTCCGGTACCGACTCCTGTCGTCAGTAGGTGTCCAACACCAACTTATAGAACCATAAGGTGTCAGGCTTCGGCATCGATTCCATGTACCCCAAACCTCCGATTCCTCTAAGATATGAACTGTCAGGTACTAGATATTTGCGACTCTGACTCCTGAGAAAAGCGGGGGCCGACTCGGTATCCAAATGCTACTTGTCTGACTCCTGGCGAAAGCGGAGGGCCGACTCGGTATCCAAATGCCTCTTGCCTGACTCCTGGGGAAACCGGGGGCCCGACTCGGCATCCAATTGCCTCTTGTCTGACTCCTGGGGAAACCGGGGGGCCGACTCGGTATCCAAATGTCTCTTGTCTGATTCCTGGGGAAAGCGGAGGGCCGACTCGGTATCCAAATGCCTCTTGTCTGACTCCTGGGGAAACCGGGGGCCCGACTCGGCATCCAAATGCCTTTTGTCTGACTCCTGGGGAAAGCGGGGGCCGACTCGGCATCCTAATGCCTCTTGCTTTGTACTACTCCGACTCCACAACACTGATGTCATACTGACGGTGATTGGGAACGCTACCTGAGACAGTCTCTATAGCACCTTGAAATACCGCACCATTAATGGTGTCAAGGCCCCGTGGGCAAGGAGCCACTGACTCTGGTGGGGCGTGGCGATGTGGATCATTTCAAGGGCCGCCGTCCGTGCCGGCAGCTCCGCGTGATCCTCCGAAAGCGAGATTTTGCTCGCGCTAGACACTCGCAGGGACTGTGCGGATGGCCTTGCGCATGCTGCTGAGAGGCGTGGTCTCTGCTGACGAGAGAACCGCTCTCTGTCGCAAGCATTTATTATCTGTGCTTAGTCACTGTGACCGGTGGTCCGACATGAGTGCAGCAGACGAGCTGAAAAGTTCTTGGATGGAGCAGAGTAACCTTACCTTAACTAGGTTGTAATACTTCGCTACAACTGTCTTTTTTTCTCGGTCGAAAAATTACGCAGCCTGACAGAGAGAGGGTGATGACCTCTGCTTCTGTTTGGCAACGTTGCGGACCGTGCCGCATAAGTGAATTTATTATCTGTACTCTTCTTGCATTTGCTTGTCAGCCCTAGCAAAACATATTGAACTTGAGGAGAAAGCGAAAGTGTTCAGCGTCACTGAACATTCATGTCCGACTCTACTATAATTTATGATCAATATGGTTCGTTCACATACACGTAGTGTGTAAATAACTACAAGTAAATGAATTATTAAGAAAAATTAGTTGTGATATTTACCAGTGTCTTGTTCTCGTACTTTTTGGTTTGCTTGCTTTGGAATGAAGCAAATGATTCGAATATGTTCTATATACCGTATTTCCATGATCATATATGGTCCTCTGTAGCGGACTTGCACTGGTTACGGTACCTAAGCAGTCGGCCTACATCGATTAATTTGTCGTGCGCACTGAGCCTCCTTCCTTTCCGCATTTTACTGGCCGTAAGCACTTTGGTCTTTCTCGTCTTTCAAATTTTCTATTCTCTTGCCTGGTGTTTCACGTACACAACGCTCACTATCTTTTCAGCATTTAACCCATTAACTGCGAATGACGGAAATATCCGTTCCCAAAACGGTATAAAAGATATATGCCGCAGTTAATGGATTGAAACACCGAATCTCCCTTCTTATGTTATGGCGAGCAGCGCCCCCAGAGGGATTGTATATTGTATAGGTTACCTTAGCCATTGGTCAGGCATTCGGAACGTTTGTCTTTCTTGCCCGCTTTGCTTCCTTTCCCCTTCATACTCCTGCTGATCATGTCTTGTTCTGTTCTTCCTTTTATTTCCTGACTTATTGTTCCCATGTGCGTTGACCTGTGTACGAGTTCCAAGTTTCTCTTGACATTCTTTATATTCCTTTTTTCTTCCTCTTTTTGGATCACAGTGTACCATACTTTGTGGGTAGGGAGGGTCAAAGTAAGAGAATACTACTACTACCTACTTCTTTAAAACACCGAAGCATTGTGTCTTAGAAGGCTACTGTATCAAATATATAAGAGAACTAGCTATAAGTATAAGTAATCTCACTGCATTAGAACTCGCGATTATGCCAGTGAATTAAGATTCGAGGCTCGAATTGTCCGGTACGTCAGCCAGGAGAGTCGACTTTGCCACTTTCAATCGTGTGTTGTTACTTTAAGAAGAAATCTCATTACGTTGAGCCGGTTGACATTTTTAGGAAGCAAGCTTTAGCCTTGCTACGCCTCACGTGTGATGGATTAAGGGTTAACGCGTCAAACTTGATGCGACAGGTAAGTACAAGCGCACCTCTCGGAAGTCCGGACAAGTCGAGCCTGGCGAGTCTTAATCTCGCCGGCCAGTAAAACGGAACCTTTAGAACAGAAGCGACATGTCTCCTTAGGGATGGTGCAGACAGAACAGTGTTCGCTGTAGAACCGAATAGCGATCTGCGTATGCAATATTCATTTAATGCTCCTCGTGGGAGACTGAACGGTTCACCGAGAAAGTGTTGGCGTGTCTCTCAACATCCTGTGGATCTTTTCTCTCCATGTTGGTGTGGCATTGTCGACCATGTTGGGGGCTGTGTGCCGAGTGGGTACCTACGCCTAATTCATGGTCTGCGCCGCCGACGCGCGCCTTGTGTGCTGCAAAGTGGCGCTTTGTATACGCCCATGTTCTCCAGACAAAGTATATGTATGCTATTTATGCATACTGTAATCTTTAGTCCACGTATATATACGTAGGTGTACTCTAGAGTTTTTCAATTCTGAGTTTTCATATATTTGGTGATTCAACAGCCTATCGTTGCTTACAAGAGGAGTTATCTCCTATCCAATCCTTCGCATCGGGATGGGGAGACCAATCAAGCAAGCAACCAGCCAACCGGTCAAACAACCTACTGACCAACAAATTACAGGGTGTTCAGTACTTATCGTGACAACTTTTAATTTAGGTATATTGAAGGCATATGGTATTGCATAAATAATAGATAGTCTGAAAGAGTAATAATTAAACAGCATCTTTATTTTGATTATCATACTTTGATTTAGTTAATAAATGTGAGCAAAAAAAAAACCTGTAGTGACGAATTTTGAGCTCCCCGTGTATTTTTCGAAAAAGTACCGAGAGGGATATTTTACTATCTTTCACCCTGTTCTTGAGTTTTGGTCGCCACCGAGTCACTGACACTGACTCACCTAGCCTCTGGGGTTCCAATGACCAACTTTAACTCTAATTTTTGAAGTAACCTTCTATTTCTTGTGAAAATAGCGCACTAATATCGTCCGTAAGAGCAGACAGTATTCGTTCACTGAAAAAGATCCGCCGCCATAAAGGCCGCCGCCGTCTGGGTGTCAGCGGCAAGTTCTGAGGCTCTGATCTGCAAGAAAAGCTCGTTTTTTCCCCAGAAGCCGTAGCGTTATAAAAGTGGCCCTCGAGGATGCCGCGCCGGAGTGTCATCGGCATCTTCGTCACGCATGAGCGGCGCAGAGATGGACTCGCTCGTTCTGCTCCTGGCGGATGTCAACGCTCGCCGTAAAGCTGTGCAATAATCATTCACTTCTTCGGCGTATAGCAGGCAAGACCTTGACGGATAACTCATGGAAAACGGATAGTGTGACACTGCTCCTTTTTGTACATAGATAACTCGAACTTAGTACCTAATGATTTGGAATATTGTAGTGATAATATTAATAATGATACAGTAGGTAATTGAAAATGGTAAAATTAATAATACCTACCAGAGCCTTCTGAGAGCGCATACCTCCGCCAAGCAGGGAAGGCAACGGTAATAAAAAATTCAAGCTTGTTTGGAAACTGTGATGTCCTTTGTATCAGCACCAAAATCTAATGATATATGTATTTTGAACATGAAAACAACTTCTGTAATTTTATTGTAGATCCGTTCATAACTTTTCAAGTTAACAACATAACATTCTGACGAACATAATTCTAACACACAAACAGATCAACCGATCATCACTAAAATTTGATCATTTATGTCTGTCAACGTTTCTAAATATTCGTGAAAATTTCATGAAGATCTGTTCATGACTATTTGAGTTATTTTACTAACAAACATAATAGACCTATAAAAAAACAAACAAACAAACGAACGTACCGATAACAAAAATTTCGTCATTTACTTTTCGTGATATACCTAACAATTCCTGTAAATTTTATAAAATCCGCAATGATGGTAACAAAAGAGCAGCAGACAAACAAACACACAAATAAACGGTTGAACGTATCTTCACCAAAAGTTATGCATCTGTTACTACTAACATATCTAACAACACCTGTAAATTTTGGGGTTCGTAAATAACTTTTGGAGCTATCTTGGTGAGAGACAAAGGGACAGACAGACAAACTCGACCAAAACCATAACTTCCTTGGCAGAGGTAATAACAGTTCTGCAGTGCAGCACGTTACTGTACATAAGTGTACAGTACTGTACTGTATGCGATTTATAATTATGTGAATTCTACTCTCTGACTGGCCGAATACAAAAAGACTTATTGGGCAGGGTGATGAATAATACATCAGGCGCCGAAACCCCTGATGACACCGAATGACGTCACACGCCGGATGACTTCGTGACAGATAAATGAGGGATTATTGGGCTTGGTCTATAAGATCGGGTTCACTCGTACGACTTTTGTTGCCATTCTCAGCGTAGAACCAACGCAGCTAATCCATTTACGGTGCCGCAGTTCGGCCTGCATATAGGCCTAATTGAATTGCCAGGAAAATTGTTGAAAATCTCCGCCTCCGCTGCAACTGTGACACTGAAACATGTGCGTATGCGAAACTTTCGACTACTTCTTCAAATTTTGGGCGAGTTTAAAAGAGCTACGATTTATATCGTGGTATTTTTGGCACGATTTTCAAACACTGCAAGTTGTAGATACGGTCACGGCAACGTAATTGGATTAAAGGCGGACTTCACAACACGAACAAAAGCGGACCTACGTGCATATGAGGTAAGCGGGCGGTTGGAGGTCTACATTACAGAAAATTCGCACTCGATGGATAACTATTGGTGAATACTTCGTGCGACGATAAATTCAAGGAAGTACGTAATTACAAACTTTCACATTGTCTAATAAATCTACACTCTAATGAAAAAACGGACGTCTAATTATGTGTTTATTTAATTGTTCATTGGTTTATTTATTTGTCCATTTTCCGTCACGCTTTAAGAAATCAGATACGAAAGTAGCTCGGGTTGCAGACAATAGCAAATGTATACGGCAGCCTTACAGGTAATAGTTGAATGCACTTCTTGCATTGATGAAGTTGAAATCAAAGCCCAGAAGATATCTGGAGCTTCCCTAAGCTCTGTTATGTATCCTAATTGATAATTTCGATATACCTATTGTACCTAGCAGTCATTCTTCCAACTTTACTTCAATCGATGAAACAGCTTTTTACTAAGCAAAAAAAAAAAAAGGATCAGTGTGATATCCTGACGTTGTTATGATACCGAATCGAAATAGATATTTAGAGTGATGCTTGACTGCCTGCTAAAGCAGTTACCGATGTTTTCTCCATATCAGAGAAGGAAAAGTAGCATTTACAACTCAGCAGTTGTGAAGCCATTAACCCTTATCTCTCTCATTTTTTAAGTTGGCAGTTGTATTAACGAAAACATGATCAGTGAAGAAGAGCTGTCACCAATTTTTCGCTGTCATTTTGTACAGCGCAGCTACTCTAGTTTAATTAATAAACGACAGTGTTATTTCACATTTGTTTACGAGCACCTTTCATTGGACAAAAGGTTCTTGAAGAAGAACCCGACATTTCCCTGATTTAACTGTATGAATCTATATTAAACAAGCTAATATAAAATAACAATCAATTTGCTTACAAAATCGGTCTAGGAGTATACTACAGTCTATACTTACCCTAAAATATAGAGATCATGCAATGAAGGGACTGTTCAAGTTTTCAGGTTTTGTATGTTCCTTCGAGTTTTGAAGGAGTCGAGTTGTAAGGTCCGCCTGTAGTGAAGTTGGCTCTATCAGTTAGCGCCGCCGACAAAAGTTGGACGTGTGAATTCGGCATTGCGAGCAGCCAGTACTCAGCACAAGCGAGTAACCCTTTTTGCTACTGAGAGTATCTCCCGTCTCAAGCTAGGACCACAAGATGAGCCATAAGTTGCTGGGCTAGGTAAGGGTCGTCCATCCCATATTATGGGATTCGTAGCACCAGGAAAAGTCACAGGTTACCTTCGCCGTAGCTAAGCCATCGCGTCGTCTTTCTTTCATGCCTACTCTGCTGTCCACTTTCATTCTCCTGCTCACAATGTTCTGTTTTCGTTTTCTTCCTCTCAGGATCCTTCATCTTGAGGGCAGTAGGGTTATGTAAGGTTCGCCCATTCATGTTGTAAATTTAGAGAGCAGCACCCGTAGGGATATTCTTTTGGTGGTTGCCTGCGCTATCAGCTTCCGGGACGTGTCTGTTGTGCCTGCTTTTCTCCCATCCATTCTCTAACTGCTACCGATGAAGCCTAAATTTGATTTTTTCTTCTTCTTTCACCCGACTTGCTGTTCCCTGCGCGTTGATCCTGTGTGAGAACACCTTCATGTATGGGCTCCACATTGCCATCGACTCACCGTTTCATGTGTCCCTTGCTTTTCGTTTCTTGAAACCCTAGTTATCTATGAGGCTTCGACAACTTATTCACTCATCCACTAAAACTTTGTTAATGCTGATTTTCATTAGGCAAATTCATAAGCTACAGCACTATAATTAACTACGTTTGTTCTAAGAGTTCTCATTCATTGAGCCTTTCCAGAGTTTCAACCATAAACCGTATTCCGGTTAGCCTCCTTCATAAACCGCATTACAAGCGGTGCTATAGTATTTTTACGATGAACCGACTTTTCATATTGTCTTGTTTTGGTGAGACTTAGTTACCCTCATTGCACAGGAGCGCCCGACAGGCCTACTTCTACCCTACATATGTATTTGCATTTCTGGGGAGCCTCTCATGTAGGGTACAAGTAGACCGGTGAGCCTTTAATAAAAATAGTGTAAGCGATCCATTCATTTCGAATTTATGTCTGATTTTTATGCAGTTCGTCTTTCTAGACGATGCCTGAGTATATACAATGGAGTGAACGTCAGTGTGGCTACGTAGGATTATTCGTTTATATACTGGACAAATTACCATTCCATGATATTCTTACCCGAATGTTTTCAGCCCTGGTAACGAATTAAGAGTCGAGACTATTCGAGTATGTGAGACCATGGACGTAGCTTCTATAAGAGCTCCATTCCCAGAGACGTCTAACTCAACTCTTGGTGCCCTCTGAGCCACTGAACTCAATGGTAGACTCTATCCCTGAAGTCATTTCTGACAAACTGATAACCTCACCCCAGGGATTGGACTTACTCTTAGGATGACCTGACCAGATTGTGATGTTGCCACCCTTTGTTTATATGTCGGCAATAGATACTGAAATTCTCAGTGAAGCAACTTACCCAACACTGCTTCTGACTCATTCATTACACCCTTGATTGGAGGACTCTGATCTAACCAGCCCGGGTCCTCAGTCCAATTACCTGCCTACAGTCCTTGACCTTCCTCCTCTGAATGACTCAACTCAACAGACTCGCCGCGTTCCCTTGAATTGCAGGACTTAAATTGGCGCTCTCGTGCTGAAGGGAGAGTGTAATTTTTGTCTCATTTAAATTTTTGCCAGGAAAGAGACGATTTCCTCTTCGCCTCGGTGATTGTATTTATTTCCTCGGACACTTGCTGTTTTACTGCATTCCTAATTTTCTCGGGACGACGGCAGTAACTGCTGTATTCAGTTTCTGTCTTGTTGTAAGCTCATAAATGATTGTTTTACCAATATGGTGTTAAAGATGAAACCGTGTCCAGTTGAGTGAGCAGGATTATTTAGAATTAGTCTAGCTTTGGTTGAGGCTTCATTAAGCTGTCAGGAGATACAGGGTACTTCTTTCTCGTTAAAGCCGGGTGCATACCATCAGCTTTTGACGCCGTCAGAGCCCGTCAATCTTCCGAACGTTTGGTGCCTGCAGACGCAACCGTATGCCTAACAAAAGTGTTGCTAAAGTGTTAGCTGTTCGGTCAGCTGGCTATTAGCAGGTGTCGCGCGTGCAGTTTTGGATTTCAAGTGTGGTGTGGTTTAGACTTCAAAAACTGTGCAGTTTCATGTTCTATGCTAGTAGCAGAATATTTGGGCGCCCACCGTACTTTGACTGTACCACAAATTAAAAAAAGAAAAAGAAAATCTGTGGGGCCCGGCCTTAGGTTCAGTCAAGTTTCCATATTCATTACGTATTGTGTACGGGGCGGTTGTGGCGTACGGTAGGTAACGGGACGGCTCTGGCTGCTGGATCAGCAGGGGGATCATTTAAGTCCAACAAACGTCACTGGTTCACGGCAGGAGGGCATCCGGCGAGCAAAAGGCCTGAGTCAAGTCCATCTCCTGGCATTAGCCATAATCCATTAACTAGAAGGTATGGGTGATTGCGATACACGGTAAATAAAATTCATAACTGTTAGTGTGTTGCTAGGAAGTACCTAATATTTTCTTTTTCTAATTATTATCATTATCTGTAATTGTTACTATTTCTCCGGTGTGTATTGCATTCTGCGCCTAACTGAAGCAGATATCGTTTTCCATGACATTTTCAAATACATTGAAGGAAATCCACATAGGCTACGTTCAACTTCAACCTTATTCATATGTTGTACAGTAACCACCAACAACGAATTAACGGATTTACGTTATACAATTACTCAATTTCGCAGCAATTCACTCCACGATGGAGACAGGATTAGGTATTCCCGTGCATCCGCGTGTTCCCCTCCTTGCAGTCAGTGGCGAAAAAGATAAGGAGTTTCCCGTACGTTCTCTTGGAATATCGCACGCTCAAGCATCGTGCGCACGAGAAGATCTTTAGTGTGGACGCGTTCCTTTGGTGGACGAAATTGAGATCTCAAGACTTGACTTGTTCGGAGCTGCACACAGGAGCGATGGCTTCGCCACTTGAATCTTGTTTCAAGTGTTAAAAACAACCCGATTGAGCAGGCAACATTACGGCCCGCAACTCACGCGTACTGGCAACATTACGGCCCCCAGCTTACTTACGTGCACCGGCAACATTACGGCCCGCAGCTCACATACGCGCACTGGCAACATTACGGCCCGCAACTCACATACCTACGCGCACTGGCAACATTACGGCCCGCAACTCACATACCTACGCGCACTGGCAACATTACGGCCCGCAACTCACATACCTACGCGCACTGGCAACATTACGGCCCACAGCTCGCGTACGGGCGCCTTCCATCATAAGCGACCTTGATGTTGCTCTCGCGCCCTGGCTGCTCTCAGGAAGTCATCTCCTCTTGAGGAGCCGCGTTACAAAATTAATAATCTTTTATGAAAGGGAAAGCGGGCGTTGCGTGTAGATAATTTGTGTGGAAATCGATTCCTGCGCAGGCCGCGGCGATGGCAACATCCGCACCGGCGGATGCCCAAGGTTACATGATGCGCGTCCTATATGGTCGGGCGCTGCGGTGCAGAGAACTTGTGCTCTTGAGTGTCTGATACTTCATGGTGAACATATCCTGATATGTGCGCCCTAGTGCCTGTACCCTCTATAGTGCAGAATGTATATCGGAGATGCGTAAATAAAGAACATTGGACTGGTAGCGGTACGTTTAAAATTGGAACACTAGGGGCTTGCCGTTTGGATGGGATGCAGGCCAATATTTGTTGCATATCAGTGCGCATCTGAAGTCAGTAGGGTCGACAGGTCTTCCATAACGATTGGTTTCGTGAAGGGCTTTTTTCTACAGTGTTTTGAAAATGACTGACTATTTCGACGCTGTGACACTGCGGCTGAAACTTTTCCGAAATGAGTTTATTTTCGGTCCGTTTCTGAAGTCAAGAATCGTATTTTTGCTCTTGATTTTTTACCTGATCTCCAGAGAGGTTCTTGGGAAAATCTTTTGCTCTGACTTTCCTCGTCTGCAAGTCTCTGATCAAAATGTGATTAACGGTTGTGTAAGTCAAGTATTAAGGTTCCCCAATCATTCTCTTAACTGCCGTTAAGAACGCACTAGAATAAATTTTTCGTTTTTCTATGTTTCATAAATTCTTCCAGTTGAAGATCTTCCGCTACGAGGTTCAGCTTCATTCGAGTCTAAAGCTTCTAAAGACTGCGTCACTGACCTACAGAGGTCTAGTGATGCCCAAGGCCAACTCGTTAACTGTATGTTCGTTGATTACAGTACATAGACTAATGCTTGGAAATAGTACCAAGGCTATGACAGAGGAATATATTTTGACTAGAGTGCCCGCGCTGTCAAGAATGACAGCGAAGAATTTATGTTGATATAACTTCATTGATCATGCTTTCCTTCATACAATTGCCAACTTTAACGATCATGCAGATGAGGGTTCACAGCTTCACAATTATCGAGCATCGACCCTCTTATTACCTCCGCCAAGGAGGTTATGTTTTCGTCGTGTTTGGTTGTTTGTCTGCCTGTCTGTCTGTCACCAGGATAGCTCCAAAAGTTATGAACCGATTTGGATGAAATTTACAGGGATTGTTAGGTATGTTAGGAGGAACAGATGATTAACTTTTGGTGAAGATATGTCCATCCGTTTGTTTGTTTGTCTGCGTCATNTATTTTCATCATCAGATGGTATACAGGATACAAGTTTTCTTTACATACTTCCATCCGCTCGGAATTTCGTCGATGGTTAATGGCTATAAAAATTTGAGCTCAGGACTCCTTTCTATATATGCTGTGTGAGGCAATGCCGCTCTCAGATTGGATAAGCCACTCAGCCTGTTTAAGGGAAAAGTTTACTCGCAACGCTCCCGTAGGATAAATAGATAGGGTGCACTCCTCTCTATTAGAACCTCCTTGGTGTTTGGACATGTTCATTTTCAACGGTGCTTCGGGTGATGTCACTTAATTACGCCTCATCTAGACTATCAACCCTTTTGTTAAGCTGAGATATTTTCAAATTTATAATTTTATGACTTATTCAACAAAAGGGTTGCGCTCGGTGCATATTATCCCTTTTGTTGAGCTGAGATGTTTTAAAATATATATTTTTATGACTCATTCATCAAAACGGTTGCGTTTCGTGCACTAGTTCAATATAAAAAGGCGTCTGCTCGGCGTGAAGATTCAACTGCTTCGATGTCATTCACCAATGAAAGCGGGGACACAGAGGCTATGGATCCAGAGCCCGGGACCCAGAGCCCGGGACCCAGAGCCCGGGATCCAGAGGCCGGAGATCCAGGGTTATGTTTGTCACCGCTACTCCAAGCGCTGAAATTGTATGGTATCTCAACTTGTTTTTCAGTACATGAATTTTCTCCTATTAAACCCTTAACTGCGTGACGGAGAGACGGACGAACATTGGAGCAAGGGAGTAAGCGACCAGCAACTGTGTTTTATTATATAATGGATGATATAAATACATTTAAAGCGTGATATAAACTTTCTCTCGGATTTTAATTTCAACCAGTATTGCGTTCATTGATTCCTCCCTTGACTTGGATATCGTCGTCCACTGGGTTATTTATATCATCTCCACACTCCACGAGAACGCCTAAAGCCCACTGAAGTCACTACAGGCCTGTGAAAATTTACTAGTAGTTGGTCACACTGCGCCCGATGTTGGAATAAAAACTTGACAGCGCACCTTTCTTGGAAATTGTCACTGTTTCAAAACGCGGGAGAAAAGTATTCACAATACCCATAGCTGTGAACCGCCTGTTCACTCGACCGTCTTAAGGCTTGCAATGGCGGTGTATCAGTTGTTGGCCTGCATCCCATTCAAACGACGAGCCATCAGTAGCGCCGGACCTGACGCGCCGCTATCCGTTACCGTTGGTTGTGCGAGCAAACCTCGGGAAGTAGCAAATGTTTGCAGTATTGCGAACAGCCTGAGCTGATGAACTATTTGCTGAGCAGTGATTGCTGGAGCGGCTCATGTGTAGTGTTGAATGCTATGTAATTTAACAATGTCTTGTTAGCTGAGTTGCAGAACTCGTCGTTTGGAACAGAACATTGTTTATAGCAACGAGTCAGAGTCGCACACTCGCTTATTTCTGGAGTTGGTAAAATGGGTATATTTTATTAAGAATTAGAGTCAAAGTATGTATGAGTTGGGACATTTTCAGGGCCCAAGGAGTCGAAGTCGGACACTCGCTAATCCCAGGAGTCTGAGTTGGAGACTGTCTATCCGATTACGTACCTTGCTTGCTAGTATAACTTGTTGAGTCTCTGCGTGACAACTTGACAAAACATTTGTTGTAGTAGGTATATAGGGCAGAACTGCTCCGTATGCTTTTTCCCGCTGTGCGAGGTATCTGTGAGCAGAAAACACCGTTGTTTCTTTATATGCTCGATGTCGTTATCTTCACACCTGAAGTATCTTTTTACTACAAATTAATCTTTGAGTTTCCTAGGTTACCTCGTTTTTATGCTGCCGCCTGCTATAGCCGAGCGAAAGCGAGGATCTATAGGTAACAATTCCGCGTGTGTCCGCAATGTGTGTGCGGGGCTCAGTCAGGGTTGTGGCCAGGGAGCTTTGGCTCAGTGTCGGTCATACCCTTGTCCCGCGAGGTTGTGCTACGCTGTAAGCTTTGTGTTTTCATGAGGAATCTTTTTATTTTGGTTTCCGTGCTCTGTGAACTTTGCAGGGATTACCCGCTTTGCCTTGACATACTACGTGCCCATATAATTAGTCCCTATGCGACAGTGGTGGCCACCAGGTAGGCTAAACCACCCTATTGTATTTAATGATATTACCTTTCAGGACACAACAGAAGGCCCTGGCCAGGAGTGGCCATTGACTGTATTCAACTTCGTAGCAATAAGAAAACAATGGGAAATTGTGCATTATGTCATGTACGGGAAGGGTAATCAATGGAAGTGGTAGGTGACTCGTCAGTGTTCTATTGATCGCACATGCAGCTGCATATGCCATTGACCTATTTATATATAGCACGTCGGACTATTAGTCATACAGTGACAATGGTGCTATGCATTAATAGGCAAGACTAGACCTATGCACATCATAATCGTTGTTGTAACTAGAGGCATCGTATCCGAGCATGCCAAGGGTTTTGAAGGCCTTCCCCTTATCTCCTCTATTTGTGGAAAACTTATTGCGCAAAAGTGAGTTTCTATTACCCAAGATGAAAATTTTTTCATGGGTTAAAATCGGCCATCTCTACTTTGACAGTGAAACAGTGAACAAACCCTGGAAAATCTTATATAGTGGTTATTTACTTGAAGTGGGCATTTAGACTGTCGCCAGACAGGCCGCGAGAAAGAGAGCGAGAGAGAGAAATATACCTATCAAACGAGAACATTAGATTAAGGTGATGCCATAGGGTTGGCCAGACAGCATCTCGAGTGCAATCGCTTCACGTTGCGAATATCCTCGCTAGTGGCGAGAACTTTGCAACCGTCCAATATTCTAACGAGCTCGCGCTTTCACTACGTGTGTCGGGACGTCGTGAGGTAGTATTAAAAATGGAAATAGTTCTCTCACCCCACGCTCTATGTTCCCATTTTTTTATGGACTTGCTTACATGTTCTGTCTTCAAGTTTCACCACATACTGTGATAAACACCTCTATTATTATTATTATTATTATTATTATTATTATTATTATTATTATTATTAAATCACACCAGACTGGCGGAGAAACTCCATGAGGTTAACAAACCCCCACGCAACCAGCCCAGTGGGTAGAGAAAATAAAAGAATAAAAAAAGAAGATCCAAAATCACAGAACAGCTCTGTGTACAGATCGTTTAAAGCCGCCAATACCAGCACCAGCAAAGACAGAGCCATCAAGACCATTCCAAACATCCACACACGATGGAAAAAACGAACGGGAATACTGACCCGTACGG
>LQNS02278149.1:4201217-4218631 GCA_001587735.2 Parhyale hawaiensis
TCTTTACCGTACGACAACAGTTGTTGCAGTGATCAAAAATAGCTGGTGTGTACGGTCCAACAATGTGTGTTGGTTGTAGATACATTTGTTGCAAGTGTGTACGCGGCAAATACTGTTTCCTGTCAACAATGAACAATAAAGAGACCCACAAGCAATTGCAGCAAGAAAATGATTGCATTAACCGTCGTTTAATGCATAAGTTTTTAAATTATTGATCTAGGGGGTTGTGGCTGAATACCAGACATGTTTCATACTATTGTAAATTTTCGGAAAAAAATCTGTGATTGATCAAATTTCAAAGCGAAGTATTTATTACTGAAGCTCTATGCACTCTATGCGAAAACATTGCTCTGGAATCATTCATTCAATAACATAGTTATTTACTAATATAGCGTGTTAATAGAGGGTTTAATAATAATAAGAAAGAACTATACACATGCCTCGATTGTTTACAAATTAATGTTTATGCTATAACTAGATAGCTTTTTACCAAGGAACGGCACCAGATGGCGAAATGAAATACTCGGCAAGCAAATCTCGAACGTGTTTAGCATACTGAGCTATTTCTTGGGAAATTATTTTCACTTTGTATCACCTCTGTTTCTTCCGAAGTCCCGAACTCAGGCTATGTCTATTATCCTGTCTGGCCGCCTATAGCAACTGTTCTCTCCTCGTATCAACTCGCTTCTACTACTCGCTCTCTTTCTAGTGGTCTGTCTGGCCGCAGCCTTACGTGTACGGAACGTTACGGAGAAATCGACATAAGTCGATGCTAGCCGTTCACACGTTAATAAATGAAGAAGTTCACGAAACACTTTGTTTTTTGCTCCAAAGTTCTACACATACGTTTGTGTTCATCACTGATCTTATTAAAGACTACTAGAGGCCCATGCCGTCATTATAAATGACGGCAAAAAATTAACACTTCACCAAAATCCCCGCCGTCTTTTGGGCTTCCTCATTTTTCCCCTATCTAATACTGAAGAAAAATATTCCAAGGTATCCCAACTTTTTTTTTCGCTTTTTGAAATCTGAATTTTCTCCCATCTTATTACATAGTTCTATTTTTCCCCTATCTAATACTGAAGAAAAAGATTCCAAGGTACCCAACTTTTTTTTACATTTTGAAATCTGAATTTTCTCCTATGTTATTAGTTCTATTTTTCCCCTATCTAATACTGATGAAAAAGATTCCAAGGTACCCCACTTTTTTTTTTACATCTTGAAATCTGAATTTTCTCCTGTGTTATTCCCATAGAGCGTGACAGGAAAGATATAAATAAATAAATAAGTAAATAAATAAAAACACGACGTGAATTATTGTATAGTAGATTCTTGAATAAAAACGAAAAATTGCTAAATAAAATACGACGTTTCGTCCATCAACAGTGGACATCTTAGGAACAAACAAAAGACAATAGAGTTGCGTGTGATGTAAAAGTTAGGCTTTAAACCATGTATACTTCAAGAACTGCTACGCTATATGCAGGCTTGGGCACAGTTGCGAACAGACTCAGATGCTGCCCAGCAAGTGGTTTGTTGGTTGTCGGCCTCAGCGTGACGTCACAGATCGAATAGGGCGTGGCTATTCTGGTTGAAAAGGTTGATGAAGTTTGAGAATTCATTATACTTAACGTTGATGGCTGGCATGTCTCTTCTAATTGTTATGGCTTCGGCTATTTTCAGTGATGTTACATCCGAATATGAATAGAGGACGGAACATGCTGATGAAAATTGGGCCATAGGGGATGGTTCGGCTTGGTGCTCGTCCCGATAATGCTTGAATATGCTGCTTGATGAAACCGGGGTTTCGTGAAGTTATGTGCTGATTTGAAGTACCTGAAATGAAGAAGTTGTTAAAGTTTTACGAAAGAAATTAATGTGCTACTTTTGCGGTATCGCGAGATACCACAAATAAATAGGACTATGTCGCGCCCTTGTTACCTAGCTCTTGATACTTTTGGCGTTGTCAACGAAGTCCGGGTGATATTCCCGTCGGATTGGAGGTTTAAAAGTTTTTATGGGAATAACTGAAAGAGACGAACCGATTATTTGCCACGTGAGCTTACACTGTCAACACTATTACGTCTTTCCCCTTCAGGTGATAGTAGGTACGTCATTACTTGCATAATGCTTTTCCCGTTGAAGCGTTTTTTCAGTCGACCCGTAAAGCGTCAATACCAGGTTGTGTTCCTTCGCTACGAACGCTTCACGCCCGTAGGATTACAACACGACAGAGATCCCTTGCAGCAGTAACATGACGCCGCCTGGTATGAGAGTATAAAGTGGAGCTTCCATACAGAAATTTTATATGTTCTAATGCGGTAGAGATTAGCCTATACTGCCCCTAGTGTCCATTTTCCTGGCAAGGGAATGGCAGGTAGAATGCAGAAACTGAAGAATTCGAGCGAAGGAATTCCAGCAATAATTGTACACATCGGGGAAAATATAACGTCATGATTGCTATCGAAATTCATTAGCAGTTGTAGCAATCATAAACGTTTGAGTTGGCCGTGATGTAGGCATTAGTGCAAGTTTTTTTTGCCTACATATTAGATTTTTGTCCGTTTTGTCTTCTTTCATTATACGTATTTCCATTGTCATTCATAGGTCTATGTCCGTATTAATATTTTCAGTACAGAACATTTTAAGGTCTCAAATTGATGTACACTACACTATTGTACAGGTAAGCAGCCTTTAGTATCACGAGATCATAGAAAATTAGTATTCATTTACGTTGAACATCAAAACAGTCAGATAGGTAAACTTTCTTTTTGGAGTGTTGATGGAACCATTGTAACGCGGCTCGTAAGTAATCGAAACCGGGGTGTTGTCCTCTTCCTCAAATGCGCCTCTTCGCCCGTCTGTAGTGCTGTAAATAATCTAATCTCTAATATTATTATTTGGTCCACTTGTGCGTACTGTGACCCGCGCTCTACGATCGAAGTTGTATTGACGACAGTATGGGGCTCTTCTAGTGCGTCCGTTGTCGCGAGCAACGTCTGTTCAGGCTTCAGTCCCACTTCGGTCCTGGCCGTTTAGGTTGTGCAAAGTTGTGGGCTCTGTGTTTACGCGAGGAGTCCAGCTAGAGTTAAGTGACACTTGATATGCTAGCTTTTTTATATCCCTAAACTTTCACCTCATGACCATAACTTCCGTAGCTTTTAATAGTAGTCTGGTATTTGGAGCACACTAGTCTTGTTATGGAGATAGCATTGGAACAGCTTGGGCGGGCTTCACGGTTAATGGTCTCTTATGAAGGCTCCCTGGACACTGTGTCTAGGGGCCTTGCTCTAGTGTGGACAGATTAATCCGTGTTTACTTACTTTTCGTACGGCACAACTCGACACGCGCCTTGTGGTCCCTCAACTTTCGCCCTCTATCCATAACATGCGTGCCATGCATTGCGCCTGGCACAACTTGACGCTCGCCTTGTGGCCCCTCAACTTTCGCCCTCCGTCCACAACATGCGTGCCATGCATTGCGCCTGGCACAACTTGACGCTCGCCTTGTGGCCCCTCAACTTTCGCCCTCCGTCCACAACATGCGTGCCATGCATTGCGCCTGGCACAACTTGACGCTCGCCTTGTTGCCCCTCAACTTTCGCCCTCCGTCCACAACATGCGTGCCATGCATTGCGCCTGGCACAACTTGACGCTCGCCTTGTGGCCCCTCAACTTTCGCCCTCCGTCCATAACATGCGTGCCGTGCATTGCGCCTGGCACAACTTGACGCTCGCCTTGTTGCCCCTCAACTTTCGCCCTCCGTCCATAACTTGCGTGCCATGCATTGCGCCTGGCACAACTTGACGCTCGCCTTGTTGCCCCTCAACTTTCGCCCTCCGTCCATAACTTGCGTGCGATATTTTAGTACGGGGTCCAGACCTTGAGCCCTGCCCTTTTCTGTACCCTGGACTGTTCCAGCTGCCGGCCAGCAGCGCCAGACTGCCCCTGCAGGCCGCGTGCCAGACGGGTCTGTTTCCGTCTCTCTGCCATGGCCACCGCCGTCTGGACCTGACCGCACCAATCAGTGGCGAGCGCCAGCGGCAGGCAAATCTGGAGCTTCGCCACAATTTCCAGTCTTCACACTGCTGCTGATACCGCTGTCCTCTGCCTTCCCTTTTGTTCCCATGCGCATTAATCCTACGTGGGAACACCCTGATGCATGGGCTCCTCGTTTCTATCGACATATTACCCACTCTTTTCTCTTACTCTCTTGGAACGCCTTTGCTCCCGCCCGAGACGCTTAAACTTATTTATATAATATGATGATGATTTTCGTGTTTGAGCTCGACTAGACAGATCACGACCACAGCACCAGGATCTCTAGTATTGCTCCATCAAACTTGAAGTTGTGTTGTTTTAAGCATAGTATATATAGGTATTCTATTCTGCAATTATGGCATTTCGCTATAATAGGGACCATCCATAAACGCAAAAAGCAGTTGTTATTTACTCCACTGGTATGTATGTGTCTCTGGTGCTTCAATGGATCTTGTTAGTAAATTAGAACCGCTCTCCGGAAGTGCAGACTTCCGCCAATTAGCTAAAGACAGAATGATCATCACCAAAAATTTAATCATCTGTGTCTCGTGACATTCGTAAGAGCTGCTGCAAATTTTGTGAAGATCCGTTCACAACTTTTTCAGTTTTATTACTAACGAACAACAAACGGACCAACCCGTCAAAAACATTACCTCCTTGGCGGTCTCAATAATCACTTTTCTGACGCCCTTTGAACATGAGGCTATTACAGACCACTGCAACGAAGCGAAAGCAGGGCTGTTTCGACAGCAGTGTCTTGCGTGTGTCTGCAGCAGAATGCAAACTCTGTTTAGTGCTGAGAGTTCAGTGCGTCTGATGTATCATGCTGCGGGCTGTGGGTTTCCGTGAGGAGGTCTTTCGTGGTTCCTGCCATCATCCTAATATCAGAAACCACGTTGCTCGTCGAGTTTACGCCTACACGTTAACCTCTTAACCGAGCAAAATGATCACATTTGTTTACTTTAATAATCCTGCAGCTGCGAAACCGTTTTTACCCGCCAGGCAAAGAACTAAGAATGAGCAGAAGGAACATTTTTCTCTACGTATTAGCAGAGCAGATTCCCCTTAATATAGAGACCGCCGGTTAACACAACCAGCCGCATAATGCAACCAATTCTGCTGGAACTGAAGCAAACACTATGTATTATGAACATGTACAAACTCTTCATGCGGGACACTACATTGTAATTAATTATTTGATCATAGCTTAAAACATTTCATACGAAGTCATTTTAAATTGAGTTATACTATTGCATATTAAGAGGCATTTCTGACTATTTTGGCAGTAAATGCTGACATTTAAATCTTTTCCAGAATGCTGCTTTCTCTGCCAACAGGTGGCTGGCGTTAGCCTCGCTTCTACTGCACCGCGTCATTTAGAATTAGAATTATGAACTATCTGCCAAATTAGCACCCGTAAGTTATTTATTTGTCAATTCTCTAGTTTCCTTCCTTAATTACAAAGAAGAGAAAAAAAATGCGTTAGTCGAAAAAGTGCGCTTATTAGCAATATTTTAGCACAGGTGCACCTAAAATTGTTGGGTAACTTAATTAGTTGTTAATGAGCAGCCAGTTATGGTGGCCAAATCAGCTGGTCCCGATGTGGACGGATTAAGCGGAATCGACTGGACTCACTATGTAAGTCAGGAGTCGTTTCGAGGACCCGTTCCATTTTACCTCCGCCAAGAAGGTTATATTTTTGTCGGGTTTGCCTATCTGTCTGTTGTTCTGTGTGTCACCAAGATAACTCAAAAAGTTATGGACGGATTTTGTCGAAACTTACATGGGTTGTTAGGTATGTTAGGAGGAACAGATGATTAACTTTTGGTGAAGATCTGTCCATTTATTTGAGTGTTTGTTCGCCTACTTTTTCTTAGTGCCATAACTTAAAACGTAATAGACATATTTTCATGAAGTTTACACGAGTTGCTGGGTTAATTACAGAGTGAATGGTCAAATTTTTGTGATGATGTGTTGGTTCGTTAGTTTGTTTGTCGCTGTATTTGATTTTATGTATGTGAGCCCAAAAAGTAAAAAAAATTACAAATGAATCTCTATTTAAGTTTCAGATATTGTTAGTAATGTTAAAAGACACAATTAATTAAAATTTGGTGATAAACGGTTGGTCCGTTTGTGTGTTTGACTTTTGTTTGTTAAAATGTTTGTTTGCGCAATCACTCGAAAATTGTGGATGGATGCTTGTGAAATTTTCAGGAATTGTTAGCGATGTTAAAAGACATAATTAATTAAATTTTTCTGATGAGCGGTTGGTCCGTTTGTGTGTTTGACTTTTGTTTGTTAAAATGTTTGTTCGCAGCATAAGTCAAAAAGCTAAAAACGGATCACCAATAAAATTACAGACACTGTTAATACTATCAAACGGCACAAGTGCTGACCAGATTTTGGTGTTGATACAAAGACAATCATGGTTTCACAGCCGATTGGACTTTTTCGTTACCGCTGCCTTGCTTTTTGGAGGTATGCGCTCTCAGAGTGTTCTAGTTACCGATGTAATTTTGCTACCTATGACGTTCTTCGGACGAGGTCCAGGTGGTGTTACGCTCGCCACCTATCTTGTGCTTTGCTTGGGTGATGTTGCGTTCCATGACCAAAGGGAGAGCCTGCAGCGAGTTATTTCCACATCGCTGATAACCGCTTACAGCTCGCTGTTCCGTCCATTTAGTGTGTAAGAGTCCTGTAAGGTTTTGCACTTGACAGCCAGCGGAAGGATTTCATGCCTGTGATGTTTTGTTTCAAGACGTGTCGTACAGGAGGCCCTCACTCGCTCTGGGTTGTTTCTCCCGCACATCTTGTATCATAACAAGTCTAACTGAAGCGTTTACGGAGAGGAAAATAGCTTCAGGTCTGAGTTATGTCCTCCATTTCTTAGATGGAAGATGTCTGGCGCGGCCCGCGCCGTTGTTATGGTCGTGTTTCCGTCAGATGACGTGCGCGTGACGATTGGACGACCTCTATTTCGTCTTAAATACTGCTGGGAGACTTGAGTAGTAGCTGGCGTGGCTAAAGATTCCTTTTTAGCCTTTCAATGCCGGCATAGTTGGTTATTTGACGAACCATACCTGAGATTTAGGTGTGCGCATAGCTTTGGCACCTGTTCTAGCAGAGTCGAACCTAGTCTAACCTGGCCTAACGCATACTATGAGATATGTCATACTTTGCACCAGGTTAGAAATTTCTTTATGCTTTAGACGTAGGAGTTTCTGAGACATGGTTCACAATCTTTTTCTCAGGGAGTAACTACCTAGGTACTGAACGTCTGCAAGTGACAACCTGGTTCTAGATAAAAACTAACTTCTGTCAGATGTGGAGCTGTTCACAAACACACGCACGAAACGAAATTTAGAGCTCGTCATGGCAACACTTGAAACAGGCAGCGCACGTGGCGAAAGACACTTGAACCAGCAGAAAGCCGACGGTCCTGCTACAGAAGTTAAAAAAAAAAAGAACTACAGCCTACAAGTCGAGTCTGTCCGTTTGTTCTTGTGACTAGGTCCAGGTGGCAGCGACGGCCCATCTCCGTCAAGTAAAATATTGTTTTTTCTACAAAATTTCGCCCTTGCATGGGGACGGTTGAAGTAGTGTAGCATCCCTGACATGTCCGACCGGGCACAACAGGCTTAATCCAATTTTAACCGGTCTGTGTTATTTTGCTACAGGAGCAATTGTGCTGTCGTACGTCTGCGGGAAAGAGGTAGCACAGCTTGGGTGAGGACCCAGAAGGACCCAGCGTCCCGTTTCATGTTGGACTCGTTCAACAAAAAGGGATATTAATATGAACGGTGAAGTCTTTGGCATAAAATCGTGATCACGCCGAGGGGTGGAGTGCTGTTGCTTTTGATCGCTTGAGGTTGGGGTTTCTCTTCCCCACCAGATTGGTGAATTCTCGTGTTATTCGGATTGTAGCGTCAGCATTTCTAATATTCGCGGTCTACTGCGACTTCACTGACCTAACCAACTGTGGGGGAACGATCGGAAGGTTGCAATTGTAACAGCCTTTCGTTTTTGACGCCATAGCTCTCATAACCTGTGGCTGACTACAGCCGAGCACTCTTCTGACATTCAGCGGTAATTTATTTGTAGCACGAAGCAGTGCATGTATTTCGTAGTTGGGTTGTGCCGTCACGTTGACTTGACCTTTCCAGCTAATGAAATTTGTTTTTTTTTTTTTAAGATATTTTGACTCCTGCAACTGTCTTCGAATGCTCAGTATAGCAACATACAGTAGCGGCCATAATGGTTCGGACACCTAAAAACCCATCAGAAAATCTTTAAATACTTCAATATTATTGAAGGCATTGAAGTGTAATTTTACACAAGTTGAGCAACATGACCAAGCTAAATTATGCTAAAATTTCAGCTGTTCTGGATAAATAAAATTAAAGTTACAAGCAAATGAATTATAGTAGTAAGAATTTAGTTTTAGTTTTTAGGTGTCCGAACCATTATGGCTACTACTGTACGTCGGTAGTTTGTCCTGTTACAGGCCGCGCTACAGAAGCGGCACGAGTGTGGCGTGCGTCTGCGCCCCTCTTGCAATGTCTGCTCGGGCCTCAGGGCTGTCAGGTTATTGTTGTGGGAGGCGGTGCTAGGCTAGGGATTTCCGAGAGGGACACTAGTTTTAGTTTGGCTCTGTGCTCTCGCCACGGACGATATCTCCAGCTGACGTCGCCCCCCTCCCCCCCTGCCGTCCCAGGGGACTCCATAAGTTACCTTAACCTTTGTCAGGTCGTCGGAACAACTTCCCTACTTTCACTGACGGTTTTCATTTCTTTTCTTCCTCCTCTTTTCCGACTTACAGTTTCCTTCCGCGGCGTTGCGTGCTTTCGTTCTTCCTTTATCGTGACGTTCTTCGTTTCTGGTTTTTTCCATGCTTGAAACACCGCATCCTGTCGAGGTCAGCATAACCCTATTTTTGAAGGCTGTGCTTCATCGCTACAATAGTTTTGCCAGCCGTAGGAAGACAACAAAAAGAACCCTTGTAGCGGAACTGCATAGTTTGAGCAACACGAGGTTACACTAACACACTGTTTCACCTCATCATAGACTTAATAACAACACGTGTCGCTGCAGGGTTATCTATCGAGAGCCAGAAGCAGTGTTGCGGTGTCGAATGAATCAAGACCGACTCCGACACCGACTCTTGGGCCCCGCCGATATCAGACACTTTAGAGCTTCAGACCAAAATCATCTACTCCGACTCCTTGGCTTAACAAAAGGGCCAATTTTCACTGACTTTGACTCCTACATAGGTCCAGCCAGTTGATGGGTCAAACTCCGACTCCTTCCCTCCCTAAGAAAATGTCCGACTCATACCGACTCCGACCTGGCGACCCTGGGCAGAAGCTGACGTCGCTGCTGCCCGGCGCATTCCTGACTACTGCATTCCTGCCGCTCCGTGACTGGGGGTNACTGGGGGTCAGCAGCGGCGGGGGAGGGGGGGGTTTGGGGGGCCTCGGGAGGTCAAATTCTGTGCTTGCCTACTGGGGGCATTTCCAGAGGGGTCCGCACCACCCCCGGCGACGCTGGAGATATTCTTCCAATTCCCTAACGGTCTGCATTACATAAACAGGTACCTATAGCCGGTGATATTACCATTCCATGCATGTAAGAATCAACGGTATAGATAATACGCCCATTTTGGCCACAACCTGCGAAAGATTCATTGTTCTCCAAAATTTGGTATGACGTAATATCGACATTTTTTGTTAGTTTTTCCAAAGTCGTGGTAGAAGCAGTGATGTTTCGTACACGCAACAGTTGCGCATTGTGTACGCAACAGTTGCGCACCGTGTACGCAAGCTTGGGAACATCCTCTCCATTGTACGGTATGTTGCGTACAACATTACAAACCCATGCAGTGTTGCATGCACGACACGCTGGATATGTATGGGTTGAAGTAGGAAGCATCGTTTGTATCTTACTGATAGTGTCGGCTGCATGTTGTTGTATTTTTTTTTTGAAAGCCGACGTGTTCCACTCTGACTACGCACTTTATTTTTTTTTTTTTAGATAAGTTACTGTTCTAGTCTTCGTTGAAGTTTTTGTTATTTTTCCCGGTTTTACTTCCTGGTTATTGGGCAAAAGAGCCTCCTCGTTGTCCTCATTTTGGGTGACCCGTGCGACTCCTGGCGGGGAGGGAGGAGGTCCCCCCGCACCTCCACCGCCGCGACCACCTGTCGTGCCTCCCCCCAACTCCCAGGGAAATTTGGCTAACGTGCGGACCGCTAATTGCTCAGTAACTCCAAGTCTTCGCTAAACTGAGCCATTGTTGTGTGGCGCTTATGGATATTGGTGCTGTTTACGACAATGGAAACAAGCGGCGGGACTGCGCCTTTTGCTTTCTACTGCTGGTCGTGAAGCTAACGTTTGGGATTTCACCGAGTGGTGAGCCATGTAATTATAACGTATGCTATGGTTTGCGCGACACACTCATTGTCGCCATTTCTGCCTGGTTTTCTCTTTCAAATTCTTTCTTCCTATATTTTACTCTTAATTTTTCTCTTCATTTTCTTTTTTATCATTTTTGTCGCTCACTACCATCGCTATATTGGACGGAATTATCCGATACCGCTCGCTGTAATCTTTAAAATTTAACGTAATTTTCCGATATGGCTCACTATAATCTCTGAATTTTAACGCAATAATCCGATACCGCTCATATAATCTGATAATTATAACGCTATTATCCGATGCCGCTCTCGATCATCTGTAAATTTTGTCTCAATTGTCCGTTGCCTTTAGTTTTAATCTCGCAGACATCGGGTAAACATCTATACTTTATAACTTTCTCATAGGGCGGTTAGTGGCATCACTGCTGCCCGACAACCTGTTACAGAAAACTGGGTGCTATTTCCGTCGTCTCATTCCCGTAATTTCCATCATCATAATGATCCACTTTCTCTTTTTTTTCCTTCTAGTATCAAGTTTCCAGCGCTGTTAGTGTATTTTCTCCAGAATAATTTCAATAATTGTCTCATTTTCGAAAGGAATGTAGTAATTATTCGTTTCGAAAATAATTGCTTAAAAAATAATCTAGTTCCTGGAGCTCAGATGATATCTCTAGAATTTGGTTTTGAAGAAATAGAAGCTACTTTTGCGTATATAATACTTGATACAGAAGTAAGGTACCTTAAAACGGGGTGACTTCGGACGCTGGCGTCACTTCGGGCAAAAACAGGTAAGAAGGAACTTACTGCAGTGACTGGAAAAGTATCAAACGTTAGGAAGAACTTCTACAGTGCAATAAAGGTTGATATCTTTGTAGCATACCACTAGACCCACACTCAAACTCGACTAGCATATAAACACAGAAAGGAATATGTTTTGTTTGTTGGGATATTTTTGTTTGTTTTGTTTACAAAACGTATTCCTTTCTGTGTTTATGCTAGTCGAGTTTGAGTGTGAGCCTAGTAATATACTACACAGATATCAACCTTAATTACAGTGTAGAAGTTGCCTTTTAACTTCCGATACTTTACCTATCACTGCAGTAATTTCCTTTTACCGGTTTTTGTCCGAAGTCACCCCCGGCGTCCGAAGTCACTCAGGTTTACGGTAGTTGTTCTAGTGCTTTTAAGCCAAATGCCATATACTGCTGCTGTCTTTACCTCCTAATATTGCTATTTTGTCGGTATAATTATAGAGGCACATTGTTTCTTTCTCTAAAAAACTGACTGCAACTCCGTCTGCCAGCCTGATGATAAATCAGTTTTCCAACTGTTTCATTCCAAGACGCTGTAGCTAAACGACAGCGAGGCCGTATTAGCGACGGTGTGTTATGTGTTGGTACACTGAGCCCCGGCGCCATGTTTATACGGAGCTGATGGATCAGTGAATGTCAGAGGGGTTGTCGCGGGACATTGTGCTATACTGCGGGGTGTGACTTCCCGCGTTGGCTCTAAAAACTGTTAGTTTACACGCGAGTTATTATAGTCCTTAGAAAAAACTTTTAATAATGTTTTAATACTGTAGGTTTCTTTTATTATTGTGAGCCTCAATCCTCTCTGTTCCGCTGGCCAATTCCCCTTGTGACAAGGGCGGTTCATCTAGGGGAAATACATTATATATTTTCAATATTATAATGATAAATGGAATTTTTTTCAGTAGTGACACAAATGACTGTTTGATCCGCCGAGTTCCAGTACGCCAAGAAACATCTACAGCAGTTTTCGCTTAATTATCTATAATTAATTTAATATCGTGCTAAATTTGTTCTGCCGATAGCTGAATTTCCCCCATGACTGGCAGGAATTATTCATATATACCTACACATTTCTGCTAATGTGCTCGGAGAGACTTTGCCGGGGAGGGGGGGGGGCGGCATGACCAGGCATCTAGTGTGTCAGTGTGACGGACAGATGACGCGCTACCCGTACCTACAGCTGACACTGAGAGTAACATGGCCGCCGTGTGACACTCATTCAGCATGACACACTGACGCACTTGCTGCGCCAGTTTTTATCATCTTACTGCGTCATTATCGCTTTGTAACGAGTCTTGATGAGGCGATAAGTGATATGTTGAGAAATGTAGTTGCTGTTGTTGTTGCTGACGAGTGCGTTTTCTGACGGTACGGTGTGTGCTCCTTAAGATATTTGAATATACTCGGGGTTCAAAATTTAGCGTTCCACTATTTTTTTTATTGCGCGCATTTATTAAATAACCTGCTGCAAACGCTTGGAGATACTTTGCAAGAGACACGTGTTGCCTACTAACCCTCCCATTTTTGTGATGGGAAGCTGCATGAGTCCTTGCCTTCCAGTATGGACCGAATACTGAAATCAAGGGGATTAAAGTCTGGCGATGAAGGAGGCCATTCTTCCCTAGAATTTAATTCGGGCACATTGCTTACCAACTACTCTTGATTTTTCTGCTCCGTGCGCGGGGGTAGAGTGTGTAAAAGATGTTTAGCACACCTATATTTAGACTTACAAAGCGTCAAAGTATGTGGATATTAAGTAAAACTATACGTAAATAAAAATGCTGTAACGATAATAATTTATCACTCTCAGTAAATATAAGTATACATTTTTTGTGTGTTGATCGATGAAGTGTTGCTAAAAGCGTATTGGCTTGGGCTGAGAGTATAGAATCACCAGTTATGCTTAACCTAGCGAGACTTCAATTTAGGTATTGACTAAGAGAAGCATACCGAGAGCGCAAACCTCCGCCAAGCAGAGTGCAATACTAACGAAAAATTAAAATTTGATTCAGAGTCATGGGTTACTTTTTTATTATCACCAAAACTTAATCGTTTGCTCATGTGACATTCCTCGAAGCACCTGTAAATTTCATGAAAATCCGTCAATAACTTTTTGGGTTATATATTAACGAGCAGGAAGTAAAGAGAGAAGCCGAGTAACAGATCAACAGATCAACTAATTTGGGTCATTTATTCCTCGCATAATATCTAACAGTTCCTGCAAGTTTCATGAAGATCCATTTGTAACTTTAAGATCCATTTGTAACTTTTTGAAATACGTTGCCAAAAGAAGTAAAAAAAAGACAAAGAAACAGCAGAACAGATCTTCACCAAAAGTTAATCTTCTGTTCTACCTGGTATTTTTAACAGTCCCTGTTAAGCTTGTAAAGATCAGTTCACGATGCTGGTGTCATATAGACAAACTAGCAGAGAAACGTCGACAAAAACGAACCTCCTTGCCGGAGGAAATAATATATAGTTTTAACGATAAATAATAGCAGAGGATATCATCTGCCAGGCCATGATTATATTGTATGTACCGTAATCAACAGTTTTTTTTATAGGTACCTTCTGAACGGTTGTGCCAGCTCACATGAATAGGAAGTCGGTTGCTCTAGACAACAACGATGACATGAATTCAAAGAACATTTCAGCACCCCACTGACAGTCACTCAGTTTAGACATGTATCGGAGTGTTGTGTCCCGTTCTTGTGGAGGATCTGCAGGACTCCATGGGGTTGTCCTCAGATCGATTTTGTTTTCTTTTAGCAAAGTTATTCAATTATTATGCAATCACTTTTTGCATTGCGGGTCGCTCTCAAGCTTTTATCTTAATAATGGCGATCGTAGTCCATCAGCAATGCATCAGGCAATGCTATTGCCATGAAAAACCGACGTATTGGTTGGTCTTCACAGTGTTAGCTCAATAGCGCAGATAGTCAACCTTCCATATCTTTTAATAATGGCTCTTTCAGTGCCGTACAGAACAATGGGCACTAGCTATGCGATAACCGGTTACTTTACCGAGCAAGTGACCATATGTGGTTACTTCCGTAATGCTATTCCTACGAGAGCAATTTTAACGTGTTCGGTAGAGTTAATAGGTTAGCTAATGCGGTGTGCAATAGTTTGTTGGTGCTTTATAGATTGCTATTGTTATTATTACTGCCAATGTGTACGTTGTTTCTATATGCGCTAGGCTCGTTGATTTAATGATTAATATCTGTGTTGACACAAATACGTGAAAGAAAGAATATTATCAGGCGGGGGTCAGTGCATTGTAGTTCTTTTTGCGGTTCTCTGAGACTATCCGCATTTCTGTTTCTCGTGTATATTTCACTGATTCTTCGGTTTCAAATACCTTGGCATCTACATCTGGTGCACGGTTGTGCACGCAGCGGCAGGTGCACATGGCAAACGCCGCTGCACGGCGGCCGTGCCCGGCGCTTTCAACGGCACGCCGCCCGCCCGTACCGACCGACGACGCAGACGGAGAAGCTACGGCCTTTCTTTACGGCCCCTGTGACAGCTGCTCTGCATAGTGCTGCTACGGGGAAGAAAGTAGGCTGCTGGCGCTGTGTGTGTTTGTTTGTGTGTCACGGCTGCTTGCTGCCGTTCGTGGAATATCGTCCGTTGATAAAACCCGGACGTCGGCAAAATACAGGTTGTCGGCAAATTATCCTCCGTTCGTAAAAACAGCCTGTCGGTACATAAGACCCGTTGGTACAGTGCGGTGCGTCTACGTGTTGCAAAAACTGTAATCCGAGGGTAAAATTGCCCTCGTCGGCAGAGTGTGGCGTACAATTTGGACACGATGTAACTCACGCACACTTCATTTACCTGAACAATTCTGCTCGTGTATTACCGATGATGTTATGACTCACGCTTTGTGATACTCCTGGATGACGTCAACTTTTTAATACTCAATTTAGTAAGGTGCTATTTCATAAAAGTAAAGGTGCTATTTATATTTAGAAAGGTGCTATTTTTGTGATAGCGTTCCATTTGGTCAGAAGAAAGTTACAGTTTCACAAATTTATGTAATGAAACGCTAAAACTCGGAATATAAATATTTACTCTATTGCACAACGCTTCATAAGTGCTAGAGACAACTTACTAACGTACCTTCTTTTATCTTTACAGATAACAATTAGCTATGTGCTGGCGTCCTTAGCGACACGGCAGCATGGAGTACGAGAAGGTGAGTATAGCAGCTGGTACTGTGCATATAGAGTGTGATTTGAGTGTTAACTACCGTGAAGTATGAACTAGGTAAATGAAAGAAACGATTTATATGCATGGTGTTACCATGTGCGCTGTGCAAAGATGGTAAGCGTATGCAGGTGTGTGCCCTATCTTCTATAATAACATTGTTTGTTTATGCCTAATCATCAATACTACACTGTCCTCATGGTTAATTATATAATAATAATAACGTCTAAAGCTCACCGTTGAGTGAAGGTATCCAGTTTTCTATTTCTCTATGCCATTATATATTGTATGTACCTATGTCGATTGGTGTAATTCTTCTGCTCAACTACCAATTTGCTCTCCATGTTAGCCTCAAGACAGACTACGTCATGGCGCTGCTCGCTCAATTGTCGGGCACAGCATCCTTCTGAGATAATAAATGTTTCAGTTCAATTTTATTTTACAGCCGCCATTGTAATCAAGTTGGCTACTGCAGCGCACGTGCCGGTTCGCGCACGCTCCAAACTCGCAGGATTTGGAAAGTTCAAAGGGTAACCGAAGTATTCTAATTTTATAGGCTCGCACACAACTCGTAGCCTTCATGTGCATAGTAAAGGTGGTTTGTGTGTTAAATATTGCCCATTTACCCAATTGGCTTCTTTGTTATCGACATTCAAGCTTGAAAACGCTTATTGCACAATTTTGACTTTCATTATTTTAAGTATATATGTTTAAAAGATAGTTTCCAGTAACTGGGAAAAGTTACGGTGTTAAAGATATCTTAGCATAGAGGATGGCGCAGGGAACGAGAACATTTGAAAAAATTAATTAAAAACTGCAAATCTTGCGTAACACATGTTTCCCAGCAATTCCACGACGTAATTTACTTGACATAAATGATTTTTATTACTGATTCTCATCATATTAAGCACACCCACGCTGAACGAAAGGAAAATTCGTGGAGACCATGGCAAAACTCAGATCGCATACAAACTCACAAGTACGGAGAAAATAACCACCTGTACAATGTGGAAAGAGATATTACCACGAATGACCGTGATAAGAGTGTGTACAATCAAGAAGTGAGGAGAGACTTCGAAAAAATCTCGTCCATGGAGACTCATATGGAAAAAGTGCAGCATGAAGGGCCAAGAGCACCTTGGGTTCCACCAAGAGTAGAAAATCCTGCACAACTGTGGAACTATTCAACTGAACTGAACTTAAAACGCAACTGAAGACGCAAACAGCAAAAAACAAAATGAACACCAGGATCTGAAATCAAATATAGATAAAATAGCTAGCAAAATCCACGTTATTAACATACGAGGCCTGTTAACGAAGAATTGCTGAGAACATATGGTAGTGCAGGATATAATAAATGATGCAGGATCTAAACTCCTTACCGTTACTGAGACTCATCTGGATGATGCAGTCAACGATGCAGAAGTTAAAATAGAAAACTATGGATTGCATAGAAGTGACCGCAAAGATAGGAAGTGTAGTGGTGTTGTATTATCGTAAGAGATCACCTTGGTTCACATACAAAGCAGAAATTCTCTAATGGAATGTGTGATTGTATTATTGTTAATATTGGAAAACTTTGATTGATATGTGTGGTGTGCTATCGACCGCCAAAATGTACCATCGAAAAATTTGTCGAATTGTTCCATGTGATCAACACACATTGCAAAGAAGTTCAGAGTAAGTATCAATTGTATATAACTGGTGATTTGAACTTTCCCATCTTAAAATGGCTAACGACAGACTTTCCAGATGAAACTGGAAGCTTCGTACTATCCAGAACATCATTATAATAATAATAATAATAATAATAATAATAATGTTTATTGAGACAAAAAAGCGTAAAACAGGTCGATACAATTGGTAAAAGAGCATTAATAGAACATGAATTCGTAGATAATTGTCGTCAAGCCCATGGGTAGCTGTAAGCTAATCGG
>LQNS02278149.1:4304935-4351899 GCA_001587735.2 Parhyale hawaiensis
CGAGCGAAGAGCCTCGGCCGGCTGTCCAGTTCCAGAAATGAGGATAGGGACGAGCTGTTCCCTCGACCTCCGTCCAGGCGGCGGCTGGTGACCCGTCAGCACAACCTCTGCTGTGTAAGACCGGGCGTTACTTGCAGTAGTATCGTTTTTAGTATGCGTTTCTAATTTACTTTAATATGTACATCATTACGATTAATAGAAATATTTTACATTATGTTCTTGACAGCAATCAGACGAGGTACCTAACAAAGATTGTTCGGTCTGGTTCAATTAACCCTCTATATAGTGCGTAGGTTCAAGCATTGCTAGCCTACTCTTACGGGAAATCAATACGTTGTTCGGCGCTGAAAGTTGAGACATAGAGTATTATTTTCGTGCCGCTGCTCAAGAAAGCTGTCTATGCCGAAGTGCGGGAGAGCTATTGGTTCATCGGTGCTGCGCCCTGCACCCTGTTATTATGATCTGTATTTTCTTGATATAGAAGAAGCAGGAGACCCGATTCTGTGAAACGCAACCACGAACGTCACATAAGCTTTAATTAAGTCTTCGTAACATTTTTCCTTCGTGCCTATTTTTTCCTGTTTGTTCTACTGATCACCTTTGAACAATTCTTTCCCGACTTTCTGTATCCACTACCCATTCATTGTAGGAACACCTTCGAACGTGTGATTCATGCTTCTCTTGGCATACTACAAGTCCCTTCCTCATACTGAACCCAACGTCGGAATGTTGGCGCATTTGACTGGCCGGCGTAATTAGGACTTCGAGGCATGACTAATCCACAGCTTTATTCATGTAGGCAAGTCCGCTGACTTTGGCTAGTTGAATCGGTTGACTCTTAATCGATTATCTTTGCGACTTCCAAGAACTCAGTGTTGCTCCGTAAAATCGAGTTTTAAATGAGCTAATCGTAATTGGGTTGCGTGCAATATCTGCAACAAGATGCTAAGCGGCAAAGCCAACGCTTTTGTCCGAAGTTCCGGACAAGTCATGACTCGAAGTCTTCATTTCGCCGGCCAGTGGAACGCGCCCTTACTTTGTCAAACAATCTACTAATTGATATCCGGACAGCGTATTTTTCTCCCCAGGACACTGTATGTATAATATGTGGGCCCTGCGTTGTGTCGCTTGTTTTCTTAACAGCGCATCTGTATCACTGGAAATTCGTTATCCCTTTCACTACCAGCTGATGTACGGTGTATTGGACATATAATTAAGGGTGATAATGATTAAGGACATCAGTCCGACTAAGAGAAAGGGTTAATTAATCATGGAGAAATTAAGGCACGACTAGTGTTAATGGAGGTCTGCACTTCTGTGTTCATGCTTGGTTTGCTCATCAGTTTGCTTCCTGCTTCTGCAAGAAATTGTTGCTCTCACCAACGGACGCGCCGCCATCTTGTCGTTCCAAAAGTGAGCGACTTACACGCTTCTCATCGAAGAGTTAATGAATCACTCTTAGTTTTTACTACGTACTACCCATACGGCTCTTGTTCTACATATCAACTCCAAGTGGCTTGTGGGATTGGTACCCTATATAGCTATTTATTTTAGCTTTCGCTACAGTACTATCAGACATTCAATATGTTTCAGCTTACTACTTACACTACAGATTGTCATATTTTTTTTGCAACACTGGGCTACCTCACGGTACGTATCTCTTCGCACCAAGGCAATCAGTCCCGCAGTTAGTCCATTAAGCCATTCGTTACCCACGACTGGCCTGATGGACAGAGATGGCTTACTCGCCGCGCAGCGCCGCTTCCACAAGATTCCATGAGGCCTCCTTTTGTTGTTGCCGAGTTGTTACGCAAAAATGGGCTGATGTGCGACGTGTGGTTGGTTCCAGTCTTGGCGAAAGTCTTGCTTCTTGATCGGCACAGTGCTTGCCATGGTTAGCAGTTATACCGGCGACGTCTTCACCTTCGGGTTATAGGTTCACTATAGCTCCAGCACGCGCACTATTGGGAAGCGCTCAGCTGGTCGGCGAAATAGATGTCGAGGCTCAACTTGTCCTGAACTTCTTTAGATAGCTGTGCAAGTTTTGACCCGTTGATTGTACTTTCGGGCGTTGACCATGCCTGATTACTAACTGAAACAACAAAAAAAAAAAAAACCTCAGTTCTGCGCCGTAAATGGTGTCTTCTACTAGCACAAAACAATCGGGTTCATTCGATGACCTGCAGCCCTCTTCAAAGTGGCGAAGCCGACGCTCCTATCTAAAGTTTCGGACCAGTTAAGCCTTGAAGTTAAGCCTTCATTTTACCGGCTTTTGGAGATGCTTGCATGACGGCTGTAGACACGAACAGATGGGATGTCGCTGCTTTAATTTTTGCAATAGAATTGCATTTTCATTGTTGCTGTATGGTAGTGTTTTACCGTACGGTAATGGTAGACATACTCTTTGGCTTTGCTGTGTGAAAGTTATTCTGTTTCCAGTTCCGAGGAAATTTTCCGCCGTTGCTTGCTCCAAGTCTGTTTCGACCACACTATTGCCCCCGGAAGCACAAGCAGCTCCTGCCTTGAGACCCTCGCTTTCTTTGTCACCTTTCCATAACCAAGCTATTAAGTGACCTCCCAGTTGTGTTCTAATTACCTGTAATTACCTCGTACCTGCGTGTGAGGTGGACAGAGGAATACTTAACTCGCGGGCGAGGTCGCGGAGGACAAGAATTTTTGTCTGTGTGAAGGACACCGCGCTGCCGTATTCTCAGGGAAGAATCGGACGGAGTTTCTTAAGCTTTTAAGAGTCATCGACGACATACGTCGTTGTTGGGGATTGCATGCTGATAATCTTATTCAAGTTTATTCGCTCAAGCGACGTGTTCCTCAACCACGTGCTGCGGGGTACACGTTCTTTTACTTGTCTGCCGTGATCTACATTACCTAAATTTTTGGTTTTGAAGCTTGAAAGTTTGATGTAACATACAAATAAGCGGAAATTAAACCCGAAAGCAGATAATTGTTTTTATCAAAATGTGTTGTCTATATTATAAAAGTGGCCGTTTTGACCATTGAGGTAATCTTCAGCATCTGGTATGAGAATATTGTCGTGATATTTCGTGGGCAGCAATTTTTCTATTTATGCTCACATTTTTAGGAGTTCTTACCGTATGAGTTCATTCCGTCATGTGTTAGTAAGTCCTTCATTGAATGTATAATTTTTTTGGAAGTTTGCGTTATGGTGGAATAAACTAAGAGTTCATTAATATTAAATTTTGGACTCCATGGATACATAGTGAACCATTTCGATTAAACAAAAAATGCGGACAATCTCCTGTCCCTGGCGCGCGACAGCACGAAACGGCCCTTAGGAAACGCAGCTTTATTGGGAGAATATCGGCAGCTTGGCGCCGCCCCAGGACAGCTGTGTCTTTCTAGTAGCTTTCCCTGCCGTGCAGAATGCGTAGCTTTGCGGCCGGTGGTCCCGGCCCATTCTTTATTGGCTTTACGACCAGCGGTCCCTCCAGTTAGGCTATGTATTACAATTATTGTATAATGTGCAAGCACAATTATCATATAATTTACAGGCAGACTGCCAGTCCACAAGTCCTATCACTGCATTTTAGCTATAAGTTTGCGCCTCACGGCCGAAATCTTTTAGCCGGCAGGTAGCTGCAATGTCACCTGTCACAGGCGTGAGATAAAGGGACTGCATGGCGGGTAATGCTATCGTAGGCCGCGCCTGCTCTGAATAGATCTCAGGACAGGATGGTATGGAGTTGAACCTATGTATGCCAGGCTGTGTTATTTTCCTACGAAGGTTCTTATTCCTAATGTATTACTATGGGAAAACGCCTTTGTAGCAAGGTAGCACAGTCTGGTGCAAATACCCGCGCAGAGAGAGATCTAAGTATTGAGAAGTTCATAATTTCTTTCCGTTAATTTAGATAAATCTGAGCAGCAGTGAGATTGTATGTACCGTGTATACCTCTTAATAGGTAAATGTAAACTTACTGGTGTAGAGATGTCTCTCTGTGTAGGGCTTAGCTAACAAATTATTCAGCTGGCTGTGCTATCCTAGTAATACTGCCATGTGCACAAAGCTGTAATGATGCCCCTCTTGTCACCCGCAGGGAGACTTGGTGTGGTTCGACCCCGGCCTGGGGTACGTGCTCCCTGGTGAGGTGATTGAATTCCACCGCGCTGGCCAAGTCATCACCGTGCAGGCCGTCATCGGCGGCAAGGTAATTATTAGTACCCCTGTCTTTGGTTTTNCCCCTCTTGTCCCCCGCAGGGAGACTTGGTGTGGTTCGACCCCGGCCTGGGGTACGTGCTCCCTGGTGAGGTGATTGAATTCCACCGCGCTGGCCAAGTCATCACCGTGCAGGCCGTCATCGGCGGCAAGGTAATTATTAGTACCCCGGTCTTTGGTTTTGAGATTATGGATTACATTACATAGTTCTCAGTAGCAAGGTAAGAAATAGGGTTATTTCGTGTGGACCTTGGTTTGTTAGGTTGAAAGTTATATTATTCAGTTCCTGGTATGAGGTAGAAAATTAGATCGCGTAGTTCATCGTTATTAAATAGTAGGTTGGTTACATCTTGCAACTTTCAGTTTCGTATTTTATAATCTGTTTTTATTTTGACATTCATATCTCAACTTACTGATATGCAGTAAGCTTTTGCATTGTAGACTTTGAATTTTGTGAAACTGTTATTTGTATTTAGGCTGGTTGCCTAAGTTTTTATTTTAGTAGGTGATGAAACGAGTTAAACTGCTTGTTGCAGTGCAGACTTTGTAGTTATGGTTTGTAAGGCCATCATTGGTCTGAGTTACCTAATAGTAGTAGGTTAAATTAAAATCAATAATTATTGATTTTAAAGTAATATATTACACCATTGTATTAGCTGTGACAGGTTGTGTCTGCGTCAGAGATCTAGTGCCGCCTAGTGTATAATATTGGTATTATTTCCCCATCGCAATAACTGCTGTTTTATTTCCTTTTAGGCAGTACATTGTGCGTGATGTTCCGTGTGTTTTGATCATATTATATTATTTATTTCTCTGCCGAGTGGTGATGTTCATGTATATATCATAGGCTATATGTCCTGTACTATTACAGCTTATGTCATAAAGTGAGTTCACCACAGCTGGACTTTGAAAGTGAGGCTTATGGATTAAGTTTGAGGCAGCGGCACCATAAACCACAACCGGTAATCTCACGATTGGCTCTACGCAATCGTACAAAATCTTGCTTTATGTTGTGTATGCCACTTGCAGAAAATACAGGAAATGAGAAGCCATTTATAGACTATGTGTAGTTTAGGGCATAACTGTCATTGCAATAGCTACAATTAACGCGAGCTGTTTCATTTTTGAGAACATATCACAAAAAATTAACAATATTACTTTATAAGAAGTACCACTTATAGAAAATATAACAAATGAGATCGTGTCATCATACCTTATATGTACTACACTTCGCGTAATCGTTAAGTATCATACCTTATAGTTAAAACGCAAGCTGCTACATAATTGTAGAGCGTATGAATCAAATCGCATGACCATGCAGATGTCCACTCGCATATATTTACATGCTTACGGAGATATGAATTAATTACCAAGTGGAGTCACCCCAATGTGATGCATGACACGCTGGAGTCTTCCGTGTCGGTTGAATACGTATAGACCCTGGTTTCTGAACAATGCCTAGTGCTTACTGACACCTATACAGCATTGCAAATTGATACGCTAGTCATCAGACGCTTGTTAGCTACATAACATTTAGCTAAGATAGCTATGGAAGTGGTTTGAACAGCCTGCTTTTTGAAGGGGAAAATTTAGGACGCGACTTGCAACGAGGTCGTAACTCTTCCGGTAGATCATTCCACAAAACGACTCCAGATACAGAAAGCGCTTTTTCCCCAATGGAAGACGTTTATAGCTATGCAGTTGGTCGATTGTTATTCGGACAGATGTGTCGGTCTGAGCTCATTTGATTTCGAAGAAATTGAACTTGAGTGCCTGGCTTATTTAACTTGAGCTCTCTTAGCTAGGTAAATTATGTGCTGTCTGAAGTAGCTAACTTATGCGTTTTTTCTTAAGTAACTTATGTGCTTATCTTAAGTTACTTATGTGTATGCTTGTCTAAGTCACTTGTATGCTTGTTTTAAGTAACTTGTGCTCTTGTGTTCACAGTCGCAAGTATTCACGCTCACAAATCTGTCGTCGGTGAGACGGAGACAAGACCTGGGCAATGAGGGCGTCAGTGACATGATCACACTCACGTGAGTATCTCTGCACGCTGCATGCCGGGGCCACACTATACGGTCGCATGTACAACTCATGAGCGGATATTCAGCTCGTAAGTTGGGCGGGCCGGTTGTGCTCGTGCTCGCGTCCGCCCCTTTGTCAATGATTAACCTACGTTGACGTCGTAGATTTTGGCTTTCTGAGTGAAATGATTTATTTGCCTTCGCATTGCTAACTTTGAGCAAGCAATATGAAGCCCGTCAGCTCAAAGAAGCCGGGATGTTAGTCCCGGTGTCTCTTTGGGAATGGGCCTTTTGGTTCGTCTACTGCCGCCTATCTAATCTAATCTAATTACAAGTTTAATCTGGAGTTTCCGATCGCTAGTTTGGATGTAGTTGGTATCTATAGCGTAAACGATGAACGAAACTGATTACGCTTGAGACGGCTTTGATTTCGAGCATATACTTATAGCAACACTATAGTCAAACCAGCGTATGCAGTCCTTTAGGGGTGGGGCTGAATTGAACGCAGCAGTGCCAAATGTAATCTATCAACTAATACACTTTGAGTATTCGAATATAAATACATTTTTATTGATTGAGACAAGTTATATCACGCGCTTAAGTGAGATTTGGCCAAGTTGCTTAGCGTTCATAGCCGCGCCCATCGGACTCCTTACGCTGGTTTGACTAGTAAGATTATCGCCTGAAATTTAACCGAAAGGGCCGGTCCAAACACACGCGAATAATTTTTTGGACAAGCTAAAACACATCGAATTAGATCAGGACACTCAAAATAAGTGAATTAAGACGCCTGAGTTTTGCTTCAACGTTGTTTCATGTTGAATTGAGGCCTTTCAAAAATATGCAGGAATTGGTTTCTTTCTCGTAACTTTCAACGGAATGGGCCCCTATTATTTCTCTCGGCAGTTTGTAGCATTCATTTGTATTTAGGATTAGCATTGCAGATCAATGGATCTGACTGTTTCGTGTCGAGGTAGTTTTTTAGTAGCCGTAGAGTATTGATTGTGATGATAAATTCAGCAGGAATAATTAGATTTTTATGCTTTTCATAATGTTCATCGGTGTGGCTTGAAGTAACTTGCTCATAATACCGTACCGTATGCATAAAAAATTAAAGCTTCTACTATTTTCTAGCCTATACTTTGCTTATCATGAGTGAAAATGCTGTAGGAAAGGTTTTCTCCTCACAAAAGATATATGTAGTTTAGTATGTATCATGGTATAATTTTTTAACCATTAAAGCGTTCGCAATTGATATGAATGGATATTGTAATTTCAGTTCATTGTTTTTTCATCCTTGGAGTGTTGATCGTAAATAAACGTACTCCCATAGTCTTGATTTGATCGTTTAAATAAATATACGTTTGTATAGATAGGTTTTCCTCATTTCTGCACTCGATTGTTTTGTATTAACTTTGTCTTGTTACAGAGCTATTACGAAAACATCGCTGCTATGATACTAAAATTATTTTCCCACTTTCGGAGATTCAGTGCCACATCGCTGGTCTGACACTAAATTTATTTCATTGAAGAAATTTGAAGAAAATGCACCTATGTTGAACTAAATTTGTAAACGAAGTATAGCTGCCATATACTGCATGCAACTCTAGTATCCTAGTTAAAAGATTATCAAAACATTGCTGTTATGAACTAGATTTGCTAGTTACGGCGTCGAGATCCATATGAATTATCTCTAGTCTAAACAGTTACCTAGCTTGTTGACGCGTTGTACAATTTAAACGATCATCACTTCTTTAAAAACGTATTTGTCCCTCTGCAGTGATTTAAACGAAGCCTCGCTACTATGGAACCTGAAGATTCGGTACGACCGGGAGCAGATCTACACGTACACTGGCAGTATACTGGTGTCGGTGAACCCTTACAAGATGTTCGATATCTACGGGCTGGATACTGTGAAGCGTTACGAGGGGCAGATCCTGGGCACCCTGCCACCGTGAGTGCTGATATCCAGTCGGAAAATATTAGACGATTATCAGATGTTGTCTGATGCTGCTTCGTCTATTGACATGACGTAAATGTCATGATTTTCTGATTGGCATGTATAGTGAGCTGTGGCAGGAGAAGTAGACATAGTACAGTATTTGTATCGTAGGGGTGATGGGCTCGTAATCTATAAGGATTTCATTTGGTCATGGTGCAATCAAGAGGCAAAATTCAATGTAATATCAGATACGTTGACAACTTGACATCTTTTTCATTTGTGATCGAAGATATACAAAAACCATGGAAGATTTTAACAAAGCGATATGGTGTTACTGGGGAGCTAATAATATTCATGAGGCATTTTTAATTTACGTATTTGAGATAAGTGTATCAGTTAGATGGCACATGATTCTTTCGGCAGCTGTGTTTGCTTGCGTTGTCCAGTACCAAGTGTAGCATTGAAATTTTAGTTTAGATTGGAATCATATTTGAAATCCGTAGTGTTTCCTGCTGCGTTATTTCTATTTCATTTTCAATACAAAGCACATTTCTCGCATTTATTCAAAATGTTGTTGTTTTTTCTATTTTACCGAAACGCGTGGACGAGTCTGCCAATCCTTTCCCTTCACACACCAAACAAGATGCATCAAGACTTAATCTGAATTACGTAGATATCTTCCATGAGTACGAGCACTGCGGAGCTCAGCACTTGTGCACCGGAGTGCTGAATTATCAGCATTACCTGTCCGTTTTGTTTGAGTTAATAGCGATCAGGATTTACTGACTCGCATCAAATAGCTACTTCTCCTGCAGGAAATCTATCTCATTTTATCCGCAGACAAACATTACTTGCCCTGTACACGAGTCTTGATGAAATACTAGCTAACAGAAATGTTCAGCACTGCAGAAAATAGGTTGATCATGAGAATTTTACATAGGAGAGAAGTTTATTGACAAAATCCGTGATTAAATTGAAAAAGTTGGACTTAACGTCTAACTTAATAACTAATATTCTTAAAAATAACCCAGCATGAATCGTAACCGAACGACTTCCGCTGGAGGTAAAGAATTAACCTCTGCCTCTTGCCCCAGACACATCTTCGCTGTGGGCTCGGCGTGCTACTCCCGCCTGGGGAAGGAGCAGCGCGGCCAGTGCGTCGTCATCTCAGGGGAGTCCGGCGCTGGCAAGACCGAGGCCACCAAACTTATTATGCAGGTGAATATTTGGCAGATAACTTTCGTAGGTAAATATGCCGATGAATATTATACAGGAAAATATTAGCATGATCATGTCGCTGTTAGTGACTGTAACAGTACAAGAGACGTGTTCTATAATCACAACCCCATGGTTACCGGTGCTACTCCGGTAACCTCGTCTTCGCAATTGTGTCTCAGTCACAACCCCAGCCCCTCAGGGGGCATAGGATGGGTCACAGGCCGTAGGTATAGGTTAGTTTAGGTTCGCCCATCCTACATATCGCGCATATGCGAGAACAACGTCATAACTCCAAAAATGGGAAATATTAGTTATGACAACCATGAGGTTGCCCGTTTCCTGCTCTATATTATGATAAAAATGACACATTTCTACCTGCAAAACTCACCACTAGAGGGCAGTAAATGTCACTATTGCGCCGGCCTAGATGTTACCAACCCTTGGTGTCAACAATGGCATATCTCAGTTCCTGTTCGGCCGTCGTAAGGGAAGGTGTTGTGCGTTGTCAAGAACAACGTCATGTTATGGGTCAGTATTGGTGATATTGTGGCTGTTTAATAGTTACCTGTTTAATATCAAAATCCTTTGTCCTGTAAAATTGCCTTTTTTGAGTTATGACGTTGTTCTCGCATATGAGCGATATGTTATGGGAGCAGCGCCCCCAGGATGCACTGTAGGGTACCCTATCCATTAGCCAAGCCTTCGGGACGTCTGTCTTTCGCGCTCATTTTACTTCCTTCCTATGTAATACTACTTGTGATTTTACTTTCATCTTTTCTTCTTTTCTTTCCAACTTGCTGTTCCCGTGCGCCGTGATCCTGTGTGGGAACCATTTTGTGTATGGGTTTCACGTGTCTATCGGCATATTATGTATAGTGTCCCTTTTTTCTTCCTCTGTGACATCGTCTTCGTGCGGAAATGGAGGCTTAAACCACTGTCTACATTCTATAACTAATTCGCTCGGGTTGTGTTTACAACACGGTTAGCTCTGTGCACCTGAGGCCTAAAAGTGGTAGCAAGATAAATGTTAATCGAGAGTTTCATATGAAGTACACTCTTAAATTTTCTCGAGTGCTTTCCGACTGCATCACGCATCTGTCCTATCGCCTCATGAATTTAAAAAAGAACACCGTCAAAGTAAATAGTCGTTGATAAATGCATTTATTTAATAATAGCTTGCTTTTAACTAGTCTGAAAAAACAGACGTGATATATTGTTTAATTATCTGTTAGTTTTCTCCTGCTAGAAACGTGATTGGTTTATGATGAAATGAAAAAAAAACCTCAACTTCAGTATTTTCATTTGGGGTAAAAGGGTGTGAAATGATTTTTAACTTGTGGCTTGTCCTGTGCCTGCAGTACCTTGCCGCAGTCAACAAGTCGGCCTCCAATTTGGTGACGGAGCAGATCCTGGAGGCGTCCCCCTTGCTGGAAAGCTTCGGTAACGCCAAGACTGTCAAGAACGACAACTCCTCCAGATTTGGCAAATACTTGGAGGTCTTTTTCAGAGGGTGAGTGTGTGGGTAGGCGGTCACTCGATATCGATCACTTAATGCACATCATCTCGGAGCAAATATGCATGGAGGCGCCATGTCCGCATGACAGTGGAAAAAAGAATCGCAGTAGCTCTCTGATGCTCATGTCCTCTGCCAGCTCACTTCCCGGAATAAGTGTAGATGAAGATCTTTCAGCGGCCTTTTGCTTCTTGCACGAGGTAGTTGGTATCACGTTTTGGCTCAGAGGCCAGTGCGTTCTCCATTTCAACCAGTGGACATGCGACTGCAGTGACGGAGGTCCCTTGTGTCGCCTCCATCTAAACTTACTCCGAGCACCGCATCATCACTGGACTCGTGACGTGAGATTGGCGCTGCAAAGTTTTGAGATAAACTCTGTCATCTCTGCTTGCTATTGAAGAAACATAGTGCTGAGAACGATGGTCCAGGATTAATGATGAAAACTGGCGTACTTCATCCCAGTAAAAAATTTGCTTGGGGCCTTCATTGTTGCTGGTAGTAGTTAAGAATCTGCTGTGGAAGATACAGGGCTTCTGCCTACTTGTTCTTCGCATTCGCATGTAGAACAATATGAGTGCGGCCAATTTCTCGTCGCCAAAGCATTACCATCTTCCGTACTGTACAGCCAAAAATTACAATGTTACCTCATCTCTTTGTGGTTGGATATTGTTGGGTCACACGATGGTCCTTTGAGTATTTTCAGCTAATCGCTCAAATGCTATGTTGCGTCATTTAAACTGCAAAAATGTGCGCAGTTTTTGAGTTCTAAGTTTTAGCAAATATGAAGAGATTCCAGAAACTTTGCTAGCGACAGTTGCTCAAACCAGCCAATTTGGCGGATAATATATTAACAAATCTGGTAGTCGTGCAATTGTATTTACGAGCGCACAACAAGGCATTCGGACGATAAGCCGAGAGAACTTGTTCATCAGACTCTCGTGTGACCTGGTCATAACAGCCCCGAAAGGTGCACGATGCGGTGTGTGTGTGTGGGTGTCAAAGCAACTAAATTTTATTCTGATTATCTTGATGGAGGCAGCAAAATAATATCAGCACTGCTTCTCCCGCAGCGGGGTGATCACGGGTGCGCGGGTGACGGAGTACCTGCTGGAGAAGTCCCGCATCGTCACCCAAGCGACGGGGGAGCGCAACTACCACGTCTTTTACGAGATGCTGTCGGGCCTCACGGCTGAGGCCAAGGGCAAGTATGGCCTCACAACAGCTGATAAATACTTCTACCTCAACCAGGTACGTGCTGCAGGGTAGTACTATTAGTACTGGAATGTCAAAACAAAAGCTACTATTGAACCAGTCACATTACTTGAGGTCAGAGCTACACCGCCGCAACAAACTGTGCCATTTTTACGTAAGACATGCGGCATGTGACCGACAGCAATGCACGGCGTTTCGCACGATCTCGGTTGCGTCATTGGGGACAGAAGATGGCCGTGCCCGAGGTTAGATTTTTTTGTGGAACATATTTGTTGCGTCGCACGTTGTTTGCTGCATCGGTGTAGCCCTGGCCTAAGTGTACCTGTAACCATGCTACACTGTTGGTCTTAATCCGGTCCCGGTATACTATGGGGCTTATCCTGCAGAATGTGTCTCGTCATGGTTTGTTATATAAGGGTTGTCCGTCCTATGTTATGGTGAGTAGCACTCCAGGAGGTCCCAATAGGTGACTTAGCCAGGACTTCTGGACGTCTCTCTGTGGTGCGTAATTTGCCTCACTTCATTTTTGTCATACTGCTGCTGAAGATATTTTCTCCATGTTCGTCTTCTTCCGTCCTTCCACTATACTGTACTTCCTTCCGATTTCATACGCTTACTGATGCTACTTCCTTCTGTACTTCCTCTTCTTTCCCAACTTGCTGTTCCCTTGCACGGTGATCCTGTGTGGGAACGCCTTCATGCATGGGTTCCCCGTTTATTTTGGCATACTGTATGGCCCTTCCCTTTGAGACCAGTTTAGTTCTGACATATATATAGGGAGGCTTAAACATCCTATATACCTACCATAGGTACCATACGCGCACGTTGTACCTCTGTCTCGACTAGAGATTACCGTACTCGATAAATTTTATGTTGTTCGCCTTTGCTTCATTTCCCTTTCATACTCCAACTGATGTTACTTTCTTCTGTTCTTCCTCTTCTTTCCCGACTTACTGTAGCCATGTGCGTTGATCCTGTGTGGGAAGTTGGGAACTCCTTCTTGTATGGGTTCCACGTTCCTGTCGATGCATATGTGTCCCGTATATCTTCCTTTGTTAGTTCGCTTGTTGCTCGGAAAGTATAGGTACACAGTCAGAGTTTTTGTAACTGACTTTATAGTCTACCTGGTATTAGCTTAGTATTTACTTTATCACATGCTATTACCATACTTACGGGCTCTGGGCGACGCAGGGCGGCTCTACAGGCCTGGCCACCAAGGTGGACGGTGAGGACTTCAACGCTCTGCTGTCCGCCATACAAGTGCTTGGCTTCAGTGCGCAGGAGCAGGACGTCATGTTCCGGATCCTGGCTACCGGTGAGTCCTCGTATTCCAATTCCCTCACATCCTGAACGTAGCCTACGTCTCGGAAGAATTGGACTTCTTCCAAGGCCTACGTACCGAAAATCGGCATTGTTTGAAGTACTCATATACTCATATATCATACGATTTCGTTAGTCCTTCCATACTCAGGCAGTGCGGTTCCGGTACGTGGGTCCTTTCTCCTACTGTGCTCCCTTGTTAACGCCTTCTGTGCCTATTTGTCCTTGTAAAAAATAACGCAATTCCTACGAATTTTGAGTTAAATCGTGAAGCAGTAGGGTTAGCTCATTATCGTTTGCTGGCTACATTTGGGGAAATACCAATAACGTAGCTGTTGCTGCAAAGAATGGAATTGGTTCGAGAAACGTCATGCAAAGAATTATTGCTTATTTAAACTTTCTCATGAACTTTATCTTGTAGAATATAGATGATTCATGGTCAAACGATTACTTCAGACGATGCCTAATGTTGAGGCAGCTCTTGGCTCACACTGTCTGTCAAACTAAGCTGCATTACCAATACTGTCGCAAAATAAATATTCTTGTTTCATCTCTCAATTTAATTTTGATGTTGTAAAGTAAGAAAGTGGAGTGAACTTTGTGTAGTGGTACTTCGGTGCAAAAAGCTGATCGTCATAATAACTAGAAAAGCACTCCGAGAATCCGTACCTCTGCCAAGCAGTGCACTGTTTGCTAAAAATTCCAAGTGGTTCTGACTCCAGGATTTCCTTTTATTCATCATCAAAACTGGGTGGTTTTTCCTCGTTACTTTCCAAACGTGTCTCACAAAATTTATAAAAGAATCCGTTAATAACTTTCAGAATTATGTTCTGACTAACAAAGCGACCAACGCTGAAGCAAACTCTCAGACGGATAAATAAAATGAATTTTAAGCAAAATTTGGTGACTGCTGCCTCTGATAAGCGGTAAGACAAACATACAATTAAACAGACAGACAGTATATGTAGCAGATCATCCTAATAATTTTGTCATTTCCTTCTCGTCACATTCCTAACATTGCCTACAAATTCACGGTAATTCGCGTAATAAATTTGTTAGCTAGGTGGCCAAGAAAAACATGCAGACAAGCAGACAAATGGTTGGACGGATCTTTAGCAAAAGTTAATCAGCAGTTTTTTCTAACATGCCTAACATTCCGTGTAAATTTCATGAAGGTCAGCTTATAACTTTTGAGTCATCTTGGTGACCGATGAACAAATAGACAAACTCCGATAAAAAACATAACCCTGTAGCGGAGGTAACTATACTTTTCGAAGTGGGATAATTGAAGTAGCAGGATTGATCCGACGTACGTACAACTATTTTTAGTTACGGCATTAATGAATTTCCGTCTCATTAACTGAGACGCTTCTTTTTGCGAGCAATAAAACAACGGATAAATTTCTTTATTCGGTCATAGTGTAATTTTTCACATCGTTCAGCTAGTACAAGGAGAGGCCTTAACCCTATAAGGACCCGCGTCTGTCACAAACGTCTTTGCAAACAATGCTTTTCCTACTAACAACGGACGTATTTGTCCTTATAACGTATAGTTGGTAAATTACTCGGTGCTTCAGGCATGGGCTGATGCTGTTAATATCTTTTCTTACTGTTGTTTTCAATACAACTTTTTGAGCCTAAAATGTATAAAATGGTGGATAAACTAAATTAAAGAAGGGGTACCTATGAACCTATTGCTGCAATAGTGAAGCTATTCTTGATAAAGATTTTTTATTATTAATTTCAAGGTTATAGTGGGCGCAGAATAGTTGGCGCTCCGACGGGCCCCTGACGTCCTCGAGACTACTGGTGGAGGAAAAAAGTTACCGCAGCAGTGGCGTAGGATGTAGCCATGTGTCTTGTGTGGATATCCTGCAGTTAACTCGCGTGTTCTGTTGGCAGTTCTGCACCTCGGCAACGTTTACTTCCACCGCAAACAGCTGAAGCATGGCCAGGAGGCGGTAGAGATCGGCAGCAAGAAGGAGATCAAGTGGGCAGCCCACCTGCTGCAGATAGACTCGGACGGTATCGTGCGAGCACTCACTACCAAGAGCACCGTGAGTTGGGGGGGAGGTCGCACCTCTTTCTCACTTGGTGATGCGGTACCATTCGTGGGAAAATATGTTCACCTTACTGTATATATGATATGTTTATCCGTCTACGCTCCGCATCAATAAAAATACCTTTATATGTGTTATTGCTACTTCTTCGCGCTAGAAACCTTGCAGTTACCGAAGCAATGCTGATACGTACAACTGCAACAGCATTTCGCACCCTCTGGAACGCTTTTTCATACCCCGGTGGTGCGAACTCATCCTCTCAGTTATACATGATGACTAACTGACTGACTCTACCCCGCAGGAGGCTCGCAACGAGCGGCTGCTGACGACCCTCAATATCGACCAGGCCCTGGACGCAAGGGACGCCGTCGCTAAGGCCCTCTACAGCGCCCTCTTCAGCTGGCTGGTCCGGAGGATCAACCAGATCATCTGCAACACAAAACCAACCAACACGAGCATCTCCATACTTGATATCTTCGGCTTCGAATCTTTCAAGGTGAGGGAGTAGCTATGTTTCACCTGCTGTTGGCCTTTCTTACGATCTCCGATTCGGGAATGTTCTTGGACCGGTCGTAAGCTTTTTACGGTTTGTAAGTGATGGGGAATGTTGGACCTATCGTCAGCGTTGCTTTGTACCTGCTGTTCTGGTATAATGCTAAACCTACGATAAGAATTTCTTGCTTTTGGGTATTCTGGGTGAATAATCAACCAATCGTCCGCGTTTCGGACGATCTCCAATTGAAGGAATGTGTTGGGAGTGTCAGTTGCTCTGGCTGCACTCTATAAACCATTTATGGATGCAACTCGACCATACACTATGCTTATTCTCAGCGCGTAGTAACCTTTCTTTATACAATTATCGTGACGTTTTTAGCCCTTTATTGTAACGTTGCCCCAAAAGTATCAATAAGCTCTTCAGTTAGACCCGTTAGGGAAGCATATTTACTTACACCTACCTCCCTGCTTGCCTCCAATCAACAGGAGAACAGCTTCGAGCAGCTCTGCATCAACTATGCCAACGAGAAGCTGCAGTTCTACTTCAACAAGCACATCTTCAAGTTGGAGCAGCAGGAGTACGCCAAGGAGAAGATCGAGTGGCAGAATATTGAGTACCAGGTGCGTCACTTGAGACTAGGCGACAGCTATTTCTGAGTTGGTCAATTTTGTAATTCAACTTTAATTTAAGGAACTTGTTTGTGTAAGAAGACAGTCAACATCCCCTCTACAGAGAGATGCTGTACTTGTATTTGCTTGTGGGATGCCCTGTTTATAAAACATTTGGTGCGATATGCAGGGTAGAACTCACATGCTAAATATTTCAAACACCTTCTCCATAGCTGGAAAAATAAATCTTAGAAAAGAAAAAAAAGTTGATAACCCCCCTTTTGTTTGTTTCTCTTTTTGTTCAGGTGCGGTAAAATTTTAATGGAGCAGCACTACACTTAATTTATCATTGCAGAAAAATTACTTTTTCCCTGTTCAGGATAACCTGCCCGTGATCGAGCTGCTGTCCCGTAAGCCCGTCGGTATCCTCCATCTGCTGGACGATGAGAGCAACTTCCCCAAAGCTACGGACGTTTCCTTCCTCGAGAAATGCCACTACAACCACGCCCTTAATGACCTCTACTCCAGGTAACGTGCGGCGCTCTGTAGACAATCGGGTTCTCCATATGGTTGCTGACCCCGGCAGACAGGGGGTCTGCTAGCGATACTTAATCCTTTCATTCATGAATTTACTTGTCTCTCTCGTAGGAAAGCTCTACATGTAGTTTATTACATACGGAGCGGTGTGAAAGTAAGGGTTAACCTGATCTGTATCAAGCCCCTTCTAGCTCGCTTCAAGCTTTTTTCTGTGAGAATGAATGCATGGGCGAAACACACTTTTAGTAAAATTACTCAGCCTGGTATAAATAGGGTTAACCCTTTACTGAGCGGCTGAAAGAAGTTTTCGTGGTAATAGCAGTGTGGACGTGACATTTTATATAAATTATCTTACCTGTACGGTCCCGTGTCTTGCATAACGGACGGACGCTGACTGTCCATTGGCGTAAATCTGCAAGTCAGTTTTCTTCCCATCTTAGCCTTTAGCAAAAATACTGGACGCTGCACTACCCTTATTATATTAGGCGCAGCAACCAGATGAGAGAATAAATGCATTTTATTAATGATTTGTTTATATATGATCGTTTTCTCGGTAAAAGCTTCAGGCTTATGAGGACAGGGAACAGAGCTGAGATATTTGTTCTGCTACTGTAATAACTTGTTAGGAGGGAACATAGAGAGACAAATTTTGGTTAGAAAAATGTTCATTTGTGCTTGTTGGTTTAGTTCTTCATTAAACCCTTGACTTACTTATCTAAATACCGGAACTTTCCGGCACCTCCTTCGGTACCTAGCTATGTATGCTGTATATAATTTTGCATTAAGAGGCCAATGTTGCCATGTATTGACCGAATAATTTTTAACGAACTTATACCTTGGATATCTTCCACTTTCCTACATATGGACTTGATAACATAAAAAAAACTTCGCTTCCATCAGACCCCGCATGTCCTCCATGGAGTTCGGCATCCAGCACTTCGCCGGCCAGGTGTGGTACAGCGTAGACGGCTTCCTGGACAAGAATAGAGACACTCTCAGGAACGATGTTGTCGAGCTGCTCATATCGTCCAAGCTCAAGGTGAGAGGTGGTGCTGTGTGGCACCTTACCTACGAAAAATATATTGGAGATTACCTTCTCATTTTATCCACAATCTTGACCTAACTTACAACATTGGACTGAGTGTCTGATAAGCTGATGCGGTATTTTTATTCCAAACGCTGATTTATTTTATGTGAAGGTGAGAAGGAAAAGAAATTGCTGACAATTCACCACTCTATAAGTTAGGTTTTGGTGCGCTGTCTGTGACAGAGATGGTTGGGTGTTGAGGGAGGCCGCTCTGTGTATTGAAGAGCAAATGCCCAATGTACTACATTTCTTTCTATTTGTATAGAAAAAACTTGATTGTACTCATAGGTCATAAGCCTTGAAAGACCCCTGCTGAATCCCTTCTCACTTCCTTCTTAATTCCGTTTGAACACCTGGGGACACTTGCTCCCAGTCTGGATGATTCCAAGTGATGACTGGACCCACAGCTGTGAATTATCACATGTTTACATAATAGTACTGGTAACCCTGCAGCTGGTGTCTGACATGTTCCTGGACGTGCGGGTGGCGGGTGCGGAGAAGCAGACACTCAACAAAGCCAACGGTCGCTTCGTGACCATGAAGCCCAGGACCCCCACGGTGGCTGCTCGCTTCCATGACAGTCTGTCCAGCCTGACTGACTCCATGGCCAAGTGAGTGTGGCTGTGTCCTCACTGTCTGTGTCTACTGTAATTCTTTCCGTTAACTTTTCCTTGGAACTTACACTATTGATATCCTAGCGAAGTATTTTTGGTATGGGCGTGGTATATAGCCTACCTGTGTGCTCGTAACTTGAGGTAGGCACCTATTGCAGCTGAACTGAACCTATTCTTACAAATAGGGTTCTAACCTTACACATAATTTGAAGCAAGTCACGTTCTTCTGGGTCCGTATTTATTTCCTTAGTATGGTTTTTCAACTTAAATGAATTTTATGATCTATAGATGAAAAATATATTATATTTCACACATCTTCATATTGTGCAGTATCTGTTGCATAAAACTGTCTCAACGTGGTTGAGCCATTTCATGGCAGCGCACGCAGTTACCCATATTACTCCCTTGCTTCCCCCCCCCCCCAGATGCAACCCCTGGTTCATACGCTGCATCAAACCCAACAACGACAAGGCGCCCCTCAAGCTTGACATGCCGTGCGTGCTGGAGCAGCTGCGGTACTCCGGTATGCTGGAGACCATCAAGATCCGCCAGCAGGGCTTCCCTGTGCGGGTGCCCTTCATGCTCTTCGCCCACCGCTACCGCTGCCTTGTGCCTGGCCAGGTGCCTCGAGTAAGTGGTGTACCCGTAGGAGTGGTGGAAGTTCCACTGTGACTAGGTGCCACGGTTCGTGCTGATGAGGCCGGAACTCTACCCCTCATTGTTTCCTTTCTCATTTCCCGTTTTCTGTGTTGATTTTCTCCCATGTGTTGTTATACGCCGTGCATGGGTCACCTAGCTGCCTTTATCTACAAAATTCACGCCCTTTCCTGCCTTCATCACCGTGCAGTAGCTAGAGCCGCTCAAATGATTGACTGGATGTATAACGCAAGCTAATATGACGCAATGCACACCTTTCGGCCTGTTATTGTATTTGGCTCCTCTATTTCTGCTACGGAGAAGTATAATTTCACTAGGTGATGTTCTTCATCCAGTGGGTTACCTTACTTTTGTGACTGTTGTTAAAGTGTAATTTTTTATTTATCACTGTGCATTAAGTGGTCCCTTGTTCCGTCAATAAGTTCCACGACCCCCACGAAAAAGGGAAATTCGCGAAGTAGCCGCACCATATTTTTTGGAGATTTATGCATGTCCCGACAGTGTGGATATATTGGATAAAATCCGCGGGACAGTGGAGCCGCAAAGAAATGAACTGCAGTATATCGAGGGATCACTGTAGTCCAGAGTTTATCTCGTAATGTATGTTTTACATCTGTGGTGTACAGGGTGCCCCGGTGCAGGAGATCTGCCGGGTGGTGCTGCAGAAGTCCGTCTACAGTCCTGGAGCCTTCCAAATGGGTGCCACCAAGGTGGGTGCTGCTCATGAATTTACTTTATTTCAAGAATATTTCTTTCTGAATTGCCGTTTTACTCTCAATATAACATTCAAAAATGTATCTTCAAACAGAGCCGCTTTTTTATTCCAAGTAAAAGACACTCTAGTTTTTTTATTATTGGAGGCTTAGCCACGCTTACTGAGAGTGTTGTAACATGTAAATTGATATCGTCAAATATGAAATCTTTTGTGCTCAAATTACTTTTATAGGAGTATCACATGAGCTACATTACATATAGCATCATAGCAGTACCAGTGGCGCGATTGGGGTTCTTATCCCGGCGTCATAAATGAATTTGGGCTAATCTTGGATCCCGGCAATGAAGCTGTATTTTTAAAATTTTCCTTTGAAAATCGCAGGATTTTTCATTTTGTGCCGGGATTGGAAATCCTAAGTGCAACTGTATATCCCGTATGCATGGATGTACGTAGCCGGACCCGCTACATTGACATAATATATATGGTATGGCCCTCAGGTGTTCCTGAAGGAGGCGCTGGAGAAGACACTGGAGCAGGAGCGCTACAAGAAGCTCACCTCGTCCGTGGTGATCGTGCAGAAGTGCGTCAGGGGCTACCTGGCTAGGAGGAGGTGAGGCTTCTGCACCGAGCACGAGAGAATGTTTAGATATTAGCTGATAATGTAGTATTTATAATTCGATGCCAGTAAAATGTTGCATCTTGGTAGGTACGTCATCAATGCAAACAAAATAAGAGCTTGGACACCACTGAGTTCGTGGGTGCCAGAAGCGTACACCCTTTTACCCTTGCGAATGAGTTCTGTTCCTTATTACTCTCGACATAGTGTGTGTCACTTCTGTATTGGTTTCTTCATTGGATCACTGTCCACGATGCTGGTAAGGAGGCTTAGGCTAAGAAGATGATACCAGTAAAATGTGATAGCAAAACTCGGTAATTGGATATCGTTTACTTCTTTTCACACTGCTAACAAATGCTCACCTGTTTGTCAGCCGGTAAAATTAATTGCCACATGTGGCAGAAATTTTACGAATAATTAATGATCAGAGGCTAAGTCTTGTATATTAGCAGCAGTTCAGAACCGCCCGCGTCGTGGCTTCACGCAGCAGACTTTCTTTTTCGCCATGGAGGCAGTGAAGCGGACCCAAATAGGCAAACACACGTTGGTCTATAAAAGGGTTTATTTGTGTATTAACGGTCCTCTTTTAGTTCTTTCCTCTATGTTTCTTGCTTTATTTCCAATTCCTTGTGTTTGGCGTCGTTGTGATAGGTATTGCGCCTTTTCGTTGCAGCAAACCAGTTGTAGTAAATATAATATGATTGGTTTTAATAATGTTCTTGTAGGGATTCAAGATGTAGGCAATCTTTTTACCGCCGCCCCCCCCCCCTAGGCTGCAGACCGCCCGGTCCGCTGCCGTCAAGATCCAGTCGGCGGTGCGGATGCACCAGGCGCGTAAGCGCTACCGCACCTTGCGCTCAGGCGTGGTCAAGGCGCAGGCGCTGGTCAAGGGTCGCCACACAAGGAAGCGCTACGTCAAACTTAAGGTCAGACCTTAATCTTTTGCCGGACAAGTCACCATATATGGTTGCGTCTACAATGCTATTCCTACGAGAGCGGTTTTTGCTTTTGGATGGAAATGCTGTAGTTCTGATGCAGATTTTTACATTGTGGCGATGTACCTAATGTGTTTATCTTCATTATTGTTATTGGCACTCGGAAGACACTTGATAGGCTGAAGTCTTGGTTCTTCTATTCGTGCTCACTTTGATTCCTTGTTTTTCTGATCCTACCGACAGGTTTTAGTATCCTCCTCTACTTGTAGTTCTTCATTTGGGACTTTTTCCCGATATAGGGACTCCTATCGTAGAGATATTCCTGAATTGGAGTTTCCGTATCTAATTTTTTATCCTTTCTTCCAGGGGACCCTATCTCTTCCCAGGGAACCGCATAGGTTACTTTAGCTTTACCTAGACCTCCAGGATTTCTTTCCTTCTCACCACTTTGCTTCGTTTTCCCCACGCAGCTCAGAATTTCGTATTCTGTTCTTGTTTTCACAATTGCTACACCCATACACGCTTTAGACTTTCCATCCATTGTGAGAACTCCCCCGTTCACCAGTTCCACGTGTCTTCGACATACTTCATGTCTCTTCGTTTTTATCTTTTTGGGTCGAGGGTAATATTTTAAATTGGGAAGTACGAACCAGATTGTTAGTGATGATGAATAACTGCATCTTCTCGCTGTTTCCCAGTTACCACAGCTTTAGAACCATGCGCTTGTCTTTAGCTAACTAATATATTGGCTTCGCTTTACTGTCACTGTAGGAGGAGATGAACAGACGGAAGCGTGCTGCAGCTGCCTCTGCTGCACGCTCTGCAGCTGCTGCAGGCGGTGCTGCTGACGAGCAGCAGCGTGTGCAGCGTGCTGTTACTGCTGTCAACCATCTGGAGGTACCTGCAGAGCTCGCCTTCGTCTTCAGCAAGACAAAGGGTGAGTACCTCATTCGGCTCGTCCATTTTGGTGCTATGTATTTTTAACAACTGTGTAAATACTGCCGCATAACTTTACCTTACTACTTGAATTGAATTTGATTCTAGAGGTGATCTAATTAACGAATAAATGTCCCTCATTAAGTGCCGAACGTTCGAGGAGAGAGCTACGTTTTTTTGTTTCTTAATTCTTTTAAATATGTGCCCGAGAGTCGATTTGAGTTATATTGGTCACAACTCTACTTCATCTATAGATATTTTTTTTAACCATTTCTCGTCATAAATTTGTAGCGAGTTGCTCACTGTGGCCTGTAGAGAATAATTGTCTAGCTAAGGCAGGCTGTCAAGCTGGCGGGAGGGGGGATTGGGACCAATGCTGTAACTTTTTGACCTGCCGGATTTTTTAATTCCACCATTTGAAAAACTCAAATGCTATGCATTCAACAAACTCCACGTATCATTTAGATAATGACTCCCGGCTCTTTCCAATTTAGGCATTTTGGAAAAAAATGGATGGTTGAAGAATCTAATTCCAGTTTACGGGACTCTAATTGGATCCCTGGCGTAGAATGATAGTTCCGCCCAGAAGCTTGCCTTCCGTCTCAGTGAGACGATACTTTTAGATGATAAGTACTTTTTTGTCGACAAAAAATTATCTAGTGTTATGTATCTCTAGGGCAGTTGCCATACATATGCTACATACGCTGTAAATAGTCTTCAGTATCAGACGATAGTGCTTATACTATAGCAAAACTCACTGCCACCGTCCTCGATGCAGAGAAGTGGCAACTAGATGTAGGCAGCCGGGAAATGGGCACATTACCATCAGCGTATTAATGGTGTCACTAATTGGCTGGCGAAATACGCCCAAAAGGCTTGACTGATCCGCAAGTTTATTTATTAAATTAATTAAATGTGTCATAGAGCACGAGAAGATTGAGTGCCCACTTGATTAAACGGCAAATATCGCTTCTCGCACGTCAGCCTGACTGTGTGTTGCGGAAGATATTTTTTTATATGTTGTTCCAATACATAATTTATCATACTTTATGTAGGATGTTCTATTTAATTCTTTTGGATTCAGTAATGATTGACAAACCTGTAGCTGCATACGTACTTCTAAAACTTCTGTATGTACTTAATACCTATAATACTACAAAGCCTTGAAGTGCAATGTCGTAAATCAGCTATTTATGATATCCATGGTCGTTGCAGTAAACTAGCATGATTTTGCAATACTTAGTAATATAAAGTCCCAAGATGTAAAACAGAGGCTTCTGAATTTGGTGGTGTACTCAGACTTGTAATAATGTTGATGAACATTATTTGGTATGCGCGCTAAGCGAGAAACCCAGGGCGGACAGCAGAGGTGAAGGGTGAGTTTTAGCAGCTGGCAGCCATGAAGTGATGTAATATAGGCAGCTATCTAGTGATGTAATATTGGCAAGCATGAAGTGTTGCAAATAGGTAGGCAGCCTTGAATTGATGCATAAAACAAGCCTGACCGATAGCGAGGACTATACTAGTGGGTTGGACGGCCAATCGTTACCCATCTGATGCACGAATAGCGCGTGGCGTTCCCTATTCAACCTACGCTGTTCTTAATGGTTACGCACTCGACAGTTTAGTGAAAGCTACTTCGCGATGTTTAACGCCCCAGGTTACTTCAAGCTGTCACAGCAACTGCACATTTACTTATCTGAGCAGTTACTGGCAAACAGTAACAAATTCTAAGTGTAACCTGTTGCGCTTTGTTGACTGTAACTGTAAACGGAATGAGCCAGGCATTTGCTCTGTGCATGACACACATTCGTTGTTCTCACTGTATGGGATAGTGAAGTACATTCATCTAGTATTTAAGTGCCCATTTTCCATAAAATCCTGATATTCCTAGAAATTATGACGAATTTTCGATTATTCATGGTGTCCGAAGGTATGGTATTTCTCACCCACTGATGATATATAATGATGTATTCGGTTTTCCAGCTCTGCAACACGTTCCTTACGGTACGTCGAAGTACCCACTTAATTTTCGTTTGAGGTTTCTGTGATTACAACGTATTTTAGCAACGTTTTCCAAGCCCAGTTGCGAAAAGCCCTATGTTAGTGGGCCGTCAAGGGAGTGTGTAAAAAGTCTATGAATCTGTATGAAATTAATTAAATTTGTTTATAAGGTACGACATAATAGCGCGGCTTTACAGCGTTACAACGTTATTGATTTATGGGAGAGGAAGAAGAAAGTTGGGTGCTTCTCGTCTGCACTTCAAATGTTGTAGACGACCTATTTTGAAAACAATAGTTTTTAGCTAATCTTCTCTTTCGAGTTATTTTTACTCAGTATATAAGGCTTTTCCTGACTGTAACACGTTTAAAGCATGGCGGAGCTAACGAGATGCAGTAGAACTCTTCAAGAAAATTACAAAACAGGCAAAAGACTCCCGAACGGGATACCACAGAAAGAGAGAATTCTCTCTTTCTGTGGTATCCCGTTCGGGAGTAGCTTCTGGAAGGGGATTGTATAGAGCGCCATTTGTCGTAAATTGTTGCGTTGGCTAACGCCATATTGAATGACCAGCAAAAACGTATACTAAAACTTAATTCGTAGAATATGAAACTGTTCAACCTCACAATTTAATGGTGCATTAACCAAAGGAAGTGCTTTACAAATGTGGAGGAAATAAGCATGCTGTAGCATTGGTCATCTCCAAACTACGACGATATGACTCTTAGCAGTTTAGAGTTCCGCAGTACTTGCAAACCAGTGTCTTTAACTCTGCGTCACCACTGTGATGTCACAAGCAATGACGTCATGATGAACCAATAGCGGCGGTTAAATCGCTTACATGATGCTCATTTAAACATTCTGTCAAATTGGCGCCATAGTTCTTAATAACCCGTGGTCGACTGCAGCCGCACTTACTCATCTGGGGCAAGTGGGTCTATATCCGCAGCACAAACTAGCGTGTGTCGATTTCCCACGGTTGACTTTACCTCTACAATTGTATGTAGCACATTATGTCCAAATTATGCGCAACATATTGCTTAGTCTGAGCAGTTTCATTTTTTCGATAGTTTATGTCCTATTTGTGAAAATTATTTATTTTGCAAACGACAGCTTTAAGGAAATTAAGCACAATGTTTACGCTCGCTTCGTTCTTTATTATGTGCAACAGTTCTGCCCTATTTCAGTCAAATCTGCGGGCCACCTTGCGCCTTCTTTATTGCGTGTTGGAGCTTCTTCCATAAAAGAAAACTAAAACTCCACAGACAACAATAGCAATCGGTCCACAAAATCGCGCTCCGTCGCATGCACAACACGGGACTGCCTGTAGCACACGTTGGCGTGCCGCCGCATCTTCCGCATTATATATATTGGCCCGCCGGACGGTCGGTCACATCACGTCCGCTTCTTACGTAACGGGTCGCATCAATTCCTCGTACCTGTCAGAGAGGCCACTAATGAACTGCCATCGGTCACCTGACGACTTCATGCGGCGCGCACACCAGAAGCGCGTGGTGTGCCTGAGCGGTATTTCATGCGCATGGAAACAATAGCCGGACGGTAATGCATCGTGACGAATGCGCGTGGTGTCGACTCTCTGTTTCGTTCGTGTGCATTTTTTGTTTATAGTGTAAGCGCGTGTCATGCGGATGTGAGCTGCTTGGAACCATTGCACTAAAGAACAACAGAAAAGAAATACCGGTACTTGAAGGAAATCCCCGCTGTCTTTTATCATCTGGTCTTCAAAAAACGTCTCAGACGAGAATTTAATATCGTGCCTTTAAGCTTCACTCTATAGATAGATGAGATGTATAACTAGCAGGGGACGGGCCAACACGCCCTTTCCCATAGAGCAGCCGGGATTCACGCTCCGGCCCTCTATGGGCTCCAGTCTAGTGGCGTTTTCTGTATCACTAGAGTCAAGTGTTTCTCCTTCTAGAAAGAGCTATGATGGATATTATTTCGAGGCACAAATGTATCCATACTTTGTCTCCGTAGAGCGTAACAGGAAAATGTAAATATTATATGTATCGGGAATAGAGTTAATTCGGAAATTGGGTAATTCCCATGTATAATTTCATGTTATTATCTATTTACATATAAATGCACATTTTAAATTATTGTACAGTGTTGATAACATTGCGTATAACGTTATAACAATAATCTCTATTTTTGCGGATGATACGGGTCAACTAGGGATTTTTATACCCCGTATTAAAATAGGCACAATTAATGTCCAGATGATCATAATAATCTGGTAGAGATAATTCTTTACACGCCACTGCGCCCACCTGGGTCCATTACAAAACAACTCTGTTCTTTTACTATTCATGTTCAATAATTGAAACGTCCGTGAGGCACACTAATGAAACCGCAATTTCTGGAATGCGTCGGGGCAACAGTGCATTATCTTGACTAACTGACATTCCATTGTTATGCTTTTATTATTGTTTTTAGGTTCTATAGCTTCTTTCCCATTTGCTGTACCCGTGCGCTTGGCTCCAGTATGGGAACACTCCCATGCATGGGTTTCTCGTTGCTATCAACATACTGTATGTCTCCTTCTTTTGCTATTTAAAGGAGGTTTAATTATTTTGTCTAAAGCGGCTTAAACCGTTATAGATTTGCCATATAAGCTTGATTTGAAATTTGTGCTTACATATTAGTTATACTGGCCAGTGTCTTAAAACGATGTTACTAAGTACTGTATAGTTTGTTAGGAGCGTAGCAGGAATTTTAACGATGTTTTACGGCGCCAGTGATGGCGCCGGTGAGTGATTTATCGTGCATGTGAAATGAAAAGCCAAGTGTAGATGCCGGAGCTCAATTTTTCCCAGACGTGCAGAGCGAGCCTCTCTCCTGCAACCATCGACTGTGAAACCCGAATTTAAAAACGGAGACTGGAAACGGTGTAGCGCACCTGTAGTTTTATTTATGCGCTCAGTAGGCGCTGAGGCCTCGTGATGTGCGGTGGATTGTACGTAAGCGTGTTGCCATCGCTGTTGCGCGTGTGGGGAGTGCATCCTTTGTTGAAAATTAATGCAGCTGGTTGTTTGCGCTCTGCATAGTGGTCAGTGCTACCATTGCGCAATAGTATACTGGGCGCAAAATCACATTTGTTTAATGTTGAACCCTCGTGTATGGGCTCTACGTTTGTGTCATTTTTGTACATGTCGCGTTTCCTCTCTGCGAACACAGTAAAATTGTAAAGGATAACTTAAGCAACGTATTCACTCACATCATGTGGCTGAGATTGTTGCAGAGAGTGTAGCAACATAAACTACAGCACTCTAAGAGTGCATGCCTCCGTCAAGCAAGGCTATGTTAAAGAAATTCAGATTGGTCCCGAAACTAGAATTTTTAACGTCTCCAAAATTCAGTCATTTGTGCCTCTTGACAGTAATAAATGTTTCTGTAATTATCTTGAAGATCCTTCTGTGACTTTTTGAGTTATGTTCTGACAAACACAAAAACGATCGTTAGTCAAACACACAAACGGACGTACCAATCGTCTCCAAATGCGGTCATTTGTGCCTTTTACTATTTCTAATAATTCCTGTGAATTTTATAAAGATCCATTCATAACTTATTGAGTCATACTGCAAACAAACGTAAAGTCAAACATAGAGACAAACAAACGGGCCACCAGATCATCACAAAAATTTGGTCGTTTGCTGTTTGTAACATACCTAACAATTTGTGCAAATTTCATGAAAATCCGTCCATAACCGGTGAGTTATGGTACCTAGAAAAACGAGGAAGACAGACAAACAAACAAACAAATGGCTAAACGGATCTTCAGCGAAAGTTAATCATATATTCCTCCTAACAGACAAAGAGACAAGCTTGGCGGAAACGTAACTGCTTTGGCGAGGCTTATGATAGTTCTAAAGTGCTATGCATATTATCCAAAATGATTTAGGAGTTGCAGTGCAATGCTTGGTGCTCTTGGCATTATATATGTATGATACTTACATCTGAAAGCGATGCCAAACGGTACTGTTGAAGCGTGTTTCGGTTGTCGTGCCTGTGTCCATATTACTGTGTTGTGTTGGATACACTACGTATAGATCACGCGAGACTTGCATGCTCACTCTAATTCTCAAGTGGGCCTGATGGCAAATTAATTAAACTTCGATAATATCTTTTCCAGTCATTAGATAGAACGTCTTCAAACGAAAAGTAAACTATTCTTGGTGATGCAAAAAATGTGTTTTTTTTTTTTTCGGCAAGGAACACCGATTCGTTGCTAGATATCAACTGTGGGCGACGATAAACGAATTTAAATAAATGAACGAGTTTAAGTTTGTAGGACACTAAAATGGCCTACAATTGGCTAAAATTAACTTTGAAATTATCATTAGTCAGTGCCCATAAATACGTTCTTCTTCCCAATAAATGTTTTCCTTGCGTGTCCAAGAAAAGTTTGTATTTTTTTTTCATTTCAGATCGTAAGTTGGCTGAAATAGATTTTATTGAGGTTTTGTCAATTGGCTACGATCGAGGCCCACTTGGGAATGGACAGATATAGATTTTACTGGTTGAATTTTGGATGCTATTGAAAAATTGTATTTTATAACAATACCAGGCAGTGGACGACACAATTTTAATAGCCCATTAACGACAAAGGAAAATGTTAGATTGTGGTAGCAATAGCATCGTTTGCAACGTTTTTCATGAAGTACTTTACTGCTCCTATCGATAAGCCAAATTGTGGAAAATACTTGTTGGCAGTCAAAGTTAGCGTTTCACGAAAACTAATTGAGCCGGAATGTAACTAAATTATTGCTGTACAATAATGATGACATGGATTAATATATTTTCACCAATTTAACTAATATGTCTATAATATGGCTATGAAAATACTCAATGCGAATCTTCATTGGATCTAAAGACTGCACGTTTTAAGAAGGACTTTAGGGCTAACCTAAGCAAATACTACAATTGTCTTAATGGTCATACCTTGCTTTGCAAATGACTTTGCTTTGTTGGAGCTTCCCTGAAGAAGTGTTGTGTTCACAAAATCGGTGTCTGAAAAAAAAGCCAAAGTTAGAAAGTTGTCTATCGCTGTTGCAGAAGAAAAATAAAATAATTAAGCCACACCTGGTGCGCCCGCATCTCGTTACCTAGGCTCTAGGTTAATATTAATGGGTGTCGGCTGGGACAGGTCTGGCCAACCTTGACCGCCTCTGGTTGATGTCCACGTGGACTTACCCATTAGCTGTCAATATACCCGTTTGGGAATACACGTTAATGTGCCATTGTTTCGAGAAATATTAGCGTTTAAGGTTGCAAATGGTTAAATACTGTATAATTTTTCTTATTATAGAGGCCAGTGAAGCACTAAGTCTTAATATTCATAAGAATAGCTCTATCAATGACGAGTTAGCGTTAGCAGATTAAGTTTTTGTTCGTGCGCTTGTAAAACTGGAAATATAAAATCAGGATTACAACAACTGAGGGTAACCTTGTAACTGCCAAGAAGAACTATTGTTTCCGTAGGAATTGCGCTACAGTCTCCCTACTTGTTGCTGGTACAGGGTTCACCCGATGCTGTTCGATGCCGGTTTTGGTGGATCCTATTTCTACACGGGGGATTTGTTCTCAAAATAATGTCATTAGCTCCAGTGACTTTAAAACTTGATATTCACCTCGAGTCATAATTAACGCCCGAGTCACAGTCGCGTTTTTAAACGCCGCGGCAAAGAAAACGCGTCGCCATTACATTTATTTCAAATGAAAAACGCTGCGCTATAAATATCGCAAGTGTGTAAGGTTTCATTTGAAACAATTGTAAGCTAACAACTTGATTGCGGCGCGAATTTTCTTTGCCGGGGCTTTTAAAAACGCACGTGTGAAGCGGGTCTAAGCCTTACAAGTCCAACCCTATATTCCTATCGGTAGGCATGGGGTATATTTTGCCCATGATTAGTGTTCATGGGTCAAGGGATGAGTATGCGGTATTTCAGAATTACCGAACTAAAGTGCTCCTTTTTTCTTTATTTTTACATGTACTACAATAACAGCAAAAATCACAGTATTAAAATTTTTCCTTGAAATTATTATGAAGAGAAGAAAATTGAACTTGTAAACTTTGAGGAGTTGTTGAGTACCACCGAGATCTATGGTACCAAAACTAAATACAAATTTTATGTCAGTGACCACTAGGCTTGATGCGAGTGCTATGTGATGCCCAGGTGTCGACGGTCTGCCAGTCTGCAGGTAATGCTCTAATANTAAACTTTGAGGAGTTGTTGAGTACCACCGAGATCTATGGTACCAAAACTAAATACAAATTTTATGTCAGTGACCACTAGGCTTGATGCGAGTGCTATGTGATGCCCAGGTGTCGACGGTCTGCCAGTCTGCAGGTAATGCTCTAATATCTGCTTAAATTTGTTGTTTACTTACGTGTAGTTTTGATCTGCAGCTATTAATTATGGTCACTTGTTATTATGCCCTCCGTACATGTTCCCTCGACGGGTAAATCCGTGACGGTACCGATTTTCTTCTCCATATCCATTGCTATGTAAAGTGATACCTTTTGGGGGGGGATTGCTAAAGGAAGGAAGTTGTAGTAGCTTTAGTACGTTCTTGGGGTCGAGTGTGCTACCAAAGCTGAAGTTAATCATCCAGGCGCTCGTCAGTCGTACTTATGTTGTCTACTTTTTTTATAGCCCCTGTTGGTATCCTTTGTAGTGCTATCTTGCTTGCTTTGCACGCTTTTAAACTCCCATGCATGGTGTGCGGGTTCACTGTTTTGCATAGTCAAGCTGCTTCTCGTCATATTTCTAGTTTCACGCGATGTTTTCGTACTATACATATGTATGTAGTATTTATGTAAGTCAAAGATATATTGTAGAATACGTTGAGAAACAGTTGAAAGAATTTTCTTTGCGTATCGTGGGTAACAAAATTTCTTCAACTGCTTCTCATCGTATTCAACAAAATGTAATTAATGTGCCGTAGATATGTTTATATATGTACATATCTGTGGGGGCTTAAATGTGTACCGAGCGGATGAAAAGCTCTGTCGACGCAATAGCATTATGGAAGTAACTATCTAATGACTTACTTAGAAATGGGTTAAGCTCAATGTTATTTAATCTGGCGTCACCACTGTCTTGGCGAAGAGTAGCAGCACACGAGGCCACGCGGCAAATTATGTGGTATTTGAATACTGCACGACCATCTCTGTTGGAACGCCTGGGTAGCGGCTACGTTGGTTAAACAAAGTATAATGATAATGTCTTGGCGAAGGAGGCATAAACTTTGCCTAAAGCTGAACTATAGAGCACTCGGAGAACGCACACCGCCGCCAAGCAAAGCCACGTAAACGAAGAATTCAAATTGTATCTGAAAACTCAGAATTTTGCTTTATCATCACTAAAATCGGGTCATCTGGGGCTTTTGACAGTGCAAATAGCTTTTGTAATTTTCTTGAAGATCCGTCTGTAATTTAGAGTTATATTCTGATAAATATTTTGACAAACATTAGCCAAATAAACTGACCGAACATCATGAAATTTTGATGATTTGTGTCTTTCGCTATTTTTAAAAATTCCTACAAATTTCGTGAAGATGCGTTCTTTACTTTTTGAGTTATGTTGCGAACAAACAAATATTCAAACGTAAAGAGAGACAAACAAACGGACCAAGAGATCACGAAACTTTTGTCATTTACTCTTCGTGATACACCCAACGACTCACATAAATTTCATGAAAATCCGTCAAAACTTTTTGAGCTATGGCATAAAGAAAAAATAGGCAGACAAACAAGCAAACAAACAAACGGCTGAACTGTTCTTCACCAAAAGATAATCATCTTTTTCTCCTAACATTCCTAACAATCCCTGTAATTTTATGAGTTACCTCTGTGACAGACAAACTGATAGACAAACCCTAGAAAAGCATAAACTCCATGGCGGCGGTAATTACTGAAGCCATCACGGAAACCCACAGCTTGTACCATTGCAGAGTCACCTCCGATCGAAGCTACACAGGTACTGAACCCCAACGAATGTTGCCCGCGAGGTGCCGGCGCACACCGCACTGTTGTCTATACGGGCTCGCTTTTGCTTCCCAACTGCGCGCGGTTATGAAAGTCATAATCAATTTTACGAGTACTTGACAATGTTCTTGCGAGCCAATGAGCACGCAGTTACCTGCTTGTAGCTGCCCTTTGCAGGCCTAGCTACAATGCTCCTTAGGCCATAGGGTTAGGTTAGTAATGGCGGTGACACACGCTAGTCAAAAGAACGAGTATCGTCATCTCTTCGTACGAACGTTATGTTGCACTCTAGTAAACACAGCTTTGAGATTGTCAAGAAATGGTGTAAAACTGTTTACCGTCAGTTCAGTGTACTCCGCAAATGCCGTTAGTTAACTTTCAGACATATTACAAATGGAGGGATTTATAACTCAAAATTCTTTGCAAGTGTGTACTATTTAAATGGGCTCAACGCATTCGGACGAAAAGATGACGATACTCGTTCTTTTGACTAGCGTACGTGTGGCATCGGCGTTAGGTTTTTCCATCCTGTGTAATGGGGGGCAACGCTCCCAGTCGGATTCTGTAGGTTACTTTAGCCATTAGCTAGTTCTTCAGGAAGTCTTTCGAGCCTGCTTTGATTCCTTTCTATTTCATAATCCTACCGATCTTACTTGCATCTGTTATTTTTTTCCCCCGACTTCCTGTTTTCATGAGCGTTTATCCAGTGTGGGAACACCCTCGTGCATGAGTTCCATGTGTCTATCGACATACTACCGGTATATGTCCTTCTTCCTTTGTGACGTCGTCTACGTGCTAAAACGGAGGCTTCGACCACTGACTAGAACCTAACCAACTAGCAGCGGCCCCTGAGAGGGCAGAGAACAGGTCATAGGCCCCAAGGTTAAGCCGGGTCTACACGATCAATCACTATATCAGCAACGAACACGAGGATCACATCTGTGTCCAGGCGGCAATGTTTCAGGAACCGCGAATACGTCAAGACCGCGACTGCGGAATATGTCGTTTAAAAATTAATTTTTACCATTACGCAGCGAAGTTCTTTCCAGAAAATATTATTTTGTCTTTTAGGTGAAATAACTTTAGTAAATCAACACGAAATGATGATGAAAAAGCGCAGAGTAACTATCAACGTCCACAGACGATCATCGGCAAAAGGGCGGTACCACGCTTTCAACAAGCACCAGTGACCACAACAATAATTGAATTTAAGCCCGTATATGGGAACTGAATTTAGCATTCTGTACCTATTCAACACCTTCTCACGCTCTATTTAATGTCGTATATATATATATATATGTTATTGGTAGCAGCTGAGTGGCGGGTAAAAAGTAAATTTTTACTATCAAAAGATAGAGCTAATAAAGTAATAGTTATATAATTCACTGGCTCCTCTCAAGTGCGCTGTAGCAGATGACGAAAACATGAATCTCTCATTGTTCGACTTCTTAATCAACTTTTCATCGAAATTCATATCAGTGCACATGGATTTCTTGCTTTGAGTTATAAATTTGTTGCAGCGCTTGGCGCTAAAAACAGTAGTGACCTTTGTAATCTAGGCGAAAAAGCTGCTGTTAGTTACTAATAGGCAATAGATAGTTGCTATTTGTTTCCCGTTGTCCAAAAGTTGTGATCAGACGCTGTAAAAATTCTCTACGCTTGGTTATTTTAATAAAAAATCAAAGTTTTTGTTACTACACGCCATAATGAAGTGATGTGCATTGAATAACTCTATTCGCACAATGAAATAATTTTCGAAATTTTTGTTTCCTCAAACTTTTTGTCCGTATCTTCCACCGTGCTCTCAGTCATCAATCTGAGATTTAGAGCACGTTGCGGGATCTATTTTTGCTTGCGAACTGAGAGAAGAAAAAACACGATCTTTGAGGCAAAGATTGATCACCTGGACGGGTCTTTAATTTTATTTTATAGTGTCGCCCATTAGGTCTAATTTTACGTTATTTGAAGTAGTGCCCATCAGGGGCACAATAGGCTACCCTAGCCTTAAGTATAGGCCTTCGGGACATCTGTTTTTCGTCTCTTCTTGCTTCTTTCCGATTTCATACTTCTACTGATGTAACTTTCCTCTCTTCTTCTCGATTCGTTTTTCCCGTGCGTGTTGAATCTATATGTCTGAACGCCTTCGTTTTCCTACAAAGGTAGAAACGTAGGCTCCACACTTCTATCAACCTATATACCCTTTCCTCTTGTGAAACATCGTATGTAGTTGTGCATGGAGGCCTGTACAACACAATCACTCGCTAAGAAAAAGAAACGAAACTGCAGGGCCGATAACGGCGGATAAGCGACTTGTGACCGCTTTAGCAAGCAAATGTCAGGATAGGGTGAAACTCACAGTTCACCCGACAGCGCATACAACTGTAGACAACATTAATTTGTTCTTTGCTGGGCAAGTTACCGTATACGGTCACTACCATAATACTATTCCTTAGAAAGCATATGCCAGTCGCCTGGTGCTGGAATACTGTTTATTTCAGTGGTGCCCTTAAGATAGGTTAGATCAGCCTACAGGACTAGCCCTGCTAATGAAAAATATTGGTATATTGAACAGTATAGGATGCGATGTTCTTTAGTACCTATAGCACGGATGACTGCCATCCCAACTTGTCTGGTGTCCGTTTAACGGTGGTGGTACGTATACTATGTTGGTACGCAGTGTCATATAGGCATATTATTACCGTTTGTAGAACCCGCCGTCTCTATGTGCTGAAAGGGACACCCGCGTGTGTAGCTACCGTGCTCGTGGTATGTCAATGGGCGGAGTTACTTGCTACCTGTCCCAGTTGTGATGTGACTCATGTGACGTCATCCACTTCCTGTGTGTCGGTGTGCTGTGGCTCGTTAGGCTGCGCTGCAGCCCCTGCGCGGACGCTGTTACCCAGTATCGTCACTTCTAGCAATTAGCGAAATGCACCTCCGTGCATAATTTTCAAACGACAAAGTCCATAGTCCATAGATTTCCACTTTGATGACCAGTATAGGAATGATTACGTCGAATCTTCACTGCACTTCGCTTAATACCAAGCATCATATGGCATTTGTTGTTCTTGAACATCGGCCCACTTTTACGACAGGCGTACTTGCAGTTGTTCTTTTTTATTGATATGCATGCATCGCTGTCGTCCGTGAATGCATCTGTCGCTCACCTTAGCATACTACGTGTCTCTTGTTCACTTCTTTGTTTGGATAATCATACATTGCCGCGTATAGATGGGGCTCAACTTCTAGTATATCTGACTGATGAGTAGATAGGGAGCACAATCGTAGAATTGCAACGGTTTTGTTGCCTGTAGTCCGATATTAGTTTCACTTTTTTGCCCAGGGCGCTTATTTTGATTATAATGAGCGCATCCTTTTTGAAATGAGCCCATCTTTATTATGTATAAAAATAATAAACTCATCTGGTTGTTCATTATGAGCGCATCTGGTTTAGAAGGAGCGCATCTGGTTTAGAAGGAGCACATCTGGTTTAGAAGGAGCGCATCTGGTTTAGAAGGAGCGCATCTGGTTTAGAAAGAGCGCATCTGGTTTAGAAGGAGCGCATCTGGTTTAGAAGGAGCGCATCTGGTTTAGAAGGAGCGCATCTGGTTTAGAAGGAGCTCATCTGGAGTATTATGAGCGGATCTGGATTATAATAAGCGCATCTTTATTATAATGAGCGCATTTTGATAAATATTGAGCGTACATCAGTGACACCTGTTAACCCGCCACTGGATCACCCGTCCCGTCAGTGACAGACAGACCGACATGCAGACGGGAGCTGTCCCTGCATACCGGACACGGTATCCCTTTTATTAGCCTGGTCTTTATCTACCTATTCTTTTGTGCCACCATTGATGGCTTCTTTGGTTCATTGTTTGTGCGGCTTGTGTGTGTATGTGTGTGTGTACGTATGTGTGTCAGCGTATAGTGCGGTGCGCTGACTGTACTGTGCGCGGGATTCGTTCCTGTGTGTCCTAGTTGGTAAATTTTAGGGAAATAGATGTTTCTAAACAGGCGAGAACGTTTGATATTATCGCCTGTTTGCCCAAGATTTTTTTTTAGCTTGCTGTGCCTGTGTGTGTGTAGTTGCACAGTTTTTTTTAGCGTAGCACAGCACTTCCATGCATTTTATGTCATGACAAGTAATGAGAGCGTCACTAGTACGCTAGATTCGGCAGTCTCTCCATTTCTGATGGTGACGCTGTGGTCCATATAAATTAAGTGAAAGCAAAGATGCTTTGTTCATTCGTAGTCTTGTTTTTTTAGCATTTGTGCCTTTGTCCAAAGATGGATATGCCTCCGAAGTTATTAAATTAAAATTTCGTGAATATCAATGTACTTTTAAATTCCCTTACACGCAGTAAACTTGGAATAATTAAATTATAATTATTAATTGAATATTTTTTATTTTCGCTATGATCAGTTGTTCTACGGAATACTGCCTTGCATATCTTGTAGAATATTGGTTTTGTTCAAATTTGCAACGTGTAGCAACTCTTGGAATATTTCTAAAACTTTTGCTCGCAAATTTTAAAAAAACGCTTTTGTTCTCGCGTTCCAATTTCCCCACCGGAAACACCGGCACTGCAGTCGAACATGACGGCACTTAACAAATCGAATTTAGCGTTTAAATGCCGCCCGCCGGCGACTCAACGAGCAGCTGCTTCGCTCGCGTCTCTTTGCCTCTGCCGTTTAAAAATCGCTTTTTTGGCACTCGTTTTGCATTTTTTTGGGGTTTTTCCCGCTAGGTGCGCAGGCGTTTCCCTCGGAGAGAGCTTAAGTTGTCTGGCTGTGTACATTAATATTGTTAATGTCGATATGCTGGAGCCAGATCAGCACGTAGCGCTCACTGCTGCGACGCTTGCTATAGGAACAGCTTATGGCGTTTGTAAGACGACGCCTCTGCGCAAAAAAAAGGAAAATTAGTATCAGTGGCACTCAAAAATTAAATAGAAATGATAATGACTAGTTTTGATGTTCTCAGAATTTTTAGTTTAGGGCCCTCAGGGATATATTCTGGCGGGCCCTTTCCCATGCCCGTTTATATACGGGTATCAAACACCCAGGGGCTGACCCGAGTGCCTCTTCCGTAGGGGATAATGCATCTGGCTTAATTTCTTGCTAACGAGGTTAGTTTGTCGAGTTTGGTAGGATCTCGATACTTTCCCCTCTGTCCCACGAGGTTGTCTTCTGAAGGGTGGTAAGCGACCCATCCCACGGGACTCTGATCTGCTCTCGTATGGGGGGGTGGGGAGGGAGGAGGAGGAAAGGACCCGCCGCATGAGTGGTTCTTTCTTCTCTCTTCTTCTCATTTCTTGTATCATTTCTTAGAGGTGCTTTGTACCTTATTTCCGCCAGTAGTAGCGCGCTCGGCTGACTGAGGCTTGGTGTCCGCCGACACAAAACGTTCTTATACCAATGCGACATTATATATTAACTGAGCCTCATTGCTCGGAACACGTCGTATGATGTGGGTGCGATGGAAAAGTCAGGAATATAGTAATGATAATTAGATTATGCCTCTAACCTAAAAAGACTTCACCGACAGCTGCGTAATTTGTTTTGTAGTATATTAGCAAGATGAAAACTTCGGTAGCAAGTGTCAACATAAATTTTATTTTCCGTATACCTAGGTATCGTAAATGTTATAATATGTAGATTGTGCTTCTTTTTAGATAAAAAGTTTGGGAAAAAGGTGTTTTGGGTAAACAACGCTGTATATAACCGGTTGTTGCTGCTTTTGTTGTGGTTTAGGATCGTTCTTTCCTTTGCAAAGTCACGATGAACTTTAGCATTTAATTCTAAGATGGAATATTGTCTGTGTCTGGCGGTAGTAATGTTACAGTCCTGCAGGAGTAGCATCTGGGACTAGCTTTAGTTTTATTGTATTGAGTACTTTAGGTCTCCGTTTGCAGACAAAGGTGATCTCACAATTTAAGTGATGCGTTTTATGCTGTAAACGTGATGTCTGCAGATCTTTCCATTAAACCTGGCCGTCCGGATCTTTTAATAATTGAATTTACTCAGATCCTGGCCGCAGAAGCCACAATCTGAGGAAATTAAACATAAAATGTAATGGAGATTGACAGAAGTTCCGCACCAGTAGGGACGTGATCCCTTGACCAGCAGCGAGTCGTTGGTGAGCAGCTACAATCTTTCTTTACACTTACCCGTGTAATTTTTTGTTCGTAAATATGCCGTAGAACTGTCGCGTATCTGCTTAACTATAGTTCCACCGTGCTTTTATGAGGCGGCCAATGTATGCGCTTGAATTAGTTATTATTATTAGCCTATTATTATTATTCAAATTTCACCGCCACTGACATTTAGTGTTGAGAGTCAGGTGAACGCGCTGAGATGTATGAAAATTGCATCTTTTCGGTAAATATCGAATCTCGTGGCTTAGCACTTTTGCAATAACTGATCCTTAGCAGTTTTACAGTTCGGGATGAATAAAACAGACATGTGCTATAGTTTAGTGACGGCCGAAATTAGTGACTTAAGGCACTGTATCAGCGGTTTGCATGTCTATTGCATCTTTTCGCTGAGCACTTTTTGACCTAATGTGTTGATTGATAGAGCATATCATTTATTCACTATATGCTCATTTTCCACCAAATTTCGTCTTGGAATGCCGAGGCATAAGCCTATAAAACTAGAAATTTCATATAGGCTAGAAATGGACAGCGTGTCATTCCTCGGATGACATCCTATATGTCGTGGGTGCGGCGGTAAACTATAACATAATATGAGCAATAATTTATTGTATCCACACTAGTCGCTTAATTGCGTGCTGTACGTACCCTGGTGACCGAGGGGGGCAAGGCCCCAAACTTGGTTACGGCGGGCGCAGTTCAGGTCCCAGCAGCGCCAATGTTGTTTTCGGGTACTGAGCGGTCAGAAATACGACGAGGGATATTTAAACTGACTCTCGGTACTGACTACTCCTCCTGTGCTGCACACGGCCGGATTTTCAGAATTCTAGAATTAAGGCAAATGAAAAATATTCTTTAGTGTGTCCACTGTATGCGAGATAATGTATTATTATTATTGCTATTATTAGTAGTAGTGCTATTATTGTTAGTAGTACTGTTACTACATATAAAAATTATCATTATTACTATAAATTTTACTAGTTTCTTTACTAATATTATCAAATTATTATTATTATAACTGGTACTATTATTATTACCACTCCCCATAACTAAGCCGTCTCGCACCCTAAGTCGTACGTACGCTGCTGCACATGGCAGCAAACCTCCGCAGCACTTTGTACTCTGCAGCTTCCGCGATTGCACCGCACTCTCTCGCGAGCTCTCGGCCGTAGCAGCAAAATCTTGCAAGTTTTGCTGGTCTCGTCTCTATCTACAGCCACTGTCGTCGCTACGTCTCGTGCTCCATGTATCTCGTATCACGTGTGGTGTTAGAAAGCGCCGAGTTTACCCATCGTTCCACTTTCCTCGCAATTTGTATTAATGTTTTGTTGCATAATTTTTATAGCTCTTCTATTCCTAAACAAACGCGCTTTCTAGTTTGGATTTTGGAAAGAAAGTTGCGACGTTAAGAAACTTTGAGTGCGGTGCTCTGTTGCAATCTCTTTGAAATGTTTCATTGTTCATTGTTATGCCCGCATTTTTTGGGTTGTATTGTGAGGTTTGATTCATTTCTTTTTTAGTTTTAACTCTAGAGTAGCGTTTAAAGTTTCTTTAGCTATTTACCTAGGCTCACGCCGTGAGCTGAACAGAGAGTACACCCGGTAATTTTAAAGTAACTTCATCTGGGACGCCATTAAGTACGCAGAGCTAACGCTGCAGCGTGCAGCACCTAAAAACCCTCCAAATATCCAAGAAAACCTTGTTTCTTGGCAGTTTGATAAGTTGGTCGATCTGTTCGTCCCGATATATAAGATTGGATACGAATACGCGGATCTGCTGAACTTCATGGGGCTGTTGCTGTGCCAATTTTTTATATACCTGAAACTTTAGATAGAGTATGTTTAAATTCTTGTAAGTTGTAGCATAGATACGAAATTACTTCCCTGCCGGTCCGAATATTTTGTTTCTTTGAGCTCGTGCTGCTCACGCTTAGGACCTGGAAAGTCAGCGATGGCAAAGGGAAAAATGTTCCTATAATGGCGATGGCACACGCTTGTCAATAGAACGAGTGTCTATCTTTTCATCCGAATGCGTTGATATATGGCCATTTAAATAACACACATTTGTAGAGAATTTTGAGTAATAAATCGCTCAAAATCTCAAAGCTGTGTTCACAAGCGTTCAACATAACGTTCGGACGAAAAGATGACGATACTCGTTCTTTTGACTAGCGTGTGGCATCGCCATTACAGAGGAACCGCGAAAAGAGTGAAGAAAATTTCGTTTCGTTAGAACAATTATTTTCAGTCGTCATCTGTTGACGGCGCGGGTCACTAGTACTCACTATAACCGACATTTGACGTATGTTGTGACGACGTGCGGACTGCGCATCCTCGCATCAAGTTGTGCGTGCGCATGTATAGTGTGGCCCCGGTATGCCTATATTATAATTCTGCTTGTCTCCACTTAGTTAGTTTCTCTGTTTGTACGACCGTGACGCTTTCATCCGTATTAGATTGGGTGAAATTAGGACATCCTTGAGGCATCCTTGATACAACTTGGGAAGGGATCAATAGAAGCAGGAGTCGAGTACACATGTTAAAGTGCTACTGCTGGCAGGTATTAGGTGGAAGATTTACGTATGCATGATACTTGTCCGAGGGCATTATAGTTGAGTGACGATTCTATTGTTCTTTAGAATTTCCACAAGTTCCTCCAGTATTAGATAAGGGAAAATTAGGATGATACGAGTCTGAGAGATCTCTGGAGAACTTCGCTTTGATTCTGTGGAATTTCCACAAGTTCCAGTTAGTTACCATTGTTGTCTCTCCGCTCGTCAGTTCTGCTGATGAAGCTTTACTCTGTCATTCCCCTTCTTTCCCTACTTGTTGTTTCCATGCACGTTGATCCTGTGTGAGAACACGCTCAAGCATGGGTTCCTCGTTTCTATCAACATACTGTATGTCCCTTCTTTCTTCCCCTGCGATATCGCCGCGGTAGTGGAAACGGAAGCTTAAACTACTCAATACAATCTACCCGTCAGCTACAAGCTGTCACAGCACACTATGTTCACTGCAGCAGAACTTCATCTTTGGAAAATTTCGAAATATGTTTTACCTGGAGTTAATAGGTGTACGCCAGTTGTCATACACCTTATGCTAATTGCCTGTCAGTGTAGTCGTGGAGAACATCAAGTGATACATCGCCTTCACTGGCATTGGATGGAGCTGGTATAGATAGCTTTGTAAAGTTTGCCTATCCTATATACATGTATGGGAATGTTACTCCCTCAAAGGACTCCATAGCTCCCCTATAGCCTTCATGACATCTTTCGTTTAGTGACAACTTCCGTTCCTTTATCGTATCCCTACTGATAGTCTTTCTATTATTTATTCCAGTGCATTTCTGACCTGTTGTTTCCATGCTTATGTGATAAAATCCATCTGAATGTTTTCTCCTCGTTACAATTCATGCCTCCTTTTCTTTGTTTGCAACATCTGTGGTCGATGCTATTGTAACCTAAATGTTAATTAGCATGTACTGCAACCCACGATGATAATCCAACTGTTTATCATTTTAAAAGCACCTTTTAGAGTAATTAATTGTTCAAAATTTGAACAAAACTGGTCTAGACTTCATAGTTATTTGCAATATTATTATTGAGGAGTCAGCATTCAAAACAAAAAATCCCATTTTTCTCATATTCTAACGGATTAACTGAATCACGGTATTGGTCTCACGGGCTAAGAGCCAAAAATAAAAAAAAAAAATTAAAACGAACTAGAGCTCTCTGAGAGCGCATACCTCCGCCAACCGAGACAACGGTAACGAAAATTCAAATCGGCTCTGAAACCATGATTGTCTTTGTATCAACTCCAAAATCTAATCATTTGTGCCTTTTGATAGTAATAACAGTTTATGCAATTTTCTTGAAGATCCGTTCGTAACTATTTGAATTATGCTGCTAACAAACATCACAAACATGAGTCAAACATACAAACGAACCAACCGATTGCACCAAAATGGAATCATTCATGTCTTTTAGCATTACTAACAACTCCTATAAATTTTACAGAGTTCCATTGATTACTTTTTGAGTTATTGTGCTAACAAGCATAAAATTAAAAACAGTGAAAAACGAACGGATCATTACAAACATTTGGTCATTTACTCTTCGTGATATTGCTAGCTACCCAACAACTCATGTGAATTTCATAAAAATCCGGTCTTAACTTTTTGAGTTATGGCATTGAGAAAGTTAGACAAGCAAACAAAACAAACAAATGGATGGACGGATCTTCACCAAAAGTTAATTATCTGTTCCTCCTAACATACCTAACAATCCCTTTAAAACTCGTCCAAATCAGCCCATAACTTCTTGAGTTATCTTGATGACAAACAGAATAACAGACAAAGAGACGAACAGACAGACAAACCCGACGAAAACAGAACCTTTTTGGCGTAGGTAATTATGTTGATTTACCCAACGTAATACGTAACGAAGAAAAAATTTTGTGGAGAGATTTATTTATGGAACTACAACGAAGCATTGGTTATTATTTAATGTAACGGCCGTTACATCGCATGACGTAAAAAATCGCTCATTTAGAGAATTCAGCCATTTTTTAATTGTTGTAGCATCCACAAACCTCGACGCAATTTCTATGGGATGCCATAATTCTTGTTTCGAAGTGAACTGCTGACTATCTTGATGATGATAATGGACCAAAAATTTTCAATAGGGTTCAGAACTGGCGAATGCGGCGGCCCCGTCATCAACCTGGTATCCATGAATCCTAAAGAAGCCAAATAAATACTCCTTAGTTGCTCTTGCAGAATGCAGAGACATTTTCCTGCATGATCGCAAGTTTTTTTTCTTTTAAGAAGAGACAAATTACACTTACCATGTCATTGAAAAAGATTTTCACTGAAAAGTTGGCAATAACCAGCGGACTTTATTTCCACTACTCGAACCATGATTATGCCAACAGTTTCATTATTCACGAGGCCCACTCGTAACATCACTCCACCATCGTGGCTATGAACACTGTAATGCAATTTCCCACTTAATTTCAACCCATCCTTTGGTCCACCCATCGGGGCTGGCCATCCAAGGTGGCTCCGGTCTCATCTGTGAACAATTAATACAAATCACATATTCTGTTGCCTGTTTGTACGAGCCCAGTCAACTCTCAGCTGCATATGCCGTTTTGTCAATGGGAAGGGGGAATTTTCTCAGGTAATATTACTACTTTAGTGAAACCCAGCGTACTGTTCCGAGTGGTGTTTGACACACTGTGGAGGTCTGCAATTTCAAAAATTGTTATACTGGTGCTTCCACGACTTCATTTGTCGTTTGACTTTCCTTATATCTCGAAAGGGCATGACTTGCAGTTTTTCCTAATCAGACCTGTGCTTTCGACTGGGGGATCACTCGAGAATCGTTGGACTGTCTCAACCTGTCGACTTAACAGTCTTGCAATGGCGGCACATGCAGATCCTTGTGCAGTTTCTTCCATAATGAATGGCTTTTCAGCATCCGTAAGATCTTCAGCACATTCCATGTAAAATTTTAGCTTATTGTCGTGGCTCAGTTAATCTGTCAGAATATGATAAAAAATGGATTTATATTTTGTTTTGAATGCCAGCTCTCTAAACAATCATGTTGTAATATTTCATGCACTTTAAACACGTTTTGTTCAAATTTTTGACGATTTTTTACTTAAGAAAGTAATTTTAAAGCAAATCATTATAATATAGTTGGACTTTTATCTCGTTTCGTTATGTAGTATTGTCCAAAATTCCCGATATCATAGTATACGCACAACTAATTGTAATGTTTGGCAATGCTGGTAACTATATATACATACTTGCTACTTTCATGGGTCCCGACATTACGTGTGATCTGTACTTCAAAGCATGTATTCGGTTAGGCCAGAAGTTCGGCGCATACACTATGGGACCCAGCGCCGCTCAGGTATCCCCTATTCTAATCCAGATGATACATATACATACAGTATACATGTGCTGAAGTACTACACGTGAGATACGAGCAGGTACCGTACTATACTATGTACACGTGAGCTACGCGCCTTCACCGCATCGTACAAATGGCCACGTGACCGAGCCCCCCCCCCCCCCTCCGCCCCTCATAACCGCTCTGGCAGCAATAAACCAAAACTCGACCGCTTGTTTGTATAACTAAATTGTTCCGTCTGCTCTTAGTTCATTTGACGACCGGAACGATGATTTAACTCGGCGAGAGATTGCAACGCTCTCTTGCTTAGCTGTTACCTACAGCTCTGTTGCTGCACTGCCTGTATCTGGGCTTACTTTAATACCTCCGCCGAGGAGGTTATGTGTTTATCGTGTATGCCTGCCTGTTTGTCTGTTGTTCTTTTGGCACCCAGATAACTCAAAGAGTTATGGACGGATCTTTATGAAATTTGTAGAAATTGTTAAAAGGTAAAAATAGACATACGAACGAACGGTTCTTCAAGCAAATTACAGAAGTTGTCATTACTGATACAAAGCACAAATGATTAGAATTTGGTGTTGATACAAGGGAAATCATAGTTTGAGAACCATTTGAAATTTTTCGTTGCCGTTGCATTGCTTGGCGGAGGTGTGCGCTCTCAGAGCGCTCTAGTTTGAGATTGAATAAGATGAATACATACGATGCATAATTTTGGATTGATAAGCCGACTAAACTTGTTGACAATGTAAGCCAACATATCAGTTAGATTTATACACTTGCTCGCGGCACATCTGTGGACCGAGATGCAGTAAACCTTTTCTTTCATCAATTAATTTGCCTTTCCGGTGGGAATAACACTATATGAAGTGTAACATGTACGTTACAGCATGAAAGAAAAGATTACCTGTGAGCCATTTCAAGTGCTGTGAACATGTCTGCCTCTTTACGGCTCCCTTCACTATAGTTCTCACTTCATATGACTAATATTAAATAACAGTCGACAGAATTAAAGTTTAACGTTTCGGGATTAGGAATCCCATCATCAGAAAAAAGGAAATTTAACCGTCAATCTGTAAAATAAAAGAATTTTCTTTATTGTCTATTAATCTGGGAGCATTGATGTTATCGAGGGGGGGGGGGAAGGTCTAAAACGCAACTGAACAGAGCTGCGTGGAGGCGCTGGATGTCAGCTCCTGTACAATCGGCAGATTGTAGGCTAAGTGTGCACGTTATGAAGCGGTGCAGCCGAGGTCTTAATGTTGAGGCTAGGTTTGGTTCTATGAATGTGGAGAGACTCTAGTGTTGTAAGCTCGATAATGGGATTCCTAATCCCGAAACGTTAAATTTTAATTCTCTCGACTGTTATTTAATATTAGACTTTTTGCCTTAGTGCACTTCAAATGATTTTGATACGAGTCAGTCTACATGACTCGATATATTGTAAAGCAGTTATTTTTTTATTATTACCTCTCATGTCTTTTTCTGAGCCGATGACGCGCGCCCTCGAAGAAATACCGCTATGTAAGTGACCATATCTGCTCCCTTCCCCAGAAAAGGGTTAAGTACTACGACGTGGGCTAGAAATTCTCGGTTTTTGGATTCGTGAAATTTGTATCTGTCCGCATCTGAAGTTTGCGGGAAGGAAACTATCAGCTGCTGAACTGCTAGGGGGCCGTTGCCGTGCCCGTTTGTTTTTAGCATGAGACTTGACCTATTTTTACGTGGTAGCATCGATATTAGATTGTACGTCCTTCCCACTTCGCATAGTTTTTCTATGCTGAATTTATGACGCCCAATTTCAGTCAAATATAAACCGTGGAAAGCAACAGTTATTTCTGCGAATGAAATAACGAAGAAAGATGCGCGATGAGTTACGTTCAGGTAACTATTTTGCCTCCGTAATTTCATGGTGGTGCTCTACACATGTGCCCACATAATATAAACAAACGATTGTGGCTGTCCGGATCAGAGAACGAGAAAGCCAAGGATTCTCGTACAACTTTTTAACTTGCAATTTTTAACTCCCAATTGTGACGTTTGTTGTGTGTTCCCATTGCAGACTGGCAGAACCCACACTCAGAGCGCCATGTGAGTAAAGTGCCTGGTTCGGTGCAGCCGCAGCTCATGACTTACTCACTGCCCTACGACCTCGACTTCTACCCATTCACCAAGTTCACTAATGTATACTTCA